>KE372752.1:104785-135316 GCA_000418225.1 Zizania latifolia | reverse complement strand
GCCATCAGTTAATCGGCCGACTAATCGTGATTAGTCGCAATTAGTCGGCCGATCAGGATTCTAGTCGTGCTAGTCGTTCATCAGCACCTGATCGCTCCAAAAATACCGATCAGGCCGACTAATCGCGACTAATCGCGATTAGTCGGCCGACTTGTCATCAATGGTGTGGCTCCATCTCCACCACAGGGCTCCGGCATCGTTAGCCGCAGCAACCAAGGGTAAGTTGCATCCTTGTTTCTATGGTCCATACAAGATCATGGAGCTTCTGACGGGCGCCCGCCCACACAATGTCTTCCATGTCGACCTGCTCTAACCGTTCATCAGTGTTCTACCTACGAGGCCTCCTGCCATTCCTCCAACGCACCATGGCGTGGAGATTCCTTTGCTAGAACACTGAAAACGCATTCAAGGTCTGCTTGGCCCACAGCGTTGCCAAGTGCTCGTCAAGTGGCAGGCCACGCTGGCGTCATCACATCATGGGAGGACTTGAAAGACTTCTGTTGTCGCTACCTGGCGTTTCAGCTAGCAGACGAGCTGCTTGTCGAGGGAAGGAAAGATGATATGTGGGGAATCCCTACACCAGACGTGGGAAGTGGCCTGATCAGGCACAAGTGCCATGATCTGTTAGTTGAGGTTGTTAGAGTATATGTTACTGTTTGACTCCTCTATTCTGTATTTCCCCATTGTATAAGGGACCTTTTGCATATTTGCCTTTTCTCTCCTGTACATGCATACATTTGGCTATTGCCCCCAAATGAATCCAAGAGAGTAAGATGTGTTCAAATAGAGGTTAAGGAATTTGTTACTTCTTAGGTTGGTTTTTGTCAAGGGCCTCGGTCCCTAGGACTGGAGGCCCTTGGCTACGGAGCTCGTAGCCGGCGCGGGGCGGCGCCAAGAACGGAGGGAGACTAGACAGAATTGAGGGAGATTGCAGATTGATACTTCTTATTGCCTGATTACGCCTTAAGGGCTTACATCTATATTTATAGTGCCTAACAGATCATAACATAGAAATAACTAATTTTAACTAACAAGGAAACTAATCTTTAACTAACAAAACTAATCTTTAACTAACAAGGAAACTAATCCAATCAAGGGTCGGCTGGTACTGCCGCACCGGGCCACGCGCCTTCCTTGGGCCGGGCCCGACACTGGTAGTGCCGGCCCCATATGACATCTCTCTCCCCCTCAACAAGCAGCTCGTCCTCGAACTGGAATGAGGGGTAACGGCTGATGAAGCTGTCGACGTCCTCCCAAGTCGCCGAGCTTGGTGGTTCACCTTTCCACTGGATAAGCAACTGGCGGACTCCCCTGGCAAAACGAGATCGCACCGCCTTCTCTGGTTCAAGCACCGCGGCGCCATTGTGCGTGAGAGGCAGAGGCGGTGGAGCAGTTGGCGGCGTCCCAATGAACTTTTTGAGCAGACCTACATGAAAGATGTCGTGGAGACGGGCGCGCGGAAGCAGCTCCAGGCAGTATGCCACCCTGTTTATGACCTCGCTGATGCGGTACGGCCCATAGAAGCGAGGAGAGAGCTTCCCTTTGGTTGGCACCTAGAGAGATGCCGGTGCTCGGAGTCGGAAACAGAGCCAAACCCAGTCGTCGACGGCGTAATTAGCGTCGCGATGTCTCTTGTCGTATTGAAATTTGTAAACAGCCTGGGCTTGCTCAATGCGATATCGGACGTCAGCAATGAAGTCGTCGCGGTCGGTCATGCCTTTCGCCACTGCGGCCACACGGGACTCCCCCGGCTCATAGGAGCGGATGGAGGGGGGGTCACGGCCCTAGACCACCCGGAACGAAGTGTCCTTCAGCGCCGATTGGTATGCCGTGTTGTAGACATATTCCGCCCAAGGCAACCAGCGCAACCATTGGCGGGGGCGATCGCCGGTGAAGCAGCGGAGGTACATGACGATGACTTTGTTGGCTGCTTTGGTCTGACCATCGGATTGAGGATGGAAAGCTGACGTCATGTGAAGCTTGGCCCCTGTGAGCTTCATGAGTTCCCGCCAGAGCAGCGATGTGAACACTGGATCTCTGTCCGAAACAATTGACTCTGGTACTCCATGGAGGCGAACAACCTCAGCAAAGAAGGCCTGCGCCACTGATTCAGCCGAGTATGGATGGGCTAGTGGGATGAAGTGACAAAACTTACTGAAACGGTCGACCACCGTTAAGAGCACCGATTTGCCTCCCACTCGGGGAAGCGCTTCGACGAAGTCTATCCCGATGTCGGCCCAAACTGACGTTGGGACTGGTAGGGGCAGCAGCAGCCCTACCGGGTGGAGGTGCTCTGACTTGTACCGTTGGCATGTGGCACATGCGCGGATGTAGTCCTGAACTACCGCGCGTAGGTTGGGTGAATGAACTTCACGGCGCAGTCGGTGCAGAGTGCGTTGAACACCCTCGTGCCCGTTGTCATGGACAGCGGACGGGACTTCCTGGAGCAGCGGGGAAGCCGGAGGAATGTAGAGCCACCCATTATAGGCGACTATGTCGTCGATGATGGACCACAGCTCCTGGCGCCGTGAGGCGGAGATGTCGTCGCGCAGGGCGACCAGCGCGGGGTCGGTGTTGTTGGCCTGGTGGAGGCAGTCGATGTAGTCGAACCGAGGTCCCGAGATGGCGAGGAGTGAAGCCTCCTCTGTGTCACGGCGGGAAAGAGCATCTGCCACCATGTTGGAGCT
Source organism: Zizania latifolia (assembly GCA_000418225.1). Classification (NCBI taxonomy): domain Eukaryota; kingdom Viridiplantae; phylum Streptophyta; class Magnoliopsida; order Poales; family Poaceae; genus Zizania; species Zizania latifolia. Next base: position 132,629 of record KE372752.1, on the reverse strand, counting down.
CCCTGTCCTGTACTCAACAGCGAAATCGAAACCGAGGAGCTTGCCAACCCAGTGATGCTGTGGTATGGTGGCCAAGCGTTGATCGAGTAGAAACTTAAGACTGAAGTGATCGGTTCGTACCAGGAATCGGCGACCCCACAGGTATGGTCTCCAATGTCGGATGGCGAGGACGAGGCCGATGAGCTCCCTTTCATAGGCTGCCAGTGACTGGTGTCGAGGGGCGACCGGCCGACTGAAGAAGGCAATCGGGTGCTGCTCCTATAGTAGGACGGCCTCGAAGGCGTGGGTCGAGGCATCACACTCAACAATGAACTGCTTGGAGAAGTCGGGCATGGCGAGCACAGGGGCAAACATGGCGGCCGCCTTGAGAGCCTGGAACGCGCCGGTTGCCGCCTCGCTCCAAAGAAACCCGTCCTTTAGTAGCGCCGTGAGGGGTGCCGCAATCATGCCGTAGTCGTGGACGAACTTGCGGTAGTAGCCTGCAAGGCCGAGGAAGCCACGCACTGCCCGTGTCGACCGTGGTTGAGGCCAGTCCGAGACCGCCCTGACCTTGGCCGGGTCCATGGCCACGCCTTCTGCGGAGATGATGTGGCCGAGGTAGGCGATGGAAGTGATGCCGAAAGCGCACTTGGAGCACTTGACGAAGAGTCGGTGCTGCTGCAGTGTGGCGAGGACGGTCCGGACATGGCAAAGGTGTTCCACCCAGGAGTCGCTGAAGATCAATATGTCATCGAAGAAGATGAGGACGAAGCGACGAAGGAACGGTCGGAGCACGTCGTTCATGAGTGCCTGGAAGGTTGCCGGGGCATTGCAAAGGCCGAAGGGCATGACTAGGAACTCGTATAGGCCATCGTGGGTCCGGAATGCCGTCTTGTCGATATCGGCCAGGTTCATACGGACCTGATGGTACCCGGACCTCAGGTCCAGCTTGGTGAAGAAACGGGCGCCGTGCAACTCATCGAGCAGCTCATCGACCACCGGAATCGAAAAAGCATCTTTGACGGTGATGGCGTTGAGGGCGCGGTAGTCGATGCAGAACCGCTAGGACCCATCGGCCTTCTTGACGAGCAGGACGGGGGAGGAGAAAGCCAAAGTGCTCCAACGGATCAGCCCCTAGGAGAGCATGGTGTTGCATTGCCGCTCTAGTTCATCTTTGTGTGCGGCGGGGTACCGGTACGGCCGGACAGCCACTGGGGCCAAGCCCGGTAGCAGTAATGATGTGATCCCGAGCTCGGGGCAGCGGCATCCCCTGTGGTTCGGCGAAGATGGCAGCGAACTCGTCGAGGACGGCTGTCATGAGTTCCTCACCGGAGCAGGCTCGCAGGCCCGGCCTGGAGGAGTTGGCGACGCCCTGCCAACACACGTGGTGATCCCTACGCCAAAAAGTCATGGTGAGAGCACCAAAATCCCACGTGATCGGTCCCAATGACGCCAACCACTGGGTACCGAGCACCACGTCGTAGCCGGCCAGAGGAAGAGCGCAGAAGTCCGCCTTGAAATCTTCATGGCCGATCTGGAATGGAGCCGCGCAGTATAAGCCCAGGCAGGATAAGCGCTCGCCGTTTGCCACTGTGACCAGCATCCCTCCATGTGGCCGGAGGCGTAGATTTGTTCGACCCGCTGCTTCCTCAGAGATGAAGTTGTGTGTAGAGCCGAAATCGAGGACCAGCAAGGAGACGCCCCCTAACTGGAGAGGAACCTGCATTGTCTCGCTGGTTCTAACTCCTGCGATGGCATGTAGGGATATTTATGGATCGACGGCTTGCTGTTCGACTGGCTAGGGGACGTCGTCGTCGTCGTCGTCGTCGAATGCGATGTCGAGGAGGAAGAGTCGTTGGCAGACCTGACCATGTCCCTGGCTGAAGCGTTCGTTGCAATTGAAACAAAGGCCGAGGCGACGTCGTTCTTCTATCTCCGTCGAGGACAGCCGTTTTACTGGCCGGCCCTCCACCGTGGCCGATGCTGATGTAGAGGCCGATGGTAGGGGCGTCGGAAGGGCAGACTTGGCCGGCGGCGTGGGCAAGAGGCCCCGAAGCGACTGGCGATGACCTGTCGAAACCGGAACCAACGCGGCAGCGCGCTGATCCCGGAGTTCGAACTTCCGAGCTAGGCTCATGGCGACGGCGAGAGTCTGCGGGTTTTGGATTTCGACGTCGAGGCTGAGCGGGGACTGCAAACCGGCCGTAAACAGCTGGACACGCTGTTGTTCGGTGAGGACGCCTGCACGTGGCAGGAGTGCCTGGAACCGATCCTGAAACTCCTCCACGGACCCCGTGCACTTGCAAGCGGCGAGCTCGCCCAGGGGATTGGAGCGGAGGGGCGGTCCGAAACGTAGATTCAGGAGCTCCGAGAACCGTCGCCAGGTCGGAGTGCCTTCATCTGTTTGAATCTGTATATACCAAAGTTGTGCGGCATCGGTGAGATTATATGACACCATCCATACCTTCTCTTCGGCGATACGTTGCTGGAAGAAGAATGATTCGCGGCGGTTTAGGAAGGGAAGAGGATCTCCCTTGCCGTCATATTTGGGAAAGTCCATCTTCTGGAACCGCGGAGGGCGATCGCTGTGGTGCTCACCAGACTACTGAGAGGCCGACGGAAGGGTCCCATGATGTGGCTGGGGCTGAAGGCGCTGTATCGCCTGGGAATTATCGACGGTGGTAGTGGACAGGGCACGGACGGCGGCGGTGAGGTCCCTGAGCTGGACCATCATCTTGGCCAGGGGGGCTGGGAGTCTTCAGATCCGGACATGATGGCGGCGGTGGTGGCGTGGACAGGCTGATCAGCGGGAGGCATGGCGGAGGACCTTCTGGATGCTGATACCAAGTTGTCAAGGGCCTCGGTCTCTAGGACTGGAGGCCCTTGGCTACGGAGCTTGTAGCCGACGCCCCTTGCCGCGCTATCTCGGAAGAACGGAGGGAGACTAGATAGAATTGAGGGAGATTGCAGATTGATACTTCTTATTGCCTGATTACGCCTTAAGGGCTTACATCTATATTTATAGTGCCTAACAAATCATAACATGGAAATAACTAATTTTAACTAACAAGGAAACTAATCTTTAACTAACAAAACTAATCTTTAACTAACAAGGAAACTAATCCAATCAAGGGCCGGCTGGTACTGCCGCACCGGGCCGCGCGCCTTCCTTGGGCCGGGTCCGGCGCTGGTAGTGCCGGCCCCATATGACAGTTTTCCCATTAGTTTGGATATTATTTTTAAGTTGAGATTAAGGAATTTGTTAGCTATAATCCTATTTCAGGATTGGTGACAAGATTAATGGGCAAGCAAGAAGTATTTTCCCTAAATCTCCTCCCTTCGTTTGTTTTCTCCAACGCGGCTCCTAGGCGGCAAGGTGTGGAACCTCAACTTCCCACCGAGCACTCCTATGCACTATGCAGCCTAGGGTCCCCGCCATCACATAAAAGAAAGGGTGAATCATGCATGTAGATTCACTCCATGTAGACCCTGCTGTGGTAGCATTTGAAGATTATATTTTTCAGATTGGTTATGACACCAAATATCAGTCTCTTCTTGAGCACAATCCTGAGATGATGAGAGTTATTTCATTTGATATAAGAAAATATCATGCACCGTTAGGGGCAAGATAAGAGCCGATTGATAGAAAAGGGTGAAACTAGGATCACGAATTTCCTTAAAATGGTGAAAATTAGTTTTAAGAAATAATATGTACACTTCCTTGGAAGTATGGAGTATTGATTCATGTTCAATTAGACATTAGAAGGAAATCAAGATAATATGGGTGGCAACATTGAAAAAAATGAAAGTATAATCGATGTAAGTCAAGGAAATAGTTTTAATCAATTAAAAGCCTAAAAAGTGTAAATAAAATGATTGTAGGGCAAAGATAATTTAGGTGAAAGTGTGAAACAACCTCTTTAAATATTCCATCTTCAGTTTTGTCCCAGAAAGGTCGTCTTCCGCACAGCAGAATATAGGTTATAACACCAATGCTCCAAACGTCAGATTCTGGGCCTGACTTACGATTAAGCACTTCTGGTGCTACATAGTAGGCACTTCCAACAATGTCATGGAACTGTTTCCCTGTTATGTGGACAACATGATTTCAATTCTACAGAGATAGTAACTTTTATAATTCATACGCACAGGAAGCAAGTCAAACAATAAAACAATAGAACAAGTAGTTACAACATACATACAAACCTGGTCTTATAAAATCTGAAAGACCAAAATCTGTAGCCTTGAGAGGCGAGTCCTCCTTGGTTGATTTGAAGAGGAAGTTCTTCAAGTACATGTATCAAACAATCAATTAATCTTCCGAGCAGATTCAGTCTTGTGCTTTTAGAGCATACCTCAGGTTTCATGTCCCGATGAACCAAACCATGCAAATGGCACTCAGCAGCAACCTTGAGCATTTGTCGCACAATTACTGCAGCATCTTTCTCGCTATAACGGCTATCTTTCCTGTTAGGGCAGAACAACTGTGAGATCAGCGAGGTTGCTTTACATATGCATATATCAAAAGGAGGCACTTATTTATAAATAATAATCGTTTGAACAGTTCATAGCTAGTCTTGGTCAGGTGGACAAACAAACGTGGCCAGCCAATGGGAACTAATTTTAACCAAGTCAGATGCAATTAGCTAGTCTCACTGAGCAAATGACCTTCGCTTTATGTTTCACATGTTTCAGGATAACCACTTTCAGAATCTAGCATTCAAGATTCTGTACAATACAACTTTATACTGAACATGTGTATTGAATCTTTGGCTTACATTCGCTCTTTGATCTATTTGATGCAATGTTTTATTCTGTTACATGAGCAGTTACTAGATTTTGTATGTCTTCCCCTTTAGAAACATGTAAACTTACATCAACCCCTGAGATCTTTTGGCTTTATGGTAATAGGAAAATCAATACATCTATGTGAATGCAAACATTGATTCAATTTTAGATCTGGCTGAGACATTATGTATTACTGTGTGCATATATCTCTACTGAATATACTGTCAATTGCAATGTTTGTGGTATGGAGCACTATTTGAAGTACTATCAATTGCAATAGCTCTATATTTAGAACAATGAATCACAATGTAGCCAATAAATGTCAATAGTAAACTCAGATACCGTACATACTAGCCTTCAGAAGGGAATTCTTCAGTGTTTGCATCATTTTCTCCAACTAAAAATAAGCAGACCAACATTCAAGAATCTTAAGTTTATGTTCTCCATGAAATGAGGAAAGATATGCTAAAGTTTGCACTAGTTAATCTAGACAAGCCACTATTTTTGCTCAATATTACCCACAATCCCACATTTTAACAAAGTTATAATGCACGTGACAATTATGTGATAGGTAAAATAGTGAAAAACTTTCAAAATTATGATATTCTTACTTGGCTAATATCCGGTCAAGTAACTCACCACCCTCACATAATCTGTCAAAGACATGTAACAGAGTCAGAGATTATATTAGTTACTCCATCCATCCCAAAATATAACACCTTTTAGAGTTCAGATTTTGTTCCAAATGTAGCAACCTAGTACTTGTAAAATATAACTTTTACCTCTAAAGTACTCATACTACCCTTAGACTTCATTACTCATTACTTCATGCAACCACTACCAGGCCCACACTTACCCACCCCAAGAAGGGTATTATAGTATTTTTTACATCTCCTTAATATATGTGCCCAAACCTATAAGTCACTACATTTTGGGATGGAGGGAGTATTATGGTTCCTTTTATAAAGAACAAAGACGAGAAACATGAAAATGATTGCCAACAGACTGGCCCATTTTTTATCATGAACTAGGTACTTACCCAATATAATTTCTAGATACGAGGATATTCAATATTATGCTAGTTTGTATTTGGTGTCACTTTTTGATGTTATTTCAAGGCATTTTGGAGGGGCACAAACTAAAATCCTAAGCTTCCGTAAACTCAATTCCTTCAAAAAATGGGTAGTTTCTAAAACAATCATAAACACACCTTGTTGAGGGTTGTTTGGTTGAACTGCTGATTCTAAAAACAATTGTTGTGAGCTATGTGAAAGCTGCTATGAGTTGAGAAAAACAAGCACACCAATATCACTTATGTATGGCATGATGGGTAATTACCACATAACTTCATGGTTATGTAACTTATGTTCAATTGTAGTGGGTTGAGAATTTGTGATATATATATATATGGACAACTTTTATTTTGCACTTCACAAATCCGATGCTTTTCACGAATCTGGTTTACTAGGTTGAGCTGTTTGATTTAGCTTTTAGATTTTCAGATGAGAAGCTGGTTGAAAAATCCCAACCAAACCCACCCTGAACCCTTCCTCTTTCAACTTTGGAAGGGCCCTTACAGAAGCTAAGGCCATGCAGAATTCACAAAGGCCCTCTACTTAGATATGAACTCTACTGATTTCACAAAAAGTTGAGAGATTTCCACGACTTACTCCATAACAATATACACATAATCAGCATCTTCGAATGCATTGTAAAAATGCACAACATTTTCATGACCTTGTAAGGCCTTCAGTATTTTAACTTCTCGCTTTACATCTTCAACGGCAACCATAAGAACCATCTACAAGGAAAATAACCCGTGTGAGAAGTTAGTGCAGTATCCTTTATTTTTAAAATAAGAGCTAGTTCACTACTTCTCTTGATACTTCAATTCAGCATAACATATATTGGCAAGGTTGCACCAGTAATGCAAAGTCAAGAGAATCAGCGTATCCAATATTTTCAATACATTTATCAGATTACTCTGGTGATGAATTATGGCCTTCATGTATATAAGTAGATTGTTACATATGACAGTGATACGTTTCTGATATAGCCTAGATGTAGAATGTAGATTCAGTACGTATCGAAGAAGTGCCAGTTGTTTCTACTTTTTTGGGGGAGGGGGCAACATGTCTGTAACACATCCAATACTATTTATGTCATAGGGCCCAACATAGATTTAGTAGGCCTGACAACCTAGGGGAACAAATAACACGTGAGATTAGCCAACTTTGAGTAAGATAGAAGAAATGTTGTTCATGTGAGCATCATTTCTAAGGCACAATCCATCTGCTGCAGTATATATGATCTATTTCTTTCCCTCCTTTTTCTCTCTCATCCACATAAGCAAATGTAACACGTGTACTTCAGGCATCAGCGTGTCAGTATCAGGTACTGCATGGAATACAGATATGTATTGGATACAACTGCATATGTTTCGTAGATGTATCAGAGATATCTTCCTTTTCCTAAAACAGAAAATAAAGGCAGATATTTATAGGATACTTCCTGTTCCTGGTACCTCTCAACCCAAAACCTTGTAGTATGGGTTTGCTCTATCCATTCCTACAAACCGCTGAGGAAGTGGAAAGGTGAGTCCAGTACTCCTCTTCTGCGCCATCATCCCAGATCTGAAAGTCTTATGCCTCTTCTTTCTTCTTACTATGGTCTCTTCTGTGCTGTTTGTTATTGATTATTCAAAGCGGTAGAGGAGGCAAGGCAGGATACAAGAATGTACTACACTACTGCAGATAGTGAAGAGGAGGAAGAGCCCCCATAGAACCAGAGAGGAAGGTGAAGGGAAGTTATGCATTTTGTTTTTCTCAAGTACTCCCTCCGGTCACTAAAACAAGTCATTTTCATGAAAACATGGTCTTCAAAAACAAATTTGACCAGTTATTTCTCTTGTAATTTATTTGTTAAACTCGATAAACTTAAAGTTGCATGGCCTTCATCCATTAATGTTTGGAACTAGGTAAAGTAACTTTAAACTTTCGGTTGCATGCAATACATATTTATGCATAAAAATTAAACTTATAAACACACACACACATATATATGGCCATATCAGTCTATTCGAGAAACTGACATATCTGTTGGAAGGTATTTGTACTGTCCAGATACTGGTTTTGGCGATAAATTAAATTGTATAAGGCACATGCGTCCATCTACATACTTCTATATTCTATCTACTGTTCATTCGTTGCCTTGCTCCTGACTACTGCCTAACTTGCTCAAAATAGCAGATTTAGAAATCCCAAATCAGAGCGTTTCTCCTGGAAAACTACAACTCACATGGCAATTTGCAAATCGTGCTAGTAACATCAACATGCTTAGCTAAGTGCATTGGAGCCACCTCCGATTCGCATCATTTTTCTCGGGAATCCCACGTGCAAAACGCGACGATCCATCGCCCCCGCAAGGTCGTCCAGGCTAGCCTAACGGGCCAAATCGGCCAGCATATGGGCATGGCCCACGTGTCGGCCTCACAATAACTGAAAAGGAACAAGATCGTTTGGCGTACCTTGTTTTTGTCGATGCGCTTGACGGCGACGCGCTCGCCGGAGCGGCGGTCGACGGCGGCGAAGGTGTAGCCGAACTGGCCGTGGCCCAGCAGCTTCCCGAGCGCGTACCGCTCCTCGAAGTCCTTGTCGTACCCGAAGTCCGTCCGCTTCCCGCACGCCACGATCCCCCTACCTCCGCCCACGCCGGCGCCCTTCCCTCCCTTACCCTTCTTCCCCTTACCGTTACCGCCGGCGGGGTCGGCGTCCCGGGCGGCAGTGGAGGAGGAACAGAGGCCCATCGTCGGCGGTGGCTGCGATGGCGAAGCTCACTATTACCATCAATGTGGCGCTGCCGGAGTCGGGAGCAGCGGAGTGGGGTGGAATTGGGGTCAAAGCGACGCGGAGGAGGAGACTTGGGAGTTCCGGGCTCACCGAGTCACCGATGTCGGCGCCTGGTTAGTATAAGAAGCGGTGGTCCCGACTACTCCTTACCGCTCTTGGGTTGTGGTGATGACATGTGGGGACAGGTGTATATGGGTCCCACGAGGCGGCGGGGGAGTGGGTGGGGTAGCGCGTAGGGTTGTTTAGGTGGGGTGACGGGGAGTACGAAATGGGGAGGAAAGGCAAGGGGACGCGAAGTCGTGAATTGGTCCGGCGACCACATGAGTGTACACATGCAAGGCATATTGTAATAATATATTGAATGCCACAATATAAGTAAGTATAGACAATTAATAAAAAAATGTATTTCACAATATGTATGCAAATCAAACATTTTTATTGTTTTATAGTACTTTTTATATGCTAAGGGATTTTTTATTCCAACAGATATTTGCTCCTTATTTGATCTCTATTTATTTCTAAAACTATCCACTCTTATATCCGTTTTTTGAATATCCTTGTTTGTTACTGTTTCTATTAAAAATAAAAACAGATATGATAGCTTTTATTTTCGTTTATTTTTGCTCTGTTTTCATTATACTCGGAAAGCTCTTGTGACCTTCTTGACGATGACATCAGTGGTGGCATTACCAAACTTCTGTAAATTAAAATAATTTGGTTACTTCTTTACGAGCTACAGCTTACATGATGTCACTCAGGACATTATTTTGAACAAGGATATTACAGGTTTTCCATCAGATAAACAACGCCAAAAGAAATATGGACGAGGACGACCAACACCATCCTTAGTTGCATCAGTGATCACAGTAGTTATAAGCACTGAATATAGAACCCCTGTACAAATTCTACAGCTCAGCCTGAACTAAAGATGCAACTTTGATATATCTCTACATATGAGAGTATCATATGCCTGGTATGTCGTGGTGTAAATCATAGACATTTTTTTCTTTTTGAAGTAAATTCCACAAAGACAACCCAGGGCAGCACAATTGCAATAAGCTGTGAATCAAGAAATAATTACATGCCTCGGTTGATAGATGAAGTCATAAGGTAATTTTATCTGACATAGCTAGAACATACCGGAATGGCTAAAAATGGGATTGTGTTTCCCTTTAGTGGATAACTCAAGTCCAACAAAGCATTGAAAAGGCTCAATCATGTTGAGAAGTACTACCTTCATTCTAGAATGTAAGTCATTTTAACCTTACTTAAATTCATTTATAGATCAATGAATCTAGACACATATGGAAATATTATCTAGTCATATATATGGAGTCTTGATGGAAATATGCCCAAGAGAATTCTGGGGGAACCGGAAGTTCTGACTTAAGGCTAGAAGTTCATCCGGAAGTTCCGGTTTCTGGAGTATCCGGAAGTTCCGGTTCGACTGAAAGTTTCGGGCCAGCCCTAGTTTTGGTTTCTGGAGGAACCAGAAGTTCCGGTTGGATCGAAAGTTTCAGGCCTGCCTGAAAGGTGAATTCTGGATAAACCGGAAGTTCCGAACAGAAATAAATTCGTACGGAAGGTTATTTTCGGAAGTTCCGGATCTAGACCAGAACTTTCGGGCCAGACAAACAGATTAGATCTGTTGGGCTTTAATACTGATTAAAGGTCTATGAGAGGACACTATATAAGGAGAGGAGGGGCTAGGACAAAAGGGTTGCTGTTGGTTGTTGCTTCGACCTAACCCTAGCCGCCACCTCTCCTTGCTACATTGGTTGTGGCCTTCTCTCCCTTAATCTCTCGTGCGGTACTAGCATACCGGCTTGAGGTGATCCCGTCTCTGTATGTGTGGATACCGTAGAGGCGCCGCTACTACTGCGGTGCTGATCTTCCCGTGGAGATCGTCGGACTACGTCGTCTTCATCGCCGACGAACGGACGGAGCTGAGCGGAGCTGATTGAAAACGCGCTTCATCAACTCTATTTTCGCTGCCCTAGCGCGTTTCATGGCTAGAGATAATGATCTATGATCCTATTACACGCATGGTTCCTAGGCTAACGGGGTAAATTTTTTAAAATTAGCGCTAGCGTAGCCTTCCCATAACCCAACAAGTCTTGCCACTCTAGTGTCGTGGGACCATACAACGTGGCCTCCTAATTGGATATCAGCCTTTGAGCACAAGAATTGATTTGATCTTCGCTAATGAGTTTATTACTCTTGGAGATTTGTTCTCCTAGACGGTTAGGCATCAGTTTAAGAGCTCCTAGATAGTTAGGTGTCGGTTCGAGAGCATCTAAGTTGTTATGGATTGTCGGACAAGTTTATATAGATCAACCTTTGTCTTGAAAGAGGAGGTAAAATAGTGAAAGCCAAACGATCTTTGTGGTTGCTTAGTGAGGATAAGGGTTAAAAAAGATCATGGTCTTTGTGGCTACCTCAACGTAGACGTAGGATCGTTAATTTTGAACATCGGTGAAAAATCGTGTATATTTACTCCTTGTTGTTTAAATTCCACATTTGATATCTTTACTTATTTATTGTTTAGAAATAGTCTTACTGTTTAGTTTTGGTTTATTTCAAGTGGCTATCATATATTAAACTTGTTGTGTATTTGTATCGTGGTTAAAGTTGAAAATTAATCGAGTTAGGGTTTTCTGACTAGAACCAGGGTATCTAGAAAATCTCATAATATCTAGTGTCTTAGATGTTCCGAAAATTCTCGGATAGTCTAAATTTTGCTAAATTTATTTTTTAAATTATAATTTTACAGAATCACCTATTCACCCCCTTAGACAACTTTTAATAGATCAGTTGCCTATCGATAGATCACCATAGACTAGATCGAGCAGAGCGGTAGCGCGGTAATGAGATACTATCAAAAATGATGTTCTTTGTTGCTTGGTGGCGACACAAGTCACATAACTCATCATGATCAATGTGAGGAAGATCGTGTACCATGTTTCCACTAGACATCTTCTAGAGGACATCGAAGCTCAAGTACCTGAAGCATATATGCCACAACTACACATTCTCTTGATGGTGCACGGACAGACACATTGACTAGGTTATGTTTAGGTACGAGAGTTATAAACGACATGTGGAACGCTGTACATGTGCCACCAGACGCTGTTGACCATCCCAAATTTGGAAAAACCTTTTTATTGATATGCACCTTACAGTTGTTGTCCTCCAATTGCCCGATGCTGATAATGTTGGTCGTAAAACACAAGATCGAACTTCAAGCTCTGATGCTAATTAAGAAAATAAAATAGGAACTCACAAACAAAGACATAGCGTTTTTTGTTGTGATGAAACAGTAACATTTTTAAGTGTTTTATTCTTATTTTATAAAGTATAATCCAGCTAACATAATATAAACAAACTCTAACTCAAAATATAAACTAGCCCAAATCAAAACTGAAAACTAATCCTAATATGTCACAGGGGGTTACTAACATGAGAACGTATCTGATATAAACCATCTACCCTATGCAACCTTAGAAACTATAAATCAAGTCCACATGATGCTAATCCAATGGATATGGTTAGTGGTAGCCGGTGAGATTATTTTGCAGTCAAGCCCCTCTACCCACCGGTCATTTATTTTGTAGTTAAGCATCTTCATTCATCGTTTATTGAATTAGCGTCTTATGACTTTAATTAATAGTTTTCAAGATTACACGTCTACGTCGCCTACTAACATGGCCAGCGAGAGAAAATCAGGGCCGTTCTTGTCCGAACCGCCCCGTTGTCACACAGTCATACATAGCTTCAGAAAAGAGGAGGAAAAACCCTAACCAGCCGGGTAGGCTATGGCAGCGGGGGGTGGCGGCGGCGGCGGCGGCGGCGGCGGCGGCGCGCGGCGCACGCGACCGAACGTGCTAGTGACTGGGACGCCGGGCACGGGGAAGACGACAACGTGCTCCCTCCTCGCCGATGCCGTGGGCCTCCGCCATGTCAACATCGGGGACCTTGTCCGAGAAAAGAGCCTCCACGACGGCTGGGACGAGGAACTCGAGTGCCACGTCATCAACGAGGACCTGGTATGAGCCCTCCCCGCGCCTCTATCTCGATCCTAATCTCTGTTCAGTTTTGCATTCCTAACTATTGGGTTCAGAATTTCATCATTTTCTGTAGAGCTTTTTTGTTTAATCTCCCATCGTCAATGCAATGATACGCAAGCCTTTCGCGCATTCTGGATATAGTTGGCTGTAGATTGGGGCTTGGGTTATAGATTGGAGGAGTTACCCCAGTTTGTATGTGAAAAAGTGTAAATGTTGTTATCTCTCTGGTGGATTTACTGAAAACTCAAGTGTAAACATACTATAATTTTATCTACCATCGATGATTTGGAAAGCATTGGATTACCAGAAAAATTGTATGCACAGTTAGGCCCCTTTTATACGGCTTTGGTCTATTCATAAGCCAACTTAAACTTAACAGTCTAAATAAGTTTTGAGAAGCTTGTTGTCTTGTTCTAAATGGCTTCTGAAATCTGAGCTTATTGTCTGTGTATAATGATAAAAACATTGTTTTACCCGACTTGTTTTGTTTGATATTTAATTGATAATCATAATACTATTATTTGGGATAATTTTTTGACATTAGGTCAAGGGGAGATCTAAATAAGCTCAAAAAGCCTCAAACAAGAGTTTTTTTCCACCAACAGGACCCAACATGGCATTACGGCTTATCTGGACAATAAATTTTGCCTTCTAGACAGCTTATGTCTTTTTCAGAGCCATAAGCTAGCCATAAACCGTGTAGAAGGGGGCCTTAGATGTTTCCTCCAGAACTAAATCAATTTTTCTTATAGATAATTTGCATCTAAAAGGTACAAACTAAAATTTTAAATCTAAAAGGTACAAACTAAAAAGTTCTAGTTTTTTTCACACAAAGCTTTCTCAGAGATTCATTGTTCATACTTGATCAAGCATGCATAGAAATTGTTTTTCTTCTTTGTTTGAAGTTTGGGTTTTGGGGGTGGGGGTATCCATTATAAAGGTGAATCCAGAGAGTTACTCTGAGTTTTTCTATTAAAACCAGCCTAAAATAGTCCTCAAATACTTCAAATATATATCTGAAAACAGTAAAATGTTTGTTTTGTGTACACATTCCAACAATTCTATGTAGTGAGCACTATCTTTTGTCTTTTTGAGTTACATGATCATGCCAATCTGATATAATCTTGAACATAAGGACGTAAAAATAGACTGCATTTCGAGCCATAGGCCTGATTTTGCAACTTCATTGGCATAGTCTGTAAAAACCTTCAATGAACTGTCTATTCGAAGAATTGGTAAAGTTAGGACTCAGTAATGTTTATTTGTTTAGGATGTAGAAGAATACATGCATTAGAAAAATACAGAAGAAAACATGTACATATCCATTTTGTTTACCGATTATAATCACAAGCTCATGGTAAGAAATAACAGATACATGTAGTAGCATATAGAATCCTGAATAGAAAGACATCTAGCACATGTACCACATGATTCTTAGTAGCAGCGTTGTGTAAACTGTAGAGCTAGCAATATTACAAGCTGGTATCTAGCTATTAGAATGTTTTGAACTGAAGAACTTGCAGCAGTAGAAGTAAAGTGCTCTTGTCTTCATGATCGTTGTAGACCTAGGATTTCCTTCAATGACTCTTATCAATGCTAGTGTTGAGGAGAAATACACAATAGCGAAAATCGGCCACCACAAGCTTATGTTGAGAAACAACACACTCTCTAGGTATCACCTTACAATTCAAGCATGATCGTCTATCCTCTCTTCTTATTAGGACAAAGTCGATCTAGCTAGATTGTTGGCCACTACTAAAGGTCACTAAATAGGACTGTCTCTTTGTAAAGAAAGTGTTGGCTATCATTAGGTCAAAAGATATAGCAAAGTCCAAGACTTCCTCTCCCTCCTGATTCCTACTACCATACCCCAAACCTCCATGCGCTGCCTCGAAACTTGCCCTTGTTGTACCTCCCTGACCATTGAGATCTCCTATGAAAAGCTTCTCACTAATAGGCAGTTAGGCGCAACTCTAACCATGGTTATTAAGGCGTCGCTTAAGCGTCGGAACGGGCAAGCATGGACGCTTTAGCAGACGCCTCGCCTTGGCAGGGATGGCATGGAAGAGGCAGGCGTGCGGGGGAGAAGCACGCGGAGAAAACGAGCAGGAGAGGCAGGCGCGCAGGGAAAAGCGCGCGGGAGAGACTGGCGTGCGGGGAAAAGCGCGCGGGAGAGGCAAGTGCGCAGGGGAAAATCGTGCGTCGCAGCAACAGGAGCCGTCATCCAGAGCTTCACCGCACTGCATGGCGCACATCCGCAGAGCATAAGCCGCTAGCTAGAGCAAGAGCAGGAGCCGTCGCCCCCTCCTTCCTCCTCTCTCGTCTGCTCCTCCCTCCTTTGCTTCTTTCTCCTTCTCATCTGCTCCTCCCTCCTTTGCTTCTTTCTCCTTCTCATCTGCTCCTCCCTCCTCTGCTTCTTTGAGCACTCCATAAGGCGTCGCCTCGCCTCACGCCTTACCTGCTTAAGCGTAAGGCGGTAGTCAGTCGACACGTCTCGCTTTACCACTTTGATAACCATGACTCTAACCATGTCATCTAAGTCTTCCCAGAACTGCCTTTTAGCACTCTCAATGTGGCCTACTTGGGGGGCATATGTACTAATTACATTCAAAGACTATATCACCAATTACAAGCTTGATTAAGATGATCCTATGTTACGAGCTGGTGGCTGTGGATACGCCCGCTCGTAAGCACGGGTCCCCGGTCGACGACCGGGTCGCAGACCACTCGACGAAGAACTCGCCGGAGCAAAATGTTACGAGCTGGTGGCTGTGGATACGCCCGCTCGTACGCACGGGTCCCCGGTCGACGACCGGGTCGCAGACCACTCGACGAAGAACTCGCCGGAGCAGCGTGCGCCTGGGATTGGCTGTTAATCGGAGCCACCGCCTGTTCTTGATTTGGTTTGGCAAAAAGCATGCCTCCCCTCTTTCCTTCTCCATTCCTTTATTCTCTCCCTCTGATTACATGCACATGCAGATCCTAATTATTCCAGATCCTAAGTATTCCCCTTTCCTATCAGTCTTTCCCCTTCCATCTAAGCCACTGCCTTACCATGCGCAGATGGTGGACCATGGCGCCTAGTAAATACCCTATCTAGGCTGGACATAACATCCTATCTCCTTGTCTTCTCACATCCACCACATCATTTCTGATGAATCAATCAATATTCCTACTCCATTTCTATCTGCAGTTGTCTCCATCTACCAAAGCTTGAAACCGGTATTGTCCATCTCATTTGCTTTCTGATCCTTGTAACCTTAATTCAATTTGCAAAAAATCTATAATGATTACAAATTTATATTTCTACAGAAACTTAAAAAAAAAAGCACAGTGCAGGTCAGCACAGCAATTGAAAACTGAGCCTTAAGTTGGCTATATCTCTTTTCTTCTGTTGGTTAGAAACGCAGTTAATGGTTCCTTTATTCGTGGTTGCAGGTTTGCGATGAGCTTGAGGACTTGATGGGAGAAGGTGGTATACTAATAGATTACCATGGATGTGATTTCTTTCCAGAACGTTGGTTTGACCTTGTAGTTGTGCTCCAGACTGATAACTCAATCCTGCACGATCGCTTGTCTAGCAGGTAATCCTTGCATAACGTCATAATGACCACCTCTTTGGAATGCTTATATCTGAGTAAGTTTTCAATTAGCAGAGGTTATATGGGTGCCAAGCTCACAAACAACATAGAATGTGAGATCTTCCAGATGCTCCTGGAGGAGGCAAGGGAAAGCTACAAAGAGGAGATAGTGATGCCTTTGAGAAGTGACAATGTGGAGGATATTAGTAGGAATGTGGGTACACTGACAGAATGGATAAACAACTGGAGACCATCCCGGAGCTGAGCTGCTTCCTCTCTGCCTCTCTGGTAGTGATGCCTGGTGAAGAAATGTTTTGCCCCCCTTAGATTGGTTTTTGAATATTGAATTAGAATGTGTAGACATTATAAGTTTTTTCCATGTATGCATGCCATCCTTGACATTATCATGCAATAATACATTGTGCTTAAAACGGATTATGTAATAGGGGCATGCTGGATGTAAATTAATATTTTCAATGGATTGTGTCGTGCCAATTTGATTATCGATTCCTAACTGAAATGGTATGGTGGATGTACAGCAAAAACTGCCGATTTATTTTGTTGTTTGTAGAGGTATCGGCCGGATTCAGAAAATCGTGCAACAATGAGTATGATTGTGTTTTACTGATTAGGAGAGAATTTAAGGTGAGTATGATTGTATTTATATATGATTACAATCTTGGAGATTATTTCAACTCCAGCTTTATCCAGTTTTAAGATAGTGCTAGAAATTTTTGACTCTAAGGACCTGTTCAGTTTTTTAGCTTCTGGCAGCCGAATGGTCTGAATATTTACTTGGTGAGAATCTATATTAACTGGTAAACTGGTGTTTTTAGTTTCTAGATTGTGTAGCTAGTGATTCTCATAATAGGTATAGAATTTGGACTGTTTATTTCAGTTTTAGATTCTAGAATTAGCTGCCGACATAAGCTAAAATAGGTATAGAATCTAGACCGCTTATTTTAGTTTTAGATTCTAGAAGTAGCTACAGCTGATATAAGCTAAAATAAGTAGACTTTAAAAGTTATTGGAGAATGTTTAAGCAGTTCACTTTGATCATCTATAAAAAACTTTGATCATCTATAAAAAAAACTAAAGGTTTAGCTATAACTTCAAAACTGTTTGAGCTAGAAATTTTAGAACCAATTTGAAGCTAGAGATAGAAACATACCAAACAAGACCTTAAGAGACAAATTAAATATGTAAGACCTTAAGAGACAAATTAAATATGTATCATACAATGGATTAACTACAAACTATGTCCTAAAATAATCCTTTCTCTTTCATTTGTATTTACCATTTCTCCCTTTCTCTTGGAACTGCATGAGAAACAACCTTCTTACCTTTCTCCACATAAAAAAAATAGCATAAACAACATCTGGTTCATATTATAAATCATGCAACCTTTTTAATCAAACTACTCCAACTTTAACAAAGTTTAAATAAAAATATATTAATGTCTATAATATTAAATAAATATCAAGTGCTTTTAGAGAAAACTATTCAAATAGTTTTCACTCCTAATGTCATCCTAAGTACATCTAAAATTTGTACGAAGTTTCATATATTCTTAACTTTTATAAGATTTCAAAAATAAAATGTCCGCGGAAGGGAAATTTAACTTTTTCAAAACAAACTTTTAAACTTTATATAAAAGTAAAAATCAAATAAGAGTGTGGCAACATGGAATGTTTTTCCTATCTTAAATTAATAACATAAATTATCTCCCCTTGATTTCGATGGATGCACACGTGAAAAGAACAAGGTTTTACCGTTTGACACCTCACCAGGGCCTTTCCATTCTCCTCTTTCATTGTAGCCTTGTACGCGGTACGCCGGACTCCTACCCCCATAGGAGAAGCCAAGAGGCGGCGGAGGAAAGAGGAGAGCAGGGCATTAGCAGCACCGGCCGGCGAAATGGCGGCGCCGCCGAAGGCCTGGAAGGCCGAGTACGCCAAGTCCGGGCGGTCTTCGTGCAAGTCGTGCAGGTCCCCCATCGGCAAGGACCAGCTCCGCCTCGGCAAGATGGTCCAGGCCACCCAGTTCGACGGATTCATGCCCGTCCGTAACCTCTGCCCCCTCCCCCTCCGGTCATCTCGTCCAACTATCTTTCTTTGTTCGATGGATGAATCCTTCTTTGATCTTTATGTGTTTGGGAGGGTAGGGTTTTGGTGTGGTTTCGTGTTCTTGGGGTTTTATGGGTTGGGCACTTGGGTGTAGACTCTATAGGTGTAATTAATGAGTCAAGATTGGTTGTATTGTGGAGGTGGATTTTAAGGGCATTCGATATACTTCTGGTTTAATGGGTGATTCGTTTTCATCTTGATTTCTGCGCAAAATTTCTGTTTCTGAGGGTATTTTCGTGTGATTTTGTGGGTTTGATCGAATCAATCTTGTTGGAATATGGGATTCTTGGCGCATTTGTGCTGGTGCAGATCTGTCTTATGATCCAATCTCATCATGGATTCCAGCATTGATCAATTATGCAGTCTATATATGCAAGAATAGATGGAGGGTGCTCTTGTGGTCATCACCTATCTTGATATAGGCAATTTAGCTGGTATTGCTCCTAAGTCATTTGGTCCATTAGTTATTCGGACCAATCTTCTTGTAATGTGGGGTTCTTGGTGCATTTGGGTTGGCGCTGTTGTCGATTTATCTTTTGATCCGTTGATTCCAGCATTGCTATTATTGCTGCTTCTGATCCATTAGTTGTGTGGACGGGCTGGTTGGCTCTAGTGTTTTAGCATGTCAATGTGTTCTCTAATCTGTTTTTGTTCTTTATCTGTCATGTGTAGTTTACACATTACAACCTATGCATTTGGGGCAACTAAGGTGATACTTTCGGGATTTTATGTCATTTTTCACTTGACCATATTCTTTTTTCTTTTTTTTTGTGGACAGAGTGCTTAACATTATGCTTTCTGATTGGATTTTGTCTATAGTAATGGATTTTTTCTGGGATAATAAGTCTTAATTGGAACTTTTTTTTTGTTAATGGTAGATTCTCCAAGAGGCAGAAGCAAATTTGATGCTTTTATAACAGATATTTCCAAAGCAATATTATGAATTGACCACTTCTATTTAATTTTAGTACCCTATTTTCTCTCTTTCAGATGTGGAATCATGGCAGTTGCATCATCAGTAAGAAAAACCAGATAAAATCGTATGTGACTTCATCCTTTACACCCTCCACATGAATTCTAGGCTTAAATATCTTACTTTATTCAACATTATTGTATCTTAGTAGATCATTGAAAATCTGACCTAATTTATCCAATTAGTGTCGATGATGTTGAAGGAATAGACACACTCAGGTGGGATGACCAAGAGAAGATAAGAAAATATATTGGAAGCGCACAAGCTGCTGCAAGTTCTTCAGCTGATATTTCAGATAAATGTACTATTGAGGCTGCTAAATCTGCTCGTGCTTCCTGTAGACGGTGCAGTGAAAGGATTACAAAAGGAGCGGTCTGTAACTCTGTATCTTTTGATCAATTGATATACATGCTTTCTAATTAGTCCCTTGAGGATAGGAAGTTTATGCTTTCAAATCAATGAATTCTAGTCATGAAAATAACCTCGTGATGATTATCACTTAACAGTCTTAAGGAAGCATTCAGCTAAAAATCATAGGTAAATAATAGTGTCACCTTCTTGGGTGAACCCTAATGCAAATGCATAAGAATGATAAGATTGTGACATTTTCCTATAGATTATAATTACTCATTGGGAAAAATACGGTATTGAAAATTCTACATGTTGTTAACATATTTTTATATTTGCTTCGGAAAATTGGTCAGCAACTTCAGTATTCATGAAAGATGGGATAGACTCCCAGGTTGGCCCTAGTACTTAACACATGTAGGTGGGGAGGCTAAACAGCTTCCCTCCCACTAGGTCATTGGCTTGTTCCATTATATTTTTGAACAAACAAGTTACAATTACGCAATATATGGTTCTGCTATACAGGGACATCATAGATTTTTTCTGTATCCTAATCTTTCTGACCTGTATCACATTTCAAATAATGCCCAAGCTCTTGCACTGGAATTTTGAAGAGCTATAAAACCCTGAAAATGTCCTAATTTCCCATTTTTTATTTAGTCTTTGCCACATTGCCACTAGTGTACAGTCAGACTCTGAGTTTTATGTAGGTCACTTTGACAAGTGAGATAAACTGCAAAATGAATTAATTGAAGAGTACTTTATTATATTGATTTTTCTTATTTAGACACACTACTAGTTGTGTACTCCTAATGAATATACTACTTCCCGTGGTTTATTTTAGACAGCAAAAACATTTGATTGTCCACAAGGATATTAGCCATCCCTCGCAATGTACATTTTAAAGAGATAATAATAATTAATACCTGTGGTCGGGCAACTTACACTGTAAAAATAAGTTCGTTGTCTTGCAATGTTTACAAGTCGCCTAGTCGACCCTAGTCGCCATGGGACTGACCAGGTGACTAATCGCGATTAGTCGTCGACCAGACCGATTAGTCGAACCTGGTCGGTCCTAGTCGTCCATATAATCGTCCTATATATTTCAGGACATATACATACTATATATATATATATCTTTATATAGTATATAGTATATTAGTATGTGCCAATAAAGCAATAATCAATAGTTCAAGACTACATTAATGGCTAGTTGGTGACTTGACTTACCTGTGAGATTCCACATCTACACATATACAACACAAGCAAGTATGTTGGTATGCAGATTTTTATGCACCAGATAATTAGCCAATTAGCTAGAACAGTAGGTAAGTTATTTCAGCTGTTGCAGACCCTAGGAAGTTTAGGACTTTAGGTTACATTCTACAATCTACAATCTACAATCTGCATAGCTGTTTTCATGTGGGGTTCACCTATTGGTGCATCAAAGCATCAGTGCATGACTTAAAATGCACTGCAGTTTCTAGCTGAACAGAATCAATCAACTGCATGGCAACGAGATGCACTATCACAAGTCACAACAGAAATCGCGTACCCTGGTTGGAGTGCTAAGTGCTAACCCTAACAGGTCACATTGGCAGCCCAATAGATTGCTTCTAAGCCTAGCTGAGCAGGCCCAACAAAAACCAGCAGCCAAACCTAGTCGTCCCACACCCCTAGTTGTCCGATTAATCGTGATTAATCGACGATTAATCGGATGACCAGATGTCTAGTTGGCCTAGTCACCTCGGAGCCTCTGGTCAGGTCCAGAGGACCGATAAGGACGATTAATCGTGATTAATCGGATGACTTGTAAACACTGTTGTCTTGATTCTAATTTGATTCAGTAATAGTTTTATTTGTTTGTCTAGGTTCGTGTTTCATCTAAGATTGAAGGTCAAGGTTGGTACCATGTCAGCTGTTTTTTGGAGATGTCCCCATCTGCAACCTTTGAAAAATTCTCAGGCTGGGAGACCTTGTCGCATGAGGATAAAGGAGTTGTTCATGATCTTGTTAAGAAAGATGCCCCCAACACAGGTAATGAAACATGGGGAACACTTTTTTTCTTCCTGCCACTTTGTAAGCTGACTTAGTTTATTTGTATGTTTATAAAGAACAAACAACTTCCAAGGGTTCCAAGCGCAAGAGTAGTGACAATGATATACATGACTGCAAAGCTCCCAAGCTAGATGAGAGTATATTAGAAGGCGCAGCACGGAATAAAGGGAAAGCTGTTGTATCATGTAATTCCAATGCTAGTTCTACTGACCTTGAGAAAAAGCTTAAAGAGCAGAGTGACACACTTTGGAAGTTGAAGGATGAACTTAAAAAACATGTGTCAACTGCTGAGCTAAGGGACATGCTCGAAGCTAATGGGCAAGATACATCTGGACCAGAGAGGCATCTATTGGACCGTTGGTAATGTTGGCATTTTGCGTTGCTATTTGTGTAATGGGTTTTTACCTTCCTGTACTACATTATTTGCATCCAAAGAGTAATCAACATGCAAACAAATTACACTTCAAGGATTGCTGATATAAACAGATATTTATGTGTTGCTAGAGGAAGGTATATAACTGAAGTGATGATGAATGATACTGGTGTTTGAAACTTGCTAGCATAGTTGTTTCCCAACACCCCAACTGACCATCTATATTTTTTTTGTTCCTAGAGTGATTTTTTGCTTATTTTCTAGATCCCAATCACCTTGGTGACATCCTAGTTATAGGATTCAATACTGGCCCCTTAGTGGAGTCTCAGAATTTTCACCATAACCATTAGATTGAACTGTATATTTTGATTAATTTGGAATTTTCTCAATGTATGCAATGATTATTATTGTTTCTTTAGTAGTTACAGCTTCTTATTTTTCCTTAAAACAATTGTTATTTTTTAATTTTAAAATGCATATTTTTTAAAAAATCGATGCACATTAGGACTTTAAAATTTGGACAGTACTTAAGATATTTGTTTTTCTTGTTTCAATAGTTTTTATGAGTCAAGTGCAATATGTAGATCTTTATTACATGAATTTGATTAATGGTACACATGAAATTGATGATACATGTAAGCCTATTTAGTTGAGCTTTGCAGCATCCAAAAGTCTGTATTGGATCTGGGGAGAAGGGCTTCAGTTTCAGTACTTTGGAACCATTTTGGGTATCCTGTTTTTGCCTTTTTCTCGATGTTGAAACTAACATTTCTCTGAAGCAAGACCTGAATATCCTGTGTATTAATCAAGGAAGATAAAAATCGTTAATTACATAGACAAGCTTTATAACATCGTTGATTGCATAGGCCTTCTTGTGCCATCTTGCACAGAACTCATCACACACTGTACCCTTTAACATCATTGCATCTATCCTGCTCTCATCTCTAACTTTCTTCCTCATCTGGCAGTGCTGATGGGATGCTATTTGGAGCATTGGGTCCTTGCCCAGTCTGCTCTAGCTTCCTCTACTATCACGGTGGCCAGTATCATTGCAGTGGCCATGTGTCAGAATGGTCCAAGTGTACATACTCTACCACAGAACCCGTGCGCATTAAAAAGAAATGGCGAATTCCAGATGAAATAATGAACAATTATCTTACAAAGGTACACCTATGGCCCGCAAAAAAATAATTTGATCTTAATGCTTGTTTTCTGTAGCTAAGCAATATGTATGTTGCAGTGGTTCAAGTCTCAGAAAGTTAATAAGCCAGAAAGGGTTCTTCCACCAATGTCACCTGAGAAATCTTTATGCCAAGCAACTCAGCTAAACCAGTCTTTTGTTGGTGGTTTGGATAGATTGAGAGTTTCTATATTAGGACAATCTAAAGATGTGGTTGTAAGTGACCTTCTCTTACTTTTTTTTGTATAGTTATCCTCTTTCCTCTTGTTCTCCTGTGTATAATGTTAGTTAAAGCAGCACCACTTATGCCATGATCTTGCTGCATGTTGTGGCATGCACCAGACACCTTTTATTTGGCCCAAAATTACTTTGGTGATTTGGTTATCACGATAGATTCTCACCATATTGTACAAATTAGATTATGCATATTTATTGCATAACTTGTTGACATGAAACTGAAAGGAATCCAATTGATCTGAAGAATTACATGACTCAAATTTTCTGTATTATATTTTATATATTGGTTTGCTGAAGTAAATTTATTGAAGATAGCCAGTTTGTCAATTGATTCCTTGAGTTCCTCGACTTAGTGTTCAAGAAGGTGCTGACTTCTATATGGTCGGTAGGGCTAGTGCCTAGACATTGCCTAGGACTGACTAAACCAGGGGCTTCTAAGAAAATAAGTAAACATATAACAGAAAAAGAAAGATAGTAGAGCACTGAACATCAATATAACAGTACTAGAGCTCCCAAGGCAGGGCAGTCACCTAATGCATCGCTTCCAAATCATGGCAGCCCCCAGCACCTAGCGGCAGATAGGTGCCCAGGTGCTGCCTAGGACTGATTTTTAGAATACTGCCTCGACCATCCTTTTCCTTTTGATTACCAAAATTTGTAATCCATGAAATATGAAGTGTAATCTTGTTTAGATTATTGCAGAGGAAAGATAGGGAGGGATTGAATTTTCTTTCCATGCACTTGCTTGGGTTCATGTTAAGTTCATGTCATGTGTCGAATAGTGGGTCAACTTACATTGAGTAATCTGGTGCGTTGCTTTTGTATCAAGTGGTTACAATAGGTTTTGCACCTATTTGTATGTGATACTCTTTTATTTTGTATTTTCTTCTCTGCTGCCTATTTTAGCCAATTGGTGCTGGAAGTTAATGCTCTGGTCAGATATTGTGGACTTATGGTATTTGTTTTTCCTTGTTTTTTTTAGTTTGTACATTCCACTAATTAATCCTGTAATCCAACTGCTGTAGGATGGATGGAAACAGAAGCTGAAACATGCTGGTGCCAACTTTAACGCCACGGTTACCAAAGGTTTTTCCATTTGTTGTCTAGAACTGAATTTTCTTGCTCAGACATTGGAAATATTGAGTCTCGTTTGTATGACATTGGAGCCTATATTTTCACCTCTTTAAAAAGAATCAAGCATAGTTATTACGATAGTAAGGCGAGGCGAGGCGCCTAACCACCTTCACACCTTTTAGGCGAGTATGGCGTGCATCGAGGCGATGCCATACTCACTTAACATAAATGTACATGGCACAATAATTTTGGAACAACAGGAATTTAAATTCAGAACCGCATCAAATAGAAATAGTTAGACAGGTCCATACTCCATAGCAATAGTTCAAATAGCACAACAAGTTAACAGATAACATCCATTTATTCATGCTGTCTACGCCTAGTAAATCAACTCACCGAGGTCCAAGCACATGCACAACTACTCATCTACTAAACCGAGCACAACAAATCAGCAAGTCAACAAGACAGAGCAGAGTAGGAGAGAGAGGGAAACAGAGCATATTGGGAGGGAGAGGGAAACAGAGCAGATCGGGAGGGACACTAACTGAACCGAGCAAAGAGCATGGCACCACCTCCGCGCCGGGCAAGGGAAGGGCGCCACTGCCAAGCCAGGCGCGGGAAGGGCACCAACAGAGGGAAGGCCTGCGGAGGGAATGGCGGTGACGGAGGGAGCGGCAGCCGGAGGAGGGGATGGCAGCGGCGGCGGGAGCGGTGACAGAGGCAGTGGTTGCGGAAGGAGCTCTGGTGTGGCTAGTGTTTTCATTGGGTCATGTGCGCACTGGACAGAGGCCAGAGAAGGTTATATGCGTCGGGTACTCAAAGCCCATCTACCATCCATCACTGCCAGCTGTATGGCGTCCGCCATGGAGACTTGAGCATCCTGCCGACACTATTTCCCATGAGGCAGACACCACACTCCGATTAGGAGAGGCGCTGGCTGTGGCATCCGCCACTGGTCGCTCGGCCACCTAATCGTCGATTAGGCGACGCCTTAATAACTATGGAATCAAGTGGTGGGGAGGCTGTCATTGTCAACACACCACAACCAAAAACCACCACTCGAATTCCCAAAATTTCTTGGCTTCTCATGTATGTGTAATTGTTAGACTAATACAAGACGTAATATAACTGATGCTTAAAAAGATAAGGAAATGACATAGTTATGTTTTTCGTGGGAAATATGGACCGCTTATGTTCAGACGATAATATTTTCCTCTAGAATATGCAATCTGGTTCTATTTTTCTAAGTCTGTAACAATGCATAGGCATTGACCTAGTATTCTTTAATGCCAAAGATGTAGTTGACTAGGTCATAATTTCAGAAAAATAGTAAGCTCTTAGTGTTTGATGAAATCTTTTTGCATTATTTTCATGTGGCATCCTGCCTTGCAGACAGCAGCTGCTTAGTTTTATGTGGTGAGCTTGACAATGAGAATGCTGAAGTCAGGAAAGCAAGGTATCACGTTTTTAGTTTGTCCCTAACTTTTTGCAGTTATAGTTTGACCTATTGTTTTTGCTACCTATTATGTCAAAATACGAATGTTTATATGTATATTAATTCATCTGCAGGAGGCTGAAGATACCAATTTTGCGAGAAGGTTACCTCAGAGAATGCATTAGGAAAAACAGAGTGCTCCCATTTGATTTATATAAAGTAGAGACTGCATTGGAATCATCAAAAGGAGGCACGATTACTGTTAAAGTTAAAGGCCGAAGTGCTGTTCATGAGTCCTCTGGTTTGCAAGATGCAGGTCATATTCTTGAAGAAGGCAAAAGCATCTACAATACAACCCTGAACATGTCTGACCTGACACGAGGTGTGAACAGGCAAGGATTTTTCTCATAGTATTTCTTCTGAGATTCTGGACTTGCATTTTTACGGGGCTTGCTCGAAATATATTTTTTGTAAGTGTTTTTTGATAAATCATCCAGCAATTTTAGTTACCAAAACAAACAACCCTGATTGCTTCTGAAATTCAACTTGACTGTCTTCCCTAGAATTAACAAAATGATGCCATCAGAAATTTACCATGGTTGTAGGCTAGGGTGCTCTCATGAAGAGCAGTGTATGGGGAAGACCGGCAACCAGTGCCAATGGCAAGCAAACACATGTTGGGCTAGGGTTTCACCCAGCCAGAGGGAAAGTGGGGGCAGAATTGGCTGCGGTTTGGTGTTTAGTACCTTATCATCCTCTCGTGGTCCCCCCTCTATTCGGCAGCACTGCAGCTGGTTGTCCTCAAATTGAGCTGAGCCTGGAGTTTTGTCAATACAAAGACCACTGTTTACCTGTTTACTTACACAGTCTGAGAACAGATTGCTCAAGTTGCATGCTCTGAGGGTCATTGACAAGTCGACTAGCCATGTGACTAGGCTACCAAATCAAGTCAAGGCTTCTGTCGTTATCATGGGGTAAATTAATGACTTGTGCCCAACTTGAGAACCATGAAATTTACCTGAAAAGAACTCCCAGAATATCCGTATCTTTCTAGTGCTTTGATTTTCTTTATAGAAATCACATAATCGGTGCCACAGCGGGTGGACGGGCTATGACAGCAGCATAGTTGTTACGGCGGCACGGCGAGGCGAGGCGCCAGACCACCTTCACACCTTTTAGGCGAGTATGGCGTGCGGCGAGGCGACGCCAATCACGCCATACTCACTTCACAGAAATGACATGGCAGCAGTATAACAGTATTGCACAATTGCAAAATTATGTTGGGAATAAACATGAAAACATCATCAATTCATTATCACTTGATACTACTCAGGTCACTAATACTACAATCTACATAGCTACTAGCAAGATTAATGTTTGCAAGTCACTAATACTTAGTGTTAGAAAAATCGATGATTGGCTAGGGATTTGAGATTAATTGAGTTAATCGGTTGATAATATATTGTTTATACTTGACATGCATATAGGTTAACATAGTAATAAGAGAAACCGTGCTAGCATTTGCTCTGGCTAACACTTAGCAGTTGGCACAAGACCAAACTTTTCTCTAGTAGTCCAATCTCTTTATCTCTCTCACTCTCTCCAGTCTCCACGCCTCCTTTGATCCTCTCTCTGACTCTCTGCATCTCTCTTCCCTCTCATATTCTCTCTCAAAGGCCGACCCCCATGCAGATCAGGCGGTGGCGCGCGGTCCCGACGCAGTGGCGGCGCGGATCCGGTGGTGGTGGCCTGGATCCGATGGCGGCAGCCCAGATCC
>KE372752.1:58622-99735 GCA_000418225.1 Zizania latifolia | reverse complement strand
TCGGAGCAAGGGGGTGGGTAGGCGACGACCACTTTGGCGCGATGGGGGCGGGCAGGCGACAAGCGATGACCGCTTCGGCGCGACAGAGGCGTGCAGGCGACGGCCGCGTCAGTGCATCACGACGTCGGTGCGGCGGCGGTTGCATCACGCCATCGCCCTAGGTAAGCAGGCAGGGGCAGGCCCAAGCAGGCCGTAGACAGGCCAAGGCCCACTCAAGAGCAAGCAGCGCATTGGCAGGACAATTCTGGTTTTCAAAGTTTCGGCGGTTCAGTTTACTTGGTTTTTCACAAGTAGAAACCAAACCGCAAACCAAACTCACCAAGAATAAAAACCGAATATTTTAGAAAAAATCGAAATTGACTGTTTTTTTGGTTCGGTTCGGTTCTCGGTTATTTTGTGCCCACCCCTACTAGGTTCTGCTAGGCAGCTTTTTGGCATACACCATTAAATAGTGCCATAAAGAATACATCTTTGACAAAAATAGCAATCAAAACACATGTTTTAGCAAACCAACCTAAAGAATAGTGCCATGTAAATTCATTCTGAACAGATCAACATTATACATGCATAATAATTAATAAGTTGAGAGAGTATCAGGGTAGGTTACCTCCTGTGAGCGGTGAGTCAATGCACTTGTAGGTTTGTAGCCTTGTGGCAACCAGCCAATCAGCAACAACAAGAAGCTCATACCCATGCGATACAAAAATCAAGAGTTCAGTACAGGCCTACAAGGCAGCATATAATGGTGAGGTAGAGGCAATAAAATGTTTACCTTGTTATATTGGTGATTGGTGAGGTAGAGACAGCTTCTAGACAACACAAAACAAAGAATGCTTGAAGTTTAAAAATTAAGGCAATAAGGCAATATCAATGTCCAATAACTAATAAGTAAGCCGCTCTCCCTATCCCTCCGGCATGGTGTTCTTAACCTGGTTCGATCTTTCTCCCCCTTCTCTCGCTCTTGATTCTCCTTGCTTCCTCTTTTCTCTAGTTCCTTTTGCTATGGCTGGTCCTCCGTTCTCACTCTTGGAGCTCGATCATGATATTGCCCTTAAGGATTTGGTCTCTTCCTGGGATTTCTCTCGTGGTCAAGATTTTCAAAAAACTGTTCTCGCTAAGTTGGCCTCTCCAGTGCAGCATATAGAAATATGCTGGCAGTATTCAGAAGGTTCACCTTCAGGCTCATTAAATCTTCAGTTAGCATGGCCCTCCTTGCCTGCCTAGGGGGCTCACCTGCTGGCTTTCATGTTGATCAAAGTGACAGGCGCTTCAGATTCTCAGTGCCTCTAAAAAAGTGGGTCTCATGTGAACCATGACGGGATAAACACCGTCGTGAAGACAGCCGGACGGCGGCGGCTGCTCGGGATGAGAGGTAGACTTATGTTAGGGAGACGAACATTGGGATGAGAAATAGAGAACTGGATGAGAGATTAGACTTATTTTTTCTTCTTCATTTATTTCTTCATGAATATAACCCTATTTATAGAACTTACAAGATTTAACCGAATAACTAACCTAATCCATTATGACTCTAGGACTTTATCCATTAATTTGCTATGACTCTTAATTATAGGCCTAGACTTTTATGAACTGTTGGACTCTAATCAGACTTAGACTCTAATCTGCCCTTGACTATCTAATTCGCCACATGGCTACAGTACCCGCGGATACTGTTCACGCGAACAGTACCCGCATGTTACTGTTCACGCGCTGGCCTGGGCCTGTCAGCCCTGGCCCATAGCCCATGACATATCATCTCAAGCAGATTATCTTCAGCAGCTTTGATGTTTATTTTCATCTTTGGAGAGATGGAGGTGCTGATTGGATTCATGAAAAGTCAAAATGAGATAAGGAAGATCAAGCAAGTTGGATCTCTGTTCAAAAGTCTAAGAAGTGTTTCCTTGCTTTGCGCCCTCGCTCTCGTAAGAGAGTCTCTTTCAGTGATAAGATTTCTGTGTTCCATACTCAAAAATCTCGCAAGAAAGTTTCATTCAATGATAAAGTTATGGTTTTTTCTTCCGGGGATTCTATCAGCACCAATTCTGTCAAAGTTGGGACCATCCACTGCCTGCTCTTTGCCCCGAGGACTTATTTTGGGCAACAGGAAGTCATTTCTCAGATTTCTTCTTCAAGCAAGAACAATGCCAAGAACTCTTTGATCAGCAAAAATAGAGCTCTTCTCCTCAGTAGGAGCAAGCTTCCCTCCATCCTTGGGAGCTACGCCCCGATCGTTTGCCCTGTTTCAAATCCGACCGGTACTGTTTCACGTCTGGCTGCTGCTTCCCTTGGCCAAGCTCCCCAGCGGCTGCCACAGTACCTCGGGCGTGCCGAAAAAGTTGCTCTTGTCCCTAGAGACAAGATCTTCCAAAGGATCAAGGCTGACCTAAAGATCCTCAAAAAATCTCTGTTTCTACAGGTTGCGCGGGAACTCTTGCCCTGGTCTCTTGCTCAAATTGCCTGAGACCTGAGAGTAGGCCACTCCTCTTTTTGCAAAAATCCCCTCAGGTGCAGTTTCTGCTTTCACTATGGTCACAGCCATCTAATGCATCCAAAAAAAGACTTTTTCCAGTCTTTTCTAGGTCCCAAGAGAAGTTGCCCCCTCAACCTTTTAGCGCCCCCTCCTTCACCGTCTGGCGCTGGTTTGTCTCTTGCATTGGAAGTTGCACTTTCTCGATCAACGAGCACGCCTTTCCCGCAAGTCCCCCATTGTCTCCATCGCCCTACACTCCACAGTCACCCAACTCCCCCAGTGTCTCCACAACAGCTTCAATGGCGAACTTTATTGTCAATCCATTCCCCTTCCTCCCCCATGGCTTCCTGATCCTTGACCTCGATGAAGCATTAGCATGGTGGCGGGAAACCACGTTTGCAAGCATGAGGACATGCTTCTTGCGGAATGCGACAAAGACCTCGATGAAGTCGATTGTACAGAGCTGCTGCACCTTACCCGACACTTGATCGTCAATGAACTTCACAAAGCAGTGGTGAGATATACCACCACCCTGTGATGTCTGCGAAAGAGACTGGCTTGTCTCGGCTAGCCCTTTTTGGATTGGGAGAAGAATGATCAGATTCATCAAGCATGACGAAGGCCTAAACTATCACCGTTCCCTCCTAGCCCAGATTGGTTTGCTCATGTTTTTAGGGTTCCCTCTAGACTTCAAGGAACTGCATTATATTCAACAAGTCTGTGCTCTTTTCTGCAAGTTGATTTACTGGCACTCTTCTGACCCTAGCCTTTCTCGGGTTCTGGTTAAAGTTCTGTATGAAAATAACATGGTCTAGCAGTGAGGACTTACTATACTAGTGGATTTGACTTTCGTAGATATTAGAGAATGCTAACAGCACAAACACAGATAAACTGCCTAGCATTTCACAATCTTTCAGAATTATGTTCAAGAACATCATAACACTCTGTTGATTTTTTTTGGGGTGGGTGGGTGGGGGACTTATTTTATTGCTGAAGTATTACCAGTTGCTAAATTTCTATTAGGCTATTGCAATGCTATGGTGACCCATCTTGCCGTACCCATCTTTTACCAGTTGTTTCCTTTTTTTCTTTGTGAAGCTACTATATACTTCAGGTCATTGAAGATGACAATGGGTCTGAGTGTTATGTATTTCGAAAGTGGGGACGAGTGGGAAATGAAAAAATTGGAGGCACAAAGTTAGAGGAGATGTCTAAAGCTGATGCTATTCAAGAATTTAGAAGATTGTTTCTTGAGAAGACTGGAAACCCCTGGGAAGCATGGGAACAAAAAACAAATTTCCAGAAGCAACCTGGGAAATTTTATCCGCTTGACATTGTATGTTATGGCAAAATGTTTTTACCTGCAGGATTTTTCCTTTTTAGTGGATTATATGGATTTTGTCTAATTTGTTAAATATTGCAGGACTATGGTGTTAGGCAAGGACCAAAGCGAAAAAACATTAGTGAAATGAAAAGTTCACTTGCTCCCCAGTTGCTGGACCTCATGAATATGCTTTTCAATATTGAAACATATAGGTGCAATTTGCCATTTTATTTTAGGGTTTGCATGCACACATGCTTAATTTTCTATATTATTGAAGTCATAATTCACCTTTTCTTGTTCCAGGGCTGCTATGATGGAATTTGAAATTAATATGTCAGAGATGCCCCTTGGGAAACTAAGCAAGGAAAATATCCAAAAAGGTGATATTTTGCTTGTTGTGGAACTCATTTCTTTGATCCATAGTTCAAATTTACCATGATTCGCTTACCTGCACTGCATGCAGGTTTCGAAGCATTAACTGAGATTCAGAATCTATTGGGTAATAGTGATAGTCAAGAACTGGCTCTTAGAGACAGCTTGATTGTTGCTGCGAGCAATCGTTTTTTCACTCTTATTCCTTCTATCCATCCTCATATTATACAGGATGAGGATGATTTGATGGTGAAAGTATGTACTCATTACCCTGTGTTATATTCCTGTATATTAGGAAAAATATCCTAACATTATTCTCATTTTTTAAACCATGACAACTTTAAGTGAAATATTTTGCTACAAGTACCTTCCTTTTGCAAACGAATAAAGGCCTCCTATGATCATGCTGAATTAAGAGGAATCCATTCCATTTGTAGATCCTAATATCTCGACAGTTAGGCATGTTCCATAATGGTCAAATGGTTTTAAAAGAACACAGAATTGGCCACCAATGAACTACTTTATTAAAGTCAAAACAAAAAAAAAAACTTTCACACTGCTGCTATTTTTAGTGCTTCTTGATGGCTCCTGCATTTTTCATCTTCTCTTTGAAAGATTTGAGAAAGATGTTTTAACAGGCTAAGGAGAATGTTATGACTTACTACAGATGGATGGCATCTGTCCTTTTTTCCTTTAGTTTTCACATGTTTGCTCCATGCCATTAGATAGAACTGTCATTTATTATAACTGTCCACCATTTAACTGCTGTCTTGATTCTTGCGTTTTTTCTGTTCTCATTTTCTTTGATTATGATCAGAGTGTTTTCTCTTTTCTTATGCCTACATTACTGTAACTATGGTACAGGTGAAAATGCTCGAAGCTCTGCAGGATATTGAAATTGCTTCCAAACTTGTTGGCTTCGATAGTGACAATGATGAGTCTCTTGATGACAAGTACAAGAAACTTCAATGTGCCATTACCCCATTGGCTCATGATAGCGAAGATTACAAGCTTGTTGAGAAGTATCTTCTCAACACTCATGCTCCTACCCACAAGGCAAGATGCAAGTTCTCTTCTGTATACAAAAGACGTAGTTTTATGATGATTGTAGAATACAGGCGATTGTCTTCTCTGTTTTCTTCTGTATTTGGATTAACATGCCATTTTTAACCTTTTCTGCAGGACTGGTCACTGGAATTAGAGGAAGTTTTTTTGCTTGATCGAGATGGAGAATTTAACAAGTACTCAAGATATAAGAATAATCTCCATAACAAGATGCTACTATGGCATGGTAAGCAATCTGTTCTAGTAATGCAAACACATTGGGGTGTAAGTTTTTATATTTGAAAGGTTATCTTGAGTAGTCAGAAGCTTCTCTCCCACTGTCCCACACTTTTATGCTCAGTATTTGTGCAAAAATTTAGGTTTCAGATGGAAGTTATTGTCCATGTGCAATCTTTGCCATGGCACAACGCAGATGCACAGAATGTTCACAGGCTAACAGTTCTAAATGCTTATTTACCTTCCTAATTCCTTTGAGCAGTATACTTGCATGGCTGTGTTATGTTAGTATTTAAAGGCTACCATTTCATGACTGCAAAACTTAATTTGTAGGTTCAAGGTTGACAAATTTTGTTGGAATTCTTAGTCAAGGATTAAGAATAGCACCTCCCGAGGCTCCCGTGACAGGCTATATGGTTTGCTTTTATTCACTATATATGGTGCACTGTAGCATCTGTTAAAAGATTAGTTGAATTCTGATCATGTGATGCTCCTCTTATTCAACAGTTTGGGAAAGGCCTCTACTTTGCAGATTTAGTAAGCAAGAGTGCACAGTATTGTTACGTGGATAGGAAGAATCCAGTTGGTTTGATGCTTCTTTCTGAGGTTGCTCTAGGGGACATGTATGAACTGAAGAAAGCTACGGTGAGATAAAATATCTCAGTATTAAAAGGGAAAATCTAATTGCTAATATCAACTTAAACTTTTGTCCTTTCTTTGAAATATGACCCTGCTAAAAGGAATTGGCCATGGTATTTCTTAAGAAACTTTTTTAGTTGTCATCTGTATTTCTTTGCTGATCAATAATTACAAGAAAGTTCCCTACTTATGTCTGCTCTGTGCTATGCACAATATTGGACTATGGTCCACACTGTACAAAACCAGAGCTTGGCAAGCCCTTTGTTGCTATGAATATGATTCCATCATGACTTATTGAAACTGGAATGTCATCATTTGTTCCTTTCCCCATATTTACCACGGCTTAGCATCATACTTACTGCTGCAGTCCATGGACAAACCTCCAAGAGGGAAGCACTCAACCAAGGGCTTAGGAAAAACTGTGCCACTGGAGTCAGAGTTTGTGAACTGGAGGGATGATGTTGTCGTGCCATGCGGAAAGCCAGTGCCATCATCTATCAAAGCATCCGAACTTCTGTACAATGAGTATATTGTCTACAATACATCCCAGGTTCCGACAAATTGTTACCCCTACTATTTTGCCGATCTATTCACTGAAGTAGTTCTTATCTTTCATGAAATCTTCTCTTTGGCAATTGGCAGGTTAAGATGCAGTACTTGTTGAAGGTTAGGTTCCATCACAAGAGATGACTGGAAGGCAAGGAGTAGAGTTAGTTAGTAGAAGCATCTCTTTTGGTACCAGTAGTCTGCCCTGGCTGCTGTGCATTTGATGCTACAATGATTTATCAAGTAGTTAAATGTAGGCAGTAGATTATGTGCTACTCGTGTGTGATCCATTTTGGGGAATGTTGCATGGGCATCGTAATGGGTGGCACAAATAATTCTGCATATGTAGCTTAATCTTTTCTAGCAATGTGGGCATATGGCACCTTGCGTTAATTGCTTGTTTCCTGATGTGACTTAAATGCACACAAACACACCACCGTCCTATTTTAACACACACACACATACTAGAATAAACCTAATTAAGATGTAACGTTCTTATATAGTTGTTGATGGTTGTAGTTGGATTGTCAACGTTACCTATCTCTCTCATCGAAACATTGGGCTACCCAAGTTCACATCATCTGCCTCTAAAATTTAAGCGGCATAAACTCTTGTTTACTAGGTTTCCAAACTGTTTTTCTTAATCTCATGATTGTCGTCCTAACTCCTAAGCAGATAGGTGCTGAGCATTTTTGGCGCGTTTGATTGCCTGCACTGGGGTGGGTAATGGGTTGCATCACGCCGACTCCCATGAAATGTAGGAATTTTCGGGTTACATGCTCTGCCATTTGCTCTCACTATTGTCTTCACTCCCCTTCCCCGCTCACATGTAGACCTCTCGACTCGACGTCTAGTTCCAAAGTTGAGCTGATCTCTCAAGTTTGCGCTTGGAAGCTAAGGTGAGTGCTCCATGTTTTTCTCTTCAACCTTGTTTCCTTGTACATCTCCTATCATTGATGCCATGTTTTTTAACCTGTTATTTGGATTTGGTTTGTGGGAGATTAGTAGTGCTTAAATCTAGTGCAAATCTTGTGTTGTGTGGACATGGCCTGGATCCGGATCATAAATTGCAGCTACTGTCAAGTACAGCCCCACATAAATATTAGGAGTAGCATGTCTTAACAAAATAGGACTAGAATTCGTAATAGGCGCTCAAGTACTTGGTCAATTGTATTGGGTCAAACAAAGCGTTTGTAGTGAACCTACCTACTAGAATAATACAATACAGAGTCCACCAAACAAAGGATATCAAGAACATTCTACAATACTTATATCCTAAAAATGATTTTTGTGTGACAGAAGTATCCTAAAAATCTTTTGAGCAAAGTCTTATATCAATTTCGACGAACTACTTAGAAATAGAAATAATATCTTATATAGAGCCTCATGAGAATGTGCATGACTTACAAGAATATTTCTCTATATCCAGCAATAATATAGTTTGGATCGTATAAACACCCCCACCATTATCCATAACTATAATCTAGCTTGTGTTGGATAAGTACACCCACCATTATCCATAACTATAATCTAGCTTGTGTTGGATAAGTACAATCACGATATGTAAAGAGCAACTTAACGAAACATATAAACCCAAATTGTTCTATACTCATAAATTACATAAGGTATGTGAGAATCTTGTAGATTTATTCATCTCTCCCCATATCGTCTTTAAATATGTGTTTGTGCAATCAGAATGGTTAGACTTAGACTTACACATTCCAAAGGAAGAAAACTTCATATAACACCAACATAAAAAAATTAAATCTTAGTCAAGAAGACTAAGTACCCATATTTAAACAAATTATACTCTTTTCTCCTTAAATGAGTTTTATTGAATTTCTCATATGAAACCTACATCCACGGACAACAGTGATCTCATATCAACTTGTGGGTTTTTGAAATTTGCCATGCACCCATACCCGTTGCATCTTCTTCCCGTTCTTTCTATTCACTGATATGACACAGCAGTACTCGAGTTCCAACTGCACACAAATAGACAATTGCAAGTCAGTTTCATAAGTTGTAGACACACAAGGAAACTGAATCAAAGCACCAGGACAACTCAGATATAAGGAAGCTCAATGAAATGAAAAAGATATTTCATGATTTTAATCATATCAAGCAGGATGATCATGGCAGCCTGAATGGAATTTTTTAGTGAAACATAAATTATGCTAAAATTGTTAGGTATGAAGCAATTTACTATTAGTATACATATACTCCCTCTATTCCAAAATGTAACAACCTTTAAGCTTGGACACATGTATTAAAAAAATATGCAAAAGACTATACTACCCTTCTCGAGGTGGGTGAGTGTGGGCCAGAAAGTAGTTGGGTGGAGTAATGAGTAATAAAGTCTAATTTTGAACTCTAAAAGGTATTATATTTTTGGTGAGAGAGTAGTTGATAAGTAAGGAACAATTTTGATGCATTAGCTATGATTACACAAAAGTTCTAATAAGGAACCGAATAATAAATTAATGCATGCTTAATTCATAAAATCTTGCAATCTTGCATATGGGACACATGAAGGGCCAAAGAAAGGTGGAAGTTCAAAGTAACTAGAAAAATGAAAAATGTCGAAACAAACAAGAGTTACCTCTAATAGTCCAGATGCACAAAAGAGTTCTCTCACAGTGTCTAATGTGAAGAAGTATGAAAAGGTGCCATCAGATCGCATGTATTCTCGGAAGCCCACTCTTTGGTGAGGTAAAAACCGAAGCATTGTCATGTCATAAAGGCCTAATACAATAAAGAGCTGTCAGCAAGATTGCTGATCAACAATATATAATATGATAGTATGTCTGGGGCGTTACCATAATCTCTAAACAGAATAAGGCCACCTGGTTTTAGAACAGTTACACAACGCTCTAGCGTAGCTGGCATTATGTCAAATGGTATGGCTGATAATGTGAATATCTGAAAGATAAACAAGTGGGTTGTAGGAAAACATCATACATATCTACTAATTGTTCTAGTATATGTACAAACTTGGCATAAACATGAGCATAAATAGTGAAGTTTCGGTTTTCCTACAAAATACATTGAAAACTCATAATATGACAAAAATTCTAATGCTAATGGAAGCATTTTGACCAAAAAGAGGATGAAGGTAATGCTACCAACCATAGTGATAAAATCTATGCCACCAACACAACATTGATTGTCTCTGAGAAAGACAGGGTGTTCTTTTATCATACTACAATTACTTGAACCTGGAAGGAACAAGGTACATTGAAATCAACATTATGTGAAGAGAAAATTTAAATAAAGGAATACTTAAAATAAAAATATAAAATAATTAACCTAGTAAAGGGTTAACATCCTTTGCATGTGAACTTCGACACGATTTGCAGAATAACCAATCTGGAAAAGTTTCTTTCGAAACATCCAGTAAAAAAGGGTAGAACTTATCTTTGACATCAAATCCTTTAGTATTGCACACAATCTCATTTGCCTTCTCCAGGGTTTCTTTGCTACAATCACAAGCATAGACAGTCATGCTTGGACTAGAGCTGCAGAAAGAATACATAATGGCAATGTCATCATTAGTAGTTAAGATCACTGGTAGTATGCTCCAGATAAGAAGTGAAAGAAGGGGGAAGCACTGCCCAAGCCAATAATCGCACTCTGACAAAGGTCATACACATACAACTGCATCTAACGAATAAGCATATGGTGGACATGGTCCATGCTCTACTCACATACAACTGTTGCTCCTGACCTCGAGTCTTGCATGAATTGTGTTTACATATTGTATCCCTTACTCTTATACCATAATACTACAAGACAATCACTTAAACCCTGAACCGCATAAACTGCAAATTATGACCAGAATGTCCACTGTCACTAACTTCCATTCCACATATGTACTCCTAGAAGATAGCATATAATGGTGGCACTATTCCTTTTGGCTTTCACCCAATTGTAAATACACAATTAGGCTATCATGCCATCGCTTTTTATTAATCTATAAAGTGCATATAATGGTGGTGCTATTCCTTTCGTTCTAACCCAGTTGTAAATACATAATTAAGCTATCATGCCATAAGCTTAATCTATAAAGTGCATGGGTTACAGATTGACCACTACTTTTAAATTGGTCCAGTGTGAATCACTTGGATAGTTGGATGAAGACATTAAGTGGTGCCTTACAGAATTATTGACTTCATCCAGTCTGCCATACAATGTTGGGAACTGCTGAGGCAGAGCAGGGCTGTTCCTACCATTTCTGAGGCCCTAGGCGAAAAAAATTAAGAGGCCCTTTGATCTTATATGAACGCAATATAGAATAATATTTTTATATTAATTATAAAATTATTCAGTACATCCATAATACATAATATTAATCCACGACACTAATAGATTTTGCATTAGTCAAAGCATTATAAAATGGAGTCACAATTCATCTTGAATCACCTGTAAAAGCAAAAAAAAAACAACCAACCATAGGCTCATGGCTATATTAGTTATCGAAAGTGATATCTACAAAATCATCGATAATAGTATCTATATCAATCTGATTTAAGATAGCTTTTTTCTATGCATAAAGTGACGAAATAAGTCTATATAACCCCCTCACGTATTGCTGATTGATTACTTAACCCCCTGAACTAATAAATCAGGTGTTTAATCCTCTAACCTTTTAAACATCGTTTACTTAACCCCTAAGGTGGTTTTGCAAACTGGTTTTACTCTGTTGCATACCACATTGGACAATAATACATAGGGGTTATATAGACTTTCATGTCTATCATCTGATTTACCATCTCAAGCCTCACAACAGAATTTTGGAGACAAACTATTTATACACAGTGTTAGAAAAATCAGTGATCGGTAACTGATCGGCCGACCACTGAGTAGGGATTAATCGGTTAATCGGAGATTAACTGAATTAATCGGTCAATGAAATAGTTAAATAATATATTAGGGTGCAGAACTACCTGCCTGTTTTTATATATTTTTCTATACATCTCTCGTTCAGTCATTTGCCCACCCGTGCTGCCCACTGCCCAACATTTTCGTTTGTCTGCATGTGCTGCCCACTGCCCGTACTAGCAACTGCATGTGTTGCCCGACTGCCCGTGCTCTCTTTATCTCATTTAGCTGCCGCTGCCCAAGTGCCCATGCTATCCTCTCTCATCTCTCTCAGACTTCCTCTTTGTTCTCCCTTTTTCTCCACTGAACAACAGGCTCCGGCGGTAGCTTCTGGAGGGCGGCTTCAGCAACGCGAGGCCGGCGCGGGCGCACTGCTCGACACAGATCTAGTGGCGAGGGCGTAGATCGAGCGACGGCGGCGGCGACGCGGATCCGGCGGCAGCGGCGACGCGGATCCAGACCGAGCAGTGTGGGCGGTTAATCGGGTTGACCGCTAATTAATCGGCTTGACTAGCCGATTAATCGCCCCACAGATTAATGCACCGATTAGTGTGTAAATTAACTGCAGAGCTACCGAGCACCATTTAATCGGCCGATTAATCAGCTAATTGGCTGATTTTTTCATCAGTGTTTATACATGACACAAACATGATGCACCACAATCTTATCCAACATGGAGGAGACATCGAAGTGAATAAGGAGGAACTGACGAAGTGAACAAGAAGTTCAGGGGGTGCGATGCGGCTGCTAATTTTTTATGCAGGCGCGTGTGACCAATGTGGCATGCCTGCATGGTAAAACCACTTTACAAAACCACCTTAGGGGATTAAGTAAACGGTATTTAAAAGGTTAGAAGGGGTAAACACCTAGTTTATTAGGTCAGGGGGTTATTTAATCAATTAGCAATACATGAGGAGATTATGTAGACTTATTCCTAAAGTGGCTAGACCATTCAATCTTTCATGTGACATTGTTGACCTCAAATAGTTTTTCAACAATTTCAACTTTGAAAAACTTCTTTTAGCTGATGCCACAGTCACATGTATAGTAAATAATTTTCGATAAGCAATTAAAACACCTGGATATCAATCTACATCTCTAACAAACTCAAAAATCTCAATAGAAAACATATGACCATTTGGTAAAGTCATTTGCAAGACTCTTGTTTCAGAACAAAGATCATCAAGCTTAACATCAGATAATCCATTTTCTTAATTCAATATCATCCAATGACTTCATGCCTTTTGAGCTAAGAAAAAACTAAATATAGTTTTGAACACATATAACTCTTTACATCTATTTTTTAATGAAGTATTTGCTCGAATCCTGGACCACAACACTAAATCTTGAGTTCTAACGGGTCTAGTATATATGTATATATAATTTTGAGGCCCCTAAATTTCCTAGGCCCTAGGTGGTCGCCCCTCTCGCCTATGCCCAGGAACAGCCCTGAGGCAAAGTGGCACAGTATAGAATGTAGTGAGAGTGGCGAAACCAAAAAACAGAGACCTTTCAGAAAAAAAGTAGGGGTGGGGGATTTCCCAGATTTTCCAAGTTACTGACAAGTATGACATAATGACAATGTAATCATCCGATGTTTTGTGCAACCCAAGAAAGAAAATAAAGGCAGAAAATTCTATACTTGCAGATCATGTATGGTGGATAAAACTTCAGAAGCAAAAGATATTGGCAAGAGAAGTTTTCAAGTGTCCATATGCAGAAGTATCTTTTATCATTAAAGCTACATCAACATGAGAAATTCCAAACTAATTCTCAATTAGAAAGCATAGTTGTAAAACCGCACAGGACTGGTGGTCAAACTAGGAAAAGTTCAGAACCAAAGATTACATCAGTTGCATGTGATTAAAAGAATTGCATGGAGAATTGGAGATCACTAAATTTGCTTAGGGATTGAAGTTTATCTTCAGCTTTGTGCTGGTTTGGATAGAGTATTTTAATGGGAAACATGCAGAAGTTTAACTTAGAATTGCAACGAGTGAGTAAGAAATTGTTTTTTATTATGCTGGGTATGATTTATTTTTCATGCAGCCTGGCAGCTTATAAAAGTGAGAGCTGAGCTGACGAATAAACAATA
The DNA here is from genome assembly GCA_000418225.1 of Zizania latifolia. Taxonomy (NCBI): domain Eukaryota; kingdom Viridiplantae; phylum Streptophyta; class Magnoliopsida; order Poales; family Poaceae; genus Zizania; species Zizania latifolia. The sequence continues at coordinate 86,127 of KE372752.1, read as the reverse complement.
ATATAAATAGAACCGGTGTCTGACTGGAATACTGGCAGTTTGACTGGTAAACCAGTCCTTAGCTCAGCTTCTTTGTTTTGTTTTTGAGGGTGTGGCATTAGCTGTTTGATCACCAGTCGGGGTATATTAAGAAGTATATATTGATCTTTCCTTTTTCTTATCTCAATTATTTAGTTTAATAACCAATGATATTTGCTGCTATAATCCTACATCAATGTTTAGTTATTCTATAATGAAGAATAAGCATCGAAAGTTTTGAAACTACGAAAGGACAATTTTTTACTAAAAAGAAACAATGTTTTGCAGGATATTACCGTAGAATCGGAATAACAGTGCTTCCATTTCCACAACCAACCTCTAAAATCTTTACACAATCTTTGACGTTAAGAAGTTCTGGAAATTCCTTTAGCAAATACCTCCTTTCCTAACAAAGTGAGATGATCAAGTTAGCATGATCTGCAAAAGTACTTATAATTAACTTGTTTCTTCAAAATTCTAGTTATTTATGTCTTACTACATCAATTGTGTATATCCTTGCCTAGTAAAAAAGCATAGGCGGCATTTTCTTAGTATGATTGTACCAAAGCACAATAGCAGCAAACTGAAAAATGTAGGACAAAAACACCAGATCACCTAACACACTGGAAACAAGTTTGGTGTAAATAGCAACATTGTGGTATGAAATAGTGGTCCAGGATTCGTACTAACATGATCTTGCGAAAGGTCCACAAGGGCCTTAACGTCCATGATGATATACTGTGAAGCTCTGATACGGCTGGGCGCATGTGTATCAATGTCGGATAATCCGATATGCACCGATACATATCTAGTGCGTATCCGGGGATTTTCAAATTTCCAAATAATTCTAGAAAATCAGATACGTATCTGATACTTCGTGGGATACATTTTGCATAGCTTTACTCCCCCATCGCACCTGCCAGGTACAATCACATAGCTTTACTCAGTACTCACCAGATCCAAGCATTACCGGCCACCGCCTGGCGGCTGGGGCCATCACTGGCCGAGTGGCCGACACATCCCTTCACGTCGCATTGCCTCCTCGTGCCGCACCGCCTCCTCACGCCGTGTCGCTGCCTCATGCTGCGCTGGCTCCTCCCTTGGTGACGCGCCACGCTGCCGCTAGGTATAGAGGTATTCTCTTCTCTAGTTCTCTTCTCTCACTTATCTGTGTTGGACTGTTGGGTGTGTTGCTAAGAGCTAAACTTTTTTGTACGGTCAAAATTTTGATGTATCAAATTTCTAGATGTAATGATGTATCATTTATCAAACTTAAATCTTGTACTGTCAAATTATGTCATGTGAGGATGCTATTATATATATATATATATATATATAGACACCCACACACACATATCACCGTATTAGGGTTTTTTTAGAAAATGATGTATCGAAGTATCACCATATCGCGTATCCGCGTATCCAGGTAACATAGATAATATATGCTTAGAGGAAATCAATAACATGGGGAATGAACAGAGCCTCATATATGTTCTGTGTTCCCCTAGGACTGCCGTCTCTGATCTGAGAATTTAGTAACAAACTAGCATTGGTAGTATGTTACAGAATACAGATGGATTGCATTATCATCAGGAGCTCCACTCCACAGTGGAATGCGCAGTTACTAACATCTGTCGATCTCCGCCTGCTAGCTCACAGTACAACGCAAATCCAACCAGTGTGGTGTCCTCCGTGATCAAGAACAAACAGTCTCGCACAATGGCATTACCTGAATTCCCAAATCCTAATTCCAAAGCATCTGCGCTACGCAATCCAGAAAAGAAAGAAGAGAAAGACATTTGCCGACGGGAACGAGGAGAAGAGCAGAGATTGGAACCTTGAAAAACTTGCCGGAGGCGTGGCGGCGGTGGAAGCTCGTCCAGGCGTCAGAGGACGGCGTCTGCTGCGAGGTCGGAAAAGGCGAGAGGTGGTAGGAGAAGGCAGGGTTGGCTTCCACCTCCGCGCGGAGATCCTTCCACTCGAAGTCGTGGCAGTGGTACTCCTCCGCCTCTGCCGCGCGCTTGGCGCTCTCCCGCTCGCCGCCCCCCATAGCAAGCACCGGTTTCTTCGCCATCTGATTTAAGCACTGCCTTGTGTGCACGCCTCAGCCGGAGGCGGCAAAGCTCCGGGGGCGAGGAAATGACTTCGAAGAGGCGAGTATGCCGGAGCGGCGGCTGAGGCTGCTCGGCGCAGGAAGGGATGAAGGGAGAAGGCCGCGGCCGCGGCCACGGCGGAGCCAAGGGATGAGCAGGCTCAGTGCGGGCCGTAGGCGAATGGGCCCTCTCACAATCAAGTTTTCAGAAGCAGGTAACAATATCGGTCATACTGAGCATCAAAGTTGGCTAAGTCGATATTGGAGTCGATGCTTACGTTTTTTTAACATATCATGGGCTATGGACCATCGTCGTCTAATGGACCTATATGTCTAAATGAGCATAGTAATCTAGGCCTATAGTCTAGATCTTGCTTTCTTAGACTATAAGTTGCTTGGATATAATTATATCTACATCATGGCTTGCTCTACACCCACAGGTGCCAAGTACTCATGCCTGTATCAACGATCTTCATGACCTACTAGGGTCTTCACCACCCATTGTGGTCTTTACTATTATCATTGGTATTTGCCACCTATCGAGGTATTCACCATTGTTGTTGGTTTTATGGCCTAGGAAAGTATTTGACGGCATTGATGAAATCTATAAATGATGCAATCGACGGTATTCAACGACTAGCGCTGTTGGGTTGCATCTGTGGCTTTAGTGCATTGAATCTAGGTTTTTCGAGGTGCTCGACCCCTGTCATTTTTGCAGTGATGAAGATGACACCCAAGGGATGCTTTTTATAGGTCGAGCAAAAGGAATTCATGGCGAATACAATGGGGAGAGTTCGTTGGGAGTTAGTTAGGGTAGAGTCAGAGTGATTCGAAAATGTTTTTGCTCTAGATTTTTGTGGATTATGTGTAAGAGATCAAGTAGAGTCTAATTCCACAACCGATTTGATATTTGCTTCAACGAAATTGCTGGATTGTTTGGGATTTCATGTGCTACGGTTTTGGACTTGGGTGAATAGGTGACAATGGGAGATAGGAGAAGCTCTTGACAAACAGACCCTGCCTGTTGGCGGTAGCGAGTGCGAGAAAGAAGAATGGGCCAAATGGGCTACTACATGCAAGAGGAGAGAAATAATAGGAATGGGCCAGCTAGATTTTGACCTTAGGACACGGAGGAAAAAAATGGATTTATGGATTAAAATTATTATTAAATGATGTTCAATTTGTTAAAAATGCTTTCAATGCTCAAATAATTCTTAGAAAATTCTAAAAAATACTAGAGCATCCAAAGTATTTATCAAAAATTTATCTAGGCCATTTTCATGTTAAAATTTATTATATATTTTATTGAAGTCTTTCTTTAAGATTTTATTCCTTTCCAAAATTCAATTTTCATATTCCTATTTTTATTTAGCCAAAATTCTAGGATGTTACAAAGCTTCCAGAAGGGAAGCTTGGGAGGTTTGTCATGGAGGATGATGAAACCTCTCAAGAAATGTACGCCCGATTGATAATGCTTGTCAACAAAACACGTGGGCTTAAAAGCGAAGACGTAACAAGCCATATAGTAGTAGAAAGACTATTTCAAGCTTTTGCACCAAGAAACCTAACCTTGGTAATCCTAATATGTGAGTGGAAGGACTTCAAAAAGCTCATACCAAGTGATATGCTAACAAGGATCCTAGCATATGAGCCCATGGAGGAAAAACTGAGGAGGTCAAGGACCTTGCAAAGCATACAAGCTTCGAGGGCATGGACATAGCCTTGAAGGCAAAGGAGATGCAAGAATCAAGTGATGATAGCAACGATGAGGAGCTCATACTATTCATTAAGAAGGACACTTTTGACAGGTACAAGAAGAAAGGGGACAAGCTAAATAAGAGACGATCCAAAAAGTATTGCTATGAACGTGGATAGTACTATGACCACTTCATAGTGGAGTGTCCTAGGAAAGAGAAAGAAGGCACGAAAGGGAACCATAAATATAAGAAATACAAGAAGTCTGGTCAAGCACAGATTGGTGAGGAGTGGAACTCTAATTCTGACTCCAACATCAACTTTGACTCTGACTCTGATGATGAAGGAATTGCCACCACCATCATCAGTCCCATCACTCCTCCAAGGAAATCAATCTTTGAAGAATTGAGTATTGACGACAACGACACTCCCACATGTCTCATGGCTAAAGGACATAAGGTCTCATTTCTATCAAATCCTGTAGACAATGGTAGTAGTAGTGATACTAGTGATGATGAAGTTGATTCAAATAATAACAAGATGAAATGCTTGAATAAACAAACCATAACTATGATTAAACAACTTGTGGAAGCAATACATGATCAAGAAGAGACTTTCGAGAAGCAAGAGGACTTGCTTATTCTTGAGGAGAGAAACCTTTAACTCAAATAAACACATTTCCAAGGAGAAGAAGAAAGTTGGGATGTTGACCAAGCAACTAACTTTGGTCAACAACTCAAAGAACTCAAGTAGTCAAATGAATCACTCACTGAGAAACTTCGAAGTCTAGATAAGACACAAGGATCTTGAGAAGTTTGGCTCTCTTGTGTCTAGTTATTCCTCCTCCTCTAATGAAGCAAGAATCTTTTAAATTGTTTTCACAAGCATTAGCTGTTCCAGATGCTTTAAAATTGATGTGATGCTTATGAGTCTAACATTAAAGCTATAGAAATCTTGCAAAAAGAAAAATGAGAGGTTAGGCACTTTGGTAATGTATGGGTACTTAGAGACATACAAGTCTAAGAATACTCTCTACTAGACCCTTGCTACCCATGGTAATTATGATAAGTTTGGTCTTGGTTTTCAACCTCATGAAAGCAAGCTCAACAAAAGATCAGGGGTTAAGAGCAATGATCTTATCACCTTTATAAAGAAGGGACAACCTCCAACTCAAGCGTCTAAAGAAAAGAGTTTCAAAGCCAATGCCTCCGAAAATACCTTTTATGCTTCTTACATGCTTAAGAAAAACCACTGTGATAAATTGGTTACTCGATTTGTTGGTGGTCAAAATAAGAAAAGCCTAAAAGATGTTTGGGCACCTAAGTTACTTATGACTAACATTCAAGGACCCAAAAAATAGGGTACCTAAACAATGGCATAACTTAATTTTTAGGCATACTCCTTTGTTGGAATAAGTTGGGTAGTTGATAGAAGTTGCACCAACCACATGAGTGGGGAGATGAAGATGTGTTCACATCATTTGATGCAAGCAAAAATCAATATAAAAATATTGTATTTTTTAGCAATGGTAAAGGAGAGGTAATTATGTTAGGTAAAATTGTTATCACCAATGATTATTCTATTTCAAATGTATTATTGGTTAAATCTTTGAACTATAATTTATTGTCTGTATCACAATTATGTGAAATAAGCTACAATTATTTCCTGACCAATGAGGGTGTGACCATTCTTAGAAGAAGTGATATTCCATAGCATTTACCGAAAGGTTAAAAGTGAAAATTTATCTAGTGGATTCCTCATTCTATAAAGTTCAACTTAAACATGTTTGATGGCTAAATCTAGCATAGGTTGGCTTTCGTATCACTGACTAGCACATGTTAGAAAAGTAATCTATCAAAGCTTCAAAAGTGCGAGCACATCTTAGGGCTTAGAAATTTTCTTTTGAAAAAAATAGGATGTGTATTGCATGTCAAGCGGGCAAACAAGTTGAAATGCCCTACACCACCAAAAATGGCATGACAATGACAAGTCTATTAGAATTCGTACATATGGATCTATTCAGACATGTGGCCTATATAAGCATTAAAATTAATTAACAAATACGGTCTTATAATTATTGATAATTATTCTTGTATCACTTGGGTTTTGTTTTTACATAATTAGAATGAGATACAATCTATAGTCAAAATTGCAAAAGGAACCAAAAATAAGTATGGAGTGAAGATCAAGAAAGTAAGAAGTGACAACTGTAGCGAATTCAAAAACACACATTGAAATCTTTCTTGATGAAGAAATCAATCGCATGTTCTCGGCTCCCTATGACACAACAAAAAATGAAGTGGAGAGGAAGAATAAAACTCTAATTAAGGCCACAAGGACTATGCTAGATGAGTATAAGACTTTATATATATTTTGGGTGAAAGCCATCAACGATGCGTGGCATGCCCGCTAACAAACAAGGCACCGCTACATCGGACAATGCCATATTGCGCCGTCCACTTGTCACCATGAGAGGGGAATGGAGACTAGATGATGTTTTGGAGATTTTTCTTACTTTTTTGAGAGTGGACCTGTCATTAGAGATAGATAACGTAGACTCTATCGCCCGACTAATATGGCGTTTACTAGCGCCGAAAGTGATATTGCGCACTGGTACATGATGCTTTTAAAACTGACAATTGTTGTGTGTGAAACTCAAACTATCCAACATGTGACACCATGTTGTAAGCTAGCTAGCCAGGCATCAAAGGAAAAACATGATTACTAAAAGAGCAAACTTCATATAAACTAATTTTTATGGTAAAAATTATATAAAACCCGGATATTATGACTTATGACATATGACACTGGGTATATTGTACTAAGGTTATATAAAACCTCACTTTCATTTAAAGTTCAAATAATGTACTTCATTTTTCATGCAATACATTCTCTATAAATTTTTAAACTGTTAATTTCATCATTAAAATGGTTGGTTTAACTATTACTTTGAATAATATTGTTTAACATATGCTAAAATTAGCTGAGATTTTAATAATAGTGGGATTTTATGAAGAAAAAATTGATCATATACTCTCTATTTAGATAAAAATTAAGGATTTATCCTCCTGGCCCACATGTCAGTGAGATGTGGAGGGTAAATCTTCAATTTTCATCTAAAGAGAGGGTATATGATCAAATCTCCTCTTTTATAAAACTTTTAGACCATAAAACCCATTGTCATGTGACATGAGTTAAATTAAAATACTCGTGGTTTACTATAACTTGGACCACAAAACCTTGGATATCTGAAATGTTGTACTCTTAATAGAATCCAACATGTATAAAAATGACCTAAAATTCATGAGGCATTGTCAATCGATCGTTCTTAATTAACCAAGACACCGGCACACCAGTACATGCCATCTTGATCCACCCTTGTCACTATGAGAGGGCAATCAAATTAATTAGATAGTGGTTGGATAGCTTGCTAACATTCTCGATCAAGAGTGGATATATATCTATCTTTAGTGATGGAGAACGCAGACTCTATTGCCCATCGATCTAAAATAGCAGATCTTAGCACCAAAAGGTTAAAAGGGAAACTTCATCAAGTGGATTCCTCATTCTATTAAGTTCAACTTAAAACATGTTTGATGGCTAAATCTAGCATAGGTTGGCTTTGGTATCGCTGACTAGCCTATGTTAGAATAAGTAATCTATCAAAGTCTCAAAAATCCGAGCACATCCTAGGGCTAAGAAATATTTATTTTGAAAATATGGTGTGTATTGCATATCAAGTGGGCATACAAGTTGAAGTGCCCTACACCACCAATTAAAAATGGCATGACAATGACAAGGCTATTAGAACTCACACATATGGATCTATTTAGACACATGGCCTATATAAGCATTAAAAGTAATAAATATGTTCTTATAATTATTAATGATTATTCTCGTTTCACTTGATTTTCTTTTTACATAATTAGAGTGAGACACAACCTATAGTCAAAATTGCAAAAGCAATCAAAAATAAAGATGAAGTGAAGCTAGATCAAGAAAGTAAGAAGTTACAATTGTAGCGAGTTCAAGAACACACACATTAAAATCTTTCTTGATGAAGAAGAAATCGATCACGAGTTTTCGGGTCACTATGACACACCAAAAAATGAAGTGGAGAGTAATAATAGAACTATAATTGAGGCCGCAAGGACTATGTTGGATGAGTATAAGACTTCAGATATACTTTAGGTGGAAGCCATCAACGATGCGTGGCATGCCTGCTAACAAACAAGGCACCGCTACACCGGACAATGCCATATTGCACCGTCCACTTGTCACCGTGAGAGGGGAATGGAGACTAGACAATGTTTTGGAGATTTTGCTTACTTTTTCGAGAGTGGACATGTCATTAGAGATAGATAACGTAGACTCTATCACCCGGCTAATATGGCCTTTACCCGTCATTGGAGATAGACAACGCATACTCTATCTCCCGGCTAATATGGCGTTTCTTAGCGCCGAAAGTGATATATTGTGTGTTGGTACATGATATGATGCTTTTAAAATTGACATTTGTTGTGTGTGAAACTCAAACTATCCAACATGTGACACCGTGTTGGAAGCTAGGTAGCAAGTCATCAAAGGAAAAACAAGATTACTAAAAGAGCAAACTTCAGAGAAACTCATTTTTTATGGTCAAAAATATATAAAACACACGTATTATGACTTATGACATATGACATATGACATATGACACCAAGTATTATTGTACTAAGGTTTAAACCCCATTTTAATTTAAAGTTCAAATAATGTACTTCATTTTTCATGCAATACATTGTCAATAAATTTTGAATTATTAATTTCCTCATTAAAATGGTTGCTTTAACTGTTATTTTGAATAATGTTGTTTTATATATGCAAAAATTACCTGAGATTTCAATAACAGTGTGATTTTATGAAACTTTTAGACCATATATAAAACCCGTTGTCATGTGTGGCATGAGTTAAAATAGCCGTGGTTTACTACATCTTGGACCACAAAACCTTGGATATCTGAAATGTACTCTTAATTAATAGAATCCAGCATGTATAAAAAATGACGTAGTAAAATTCATGGGGCATCGTCGATCGATCGTTCTTAATTAACCAAAACACCAGCATGCCTATCAAATTAATTAGATAGTGTTTGAATTATTGGATAGTTTGCTAACTTTTTCAATCGAGAGTGGATAGATATCTATCTTTAGAGATGTACGTAGAACGTAGAATACTCTGTCGCCCATCGATCTAAAATGGTAGTTCTTAGCACCGAAAGTAATATACTGCACGCTGGTCATGCTCTTCCCATCTACATATACATACGCGGCTTCCTCATCCGGTGTAGTACATGTATAGCGTCATCGAGGAGATCGGGAAAGTGGTTCAGTGCAAGCCGAGCGATACGCCTGATCCGATCCGATGGACCGGATTTCAGGCGGCGCGCGCGCGGCCGGCCGGCTGCAGCAGAAATGGTGACGAGGACGGCAGCTTGCAGCCTTTGGGCGGCCGGCCAAATTGCTTACTCGACGTCCGCTACACGCCATCACCTAGCGCGAGCGGTGCGCGTGCGCTTCATCTCCATCCCGAAGCAAGCAGCCCCCCGCCCCCCACCCCGGGCCGTGTATAAATTCACCTGCCCTCCCTGCGTTTCCAGGCACACAACACTCGCTCGCTCCAAGAGAAAGAGCCCTAGCTAGTGTAAGAGAAGGCCTGAAGCGAGGCTGCACTGCAGGCGTGTGTGTGTGGGTGTCCGACGACGTCGCGACTGATGGACGGAGACGGGGCGAGGCGGCCGCAGTACTACGAGTGCAACTACTGCAAAAGGGGCTTCACCAACGCGCAGGCGCTGGGCGGGCACATGAACATCCACCGCAAGGAGCGCGGCACCGCCGGCGCCAAGGCGCCGCAGGGTGGCGGCGGCGCCATCAACCTGCAGCAGCAGCACGGAGGAGAAGCTGCTGCAGGTGGCGCCGCCGGCGGTACCCAGCTGCAGCAGCACGGCGGAGACGTGAACCTGGGGCTCACCCTGGGGAGGAACGTCGTGGACGACTGCGTGGTGGACGGCGTCGACCTGGAGCTCAGGCTTGGCTGTGGCCACTACTACCCTTATTAATTAAGTAGCCATGGATGGATGCATGCATGGCATGCAATGAATAACCTGGTTAATAATTAGCTCGCTCCTGATCGATGATAAAGAATGGGTAACTATATATGCCCTTGAATACTTGGCTTTGTTGTTCGCTTTACTTTGGTAGTATAGATGGTTAATTCCCTGTTTTCTACAGAAAAAAATTGTAAGAAAGTATAATATGGATCGATCAAATATAATTATAGGATGATTGATCGGCATAAATAAATGAGGTCTTTGATCTCTTGTGTAAATATGTGCGTGAAATATATCAGCTCAAAATTAAAAAATTAAAATGGTAAGTCAGAAATAATTAACAGAAAACAAGAATGCATAACGGGTTTAATTATAAATAAAAGGCATAGTGACCATAGGCAGTGGCGGTGGTGGATCTAGACAAAAATAGAGGAAAAATACCGTGCAGTCAGGCTGCAGGACGTCACTCGTGCAACCCAACGATAGATTGACGACGCGTGGTGACGTGACGCATCGGATGCTCTAGCTTCACCCCGCCCGCGCACATTCGCATCACAATCGATGCTCTCGTCCGCTCGTCTCGGCTCCGTCGGCTCGGTTGCAAACGAACAGCCGAACGGATGTGAGTGTTGGCTGCGAAGCCAAATGCACACGAATGGGGCGAAGCTGCAGTGTCCGATGCGGCGCGGCGCCACGCGTCAGCAATCTATCGTTGGGCTGCAGGGGTGACGTCCTGCAGCCTGACTGCACAATATTTTTTTCCAAAATAGGGGGATGGATTTGAATGAATGTTGTCATGGTCGAGATTATCTATCATCGAAAGAAACACGTGGCAGCGGAAAGCGAGCAAGGCACGACAGCAGCCAACGTGAGCGTAGCGCCTAATAAAGCGGTATAAAGCGTAGCACGACAAAACTATATTGCCAGATAACATTACTAGCTAGTTTCAATTAGGATTTCTCTTTTAGTTAGTAGATAAGATGTTGATTAGGAAGTCTATAAATATAGCAATAACTGAGGAATGAAGTAAGCAAGAGTTAATTCTAATTCCTCAACTCTATTCTTTGTATTCTCATCTCTCATTTGGCCTTTCACCAGATCCAACACCATGGGAAGATCAACAGCCAGACCTTCAAAATCAAGACCTCCCATAACACATTCATATCCCATTCGCTCCCAACCATCAACACATTACAATGTTGTATAAGTCATGATCATAGCTAAAATAGTAAAATATATGCAAATTTAGAAAAAAAACATTGTGCCAAACAAATCAATGACAATGAGTCGATGATATCTAATTACACTTCATGAGGATTATAGACAAATATGCACAACAACATTTGAAATAACAAAATATCAATATAACAATGACATCGAATTTAATGATTTATGATCAATAAAATACAATGAGTGTACCCTAAATTTTGATTTAGACACCAACATTTGCTGATTTTTCATGTATTTGAACTGTCATATAATGAAAAAATATAATAATCAAATTCTAGCAATCAATCCCCAATTTCGATCACAATCATAGTCTTAACACAATTCACAATACCACCACTAGAGGAATTCATGAGAGGGCCAAAAAAAATTAAATAAGAGGCAATAATTACCATTGTCTATTTCATTGTTGTTTCATAGTGAGCAGTGACGACTGGCTAGTGGTGGCGGCCAAGCAGGGCGGCGCCGGTAGGTGGGATGGCAATGGCAGGTGGGGTCATAGCGGTCGAGAGCAGGGTGACAGAGTGGGCCACGAGACATTGTCGGGCGAGCGCCAAGTGGAGCAACGTCAAGCGGGTGGGGCATCAGTGAGCAGAGCAGCGCCGATGGGTGGGGCGGCAATCAGGAGCGAGGTGGCAAAGCAGGTTGCGTGGCACTATCAAGTAGGCAAGGCACTGACAGGCAGGCTCCATGTGCAGGCGAGGCGGTGGACGGGTGGGGCTGGTCGACATCTAGTTCTAGATTTGCTAAGCAAGTTGACACTGGGCCGGGGGTCCGACTGGCTGTAGTGGGTGTGCACACCTGTCCTGCCCCTATTTCCGCCACTGATCGTAGGTTAAATATGCCAGAACACCTGAGTAAAAATGTGTGTCTTTGTGCAAATCTGGACATCAATGACGAAGTATTATATCTGAGGTTGATCATCTTTTTTCATAATTTTATTAACATGTTGAATTATATTGTTTCAAATTTCTTCGTTTGGTTTTTGGGAAGGGGGTTTAATAGGGTGTTGCTCATGAGTTAGTTCGATTAATTATTTCCCTAGCTAGACGTACGAAGAACTAGACAATGTGCGTTGTCGATAGGGATGTATATGTATGTCAAAATATCTGAATTATTTGTATTCATATCCGATAAATTATAAATATTGATATCTGTATTCGCATCTAAATTAAATATGGACGATAAATAGAAACATCCAAATTTATTTAGCAAATATGGATATGGCGGAAACGGATATCTGAATTTCTATTGAATGCGGATATGAAAATGGATACATCCGCATCTATTTTAGGATTTTACACGGATCAGATTGTTAGGGACTCAGGATGACATGATATCACTATATTAATATGTATTATTTATTTATTCTTTATGTAATTATGAAATACTTAAGTTAGTGATGTTTTCTAGCAGTACAAGGAAGTAGGATGATTAAATCATCATTTCTTTTTTTATTAGCAAACGGTTGATTTGAATTTGAATAAATTCTTGAAGTAGTTGAGAAAACAGTTTTATTTGTACACTTCATGAAGTCATATAAGTAGTAGAGCATCAGATATACATGTGTATAATTTGAGTGTTTGATATTGTACATTGTTGTTGCTCCAAATGTACATTATTGAAGTGTAAAACGGGAAAAACAACTGCCACACATTTTTCTATTACGTTACTAAAGTGGAAATATTTGGTTGATTGATTAGTTATGTTCAATTCACAAAATTTTGATTGATTATGTTTATAGCGCATGTTTATATATACCATTCACAATTTTTTTCTTGATTAATCGAATTTGATCAATTAAATCTAGACGGATTTCACACTTTTCATTTTTTATATTCATTTTAAGTTGAGCTTAGTAAACATTGAGATGTGGATTCGAATTCGAACTATCAATTTTATATTCGTATTCGAAAATGTTCATATTCGTATTCGAATCTGAAATAAAATATAGTAAATAGTGACATCCGAATTCGATTCCATACGTATCCGATCCGAATCCATCCCTAGTTGTCGAGATTGTCAGCTCCTAATACTTGTATTTTCAAAACAAAAACCACTTCTCTAGCTAATTAATAAAACACCCTCTTCCCCATAAAATGGATTTTTATTTTTGTTAGAAGCAAAAACTTGTTGTGTTGGAGTTTCTCCAATTTTTCAGTTATAAATGGACTAGCTTGCCGACCTCATGCTATCTTTCCTTCTTTGGCTTTCTTTTTTAGATATGTTAAAGATTGTTCCCTATAACCTTCCCCAATCTACATAGTGAAATCATGGACAAGCTAATCACTATTTTAAAACATCTAAGATACAAAATACTTTCTTTCTTATATTAACCTACCCCTATTATAATCCTACTATTGCACATTGTAAGAGTTTATTAAGCTTGTTAATTTGTAACTTGAAAATTTTGAAAAAGATCCCTTATTGGTGTTCCAATGTTACATGCGTGTCTTGGTTTCTTGTGCTTTAAATTGGGAGCAAACTGGACAATTCTTTGTGCCTGCACGCAGCCTCAATCATGCTAAGGAAACCCTACATTGAGCCGTCACGATTGACCGAGACAACATAAGCTTATGCATATGCACTCTCTGTTCTTCCATGGAATATTGCTGAAATATTCACTTAATTTAAATAAAAGAGGCACAGTAGCGCAAATACGATGGATGGATCACCTTGAGTAAAACTTTGGACTCTCTATTTCTGCAAATCTGAACAATGACCGAAGAGTTATAATGATCTCATCACAGTTTATTTAAAATGTTAGGCCGTCACGGTTTTGTGGTTAGATTAGTGTTTGTCACGGACTCCCGTCAGGAAGTTTTACAGTTTTGTGGTTAAAATGTTACAGTTCTTCCTGTGTTAAGCCGTCACGGACTCCCGTCAGGAAGTTTTACAGTTTTGTGGTTAAAATGTTACGGTTCTTCCTGTGTTGAGCCGTCACGGACTCCCGTCAGGAATAGTTTTCCTGGAGGTATCCCGTCACGCAAATGTTATTTTCCTGCCGAAATTATCCTGTGTGTAATTTCCTGGCGGGAAACCTGCAGGAAAATTATTTCCGACGGGGAATCTTTTTTCCTGTGAGTTTTTCACCATTTGTATGTTTCAGGTGAGAGCCGCCCGCATGGAAGATCCCGTTCGCTACATCACATCAAGCCATGTACAACAAGGGAATAAAATGAGAGAATATACAAGTGTAAAGTACGGAAATGAACACATGCATTTCAGCACAAGGACATAAATACAATCCTCCGAATCATGGCAATTGTTAAGAATTTGAATTTCTTTGTATTTTAGAGAGAGATGGCAAGTATATAATAATGTATGTTTTCGGCAAAAAATACTGAAGCTTTTGAAGGAAAAGCAAGATCACCATTCGTAATTAGTGTAGATGACAAGATGACTGACAAACTACTGTACTTTGATGTTGTATTGATGAGCACCACGGTTGTGGTGTGCTTATTGGCTCTATCTTTCGATGAACATAAGATTTAGTGGAAAGTATGTTAAAGATCCAACAACAACAAGACATTGTGCGATCAATACATTCACGCATACGAGTTGTTGATCTTGTCAGTATAAATCAACCATATTTATGCAAGATAGGATTAACTAAAATTGCTAGATATATAATACGCACAAAATACAAGGTGGAATTCTGAAAATGGAAAAACATCTATCTAAACAATCATAGCTTTACACGAAAAAGTAGCAATGACTAAAATTTAATTTAACAAAACTCAACTCAAAAATGATGAATGTGATGATATTTAAAGATCTAAAGACGAGAGGAGGTTATCCCATATGACCCTCACACGAATACAAATTGGTTACAAATCTCATGACCCAATTTGACTTGGACTGAAAAGATAATATGAATTGTTTTGATAATTCCGGATGACTTGAACATAATTTTGGTATACGACCAAAACCAATGGAAAGTATACTTCATAAGATTTTCATAAAGCCTAAGATCACCAAAATCAAAGTTGGCATGCCAACGATATGATCGTTTGAATTCTTGAATTCAGCCTATTTGCAGTAGTATGAATCCGAATCTACAAAGTGTCAAATTTGATCTCCTCTTTATCTTCATCTTAATATGATATGAGAAATATGGATGGAGAGTTTGAAAAACTTGATCCCCAATCAACTTCATTGATGTTCCATGTATTCTATAAGCACACAACTCTTCGTTTAATCCATAGAACAATTCTAAAAACGAGAATAACAATTTATGGTGCAATATCTTTTTTCAAATATACATAATTTAAACACACATTTGATTTTTATATATAAGACATGCATGGTCATATCTGAGTTGACGATGCCATCATCATTCTTCCCTTCTTGAACTAAATCGTCCTCAGTTTTGTCTCAGTGTTAAAGTTTAGTTGAACCCATAAAAAAGGAAAAAGCATTGTGCAAAATATCATTTGTTCATTTGTAGAACTGGAAACAGGAGAAAACCAACTCATCTTAGCATTTGATGTCGATTTTAACATCATAGAATTTTCTACTTCAGAAACATCCACACAAAGAAAATACAACACAAAAATAATTCAGGGACCCTAATTATTGACTCTAAATTGAAGTCTGTTTATGACAGTTATGGTCTAGATACCTTGGCTTTAAGTTTTCTATTATTTCACTGCGTAACAGTAAGAGAGGCCCTACAGTACTAGCATTTCATATTAAACAAATGTTCATGTTCGAGGGAAAACCCTCTTGTTGAGGTTAGCTATCTAACAGTGTTGGTTATTCAACATATCTTTTTTTTGCAAGAGGTTATTCAACATTTCAACCACACTTGTCATCCAGACCAGCAAAATGAAACCACAAGTTTCCATCTGAAAAGATGGGTATTAAGCATGCAAAACAGACTATATACAAGGCCAAACACGTTTCTGAATAAATGAACATGGAGATGTTCTCTACTCTTGGCAATGGCACTGCAATCACCAAGCTAACAACTACTCCAATTTTTTTAGAACACACAGCAACACACAAAGATATCAGGTGCCCAAAAAGGCAGAAACAACTTTATGTCTAGTTAATTACTAGTTATAAATAGACATCAACATGTTGTGTTCAAACACGAGTAATGATATAATGCAGATGATTTTTTTGGAAGAACTGCCAGGAATGCTATAGAATAGTTCATGTCAACTTTCTTATTGATGAGTAATAGGCTTCTGATATGATTCATTTTTTCTTCCTGACTACTGAGAGAGGGAAACATCATTCAATCAGCAACATTATGATTTTTTTAATCACATGTATCAGGTACCCAATTCAAAAGTACTGGAAAATTGGAAGATTAGCTCCCAGATGTGGACATATCTGATTCTGATTTTGTTCTAATGGTTAGGAAATAAACTTTATGTAACACAAAATCAGTCACCTTGACAAAGCAAATATGGGCACCTGGACAGAACAGCACCCCTGTAGCAGCCCAGTGTACTGTGCCCAGGCCAGTTAGAGTGAGATATCCTGCTACAAAACAACTACCAAAGGCATCATCAAAATCTAGGAAGAACTGAGGTATAGAGCCACCACAATCTGTCAAAGAAAGAGAAAGAAAGAGTGAGAAGAGTAATCCAGCAGGATAAGTAAATGGATTACACAAAAAGGAATCACCTCGAACAGGAAAAGCACCACATGGAGCTGATGGACAAATGTGGCCTCCAGAACCACAACAGTTAATTGCCCTGACAATCACCATAAGGTACCACTCCATCCATTAGAAAATATTCAGCAACTAGCTGCCTCCACTGATCCTAGTTGATTCTGCAAATGAAAAACTTGAGTTAGTAGCACACAATTGTATTTTGAGAACCCATGAATTCTATGCTATAAATATCAAACAGCAGCACATGCATGTGCAGTAACATACAACACTGGAATTACAGATCAGTCAGGCTCTTTGCACATCTCTTGGTTCTCCTTTGGTTGACCAAAAACTGAAGAAAACATGATCACCTCAGAAATCTTCTTTGCCTATGAATCTTATTTATCCAACCTAGCTTGTCATCTAGGCCAGCAAAATGAACCATAAAGTCTCCATTTGAGTAAACCCCTGCACAATCAATTGACAATGAGAGAACATACTGTAAAATCAACAATTCTTTAAAGCAAAGAACATGGTGATATCTTCTTGTGGCAATGGCACTATAAGTGTTAGAACCACTTGGTTGAGTTGGCAATTGCAATATCTTCAGAAACTAATGCAGGTATAGTAAAAAAATACAAGGTATCATGAATGTGAATCAAAATTTATTCAACAGAATTACAAATTTCAACCACATCACATGTAAAATGTGTCCAACTCTAAAGTATTGGAAAATGAAGTTTTGACAAAGGATTGAGATTTTAGTCAAACTGGACTGTATAATTTATATCTCTTATAATCCAATAGGTACAGACATGAAATAATGTTGGACATAAAGCCAGTAGTATTTTGCACATTAAATTAAATTCGCAAAGCAACCAGATGACTTAGCAGATAAATCCAAAGAACTCGTAGAAAGTCCAGTTCTCAATATCCAAATAAATCCTCCTCAATTTTCAAATGTGAAGCCTTACAAATATGTAATTCAATTCTCAATAGAGTGATTTAGAAAAAATGGAACCTTTCCATGTAGTAGGTAGGTGGAAGATAAGGCGATGCACTGATTTCCATGTGGGTGCCCAAGGGTAGGAGTTAAACAAGCACTGCATGTTTGCAATCCGAACATGTTCTTGCATTTCTTCAGGTGACAAGTGTTCTATAAGATGCTTCAATGCTGCATTATCTCCACTTTTTGTGGAACCAAATTGTATAAAGGATGTAAGGTTCCACCATCTGTCCAGAAACCTCTCACTCCAATTTGACATTCGTATGAAGAACATTCCTACATGGTAAAAGGAATGGACATTTATTTGATATTTTTTAATTTTTTGTGGTCTTTGAGATACAACTTTGATCATTAGTTTTTATATAATTGCATAAATATATGATGACAAAATTTTTTTATTATGACAGTATTTCTAACCACATATCTAACGATGTAATTTCATAAAACAAATCTTGATAGTTTCAAACATACTAGTGGTCAAACTTTAGAAAGGTTGAGAGCACAGATTCTGGGACATCAACGGAGGAAGTAGTACATGATGACCCATGAAGCCATGAATGAGATGTTTACTCCATTTTCATTCACAAAAATATATTGATAATAATGGGAAAATAAGGTTGTCAAATGGTACTACCGACATATAGGAAAACATGAAAATGCACATTCTAAATGTATATCTGCCATTCCAAATATCAGAAAATCTTTGAAGAAACAATAATGTTAATGAGTAAAGATTCATGTCAAAAAAAAAATAACAATTTGGTTAAAGAACTAAGAATCTTTAGTTTTAAGAAGATTATGGACTTAAAAAACCCCATTCCCTCAACAATCATTCATGTTAACTGGTGTGATCCCTTATTTGTACTAATAGTAAGATTAGTTGGCATTAGAAACGATGCTTCTTTGTGGCTGGACATGCTATAAAAAATAAGTTGTACAAATGTTACCAAAGATGTCACCAATTTCATGGGAAAGTGATTTGAAAATCACACAAAAAAAGGTTAATGATCAAATATCATTACCAGCGTTGACACCATTGAAATCCTTTGTCAGGATGAGATCCGGTGATGCATCAAAGTCACTATGCCCAATCACCGAAAATAAAACTCTCTCCTACATTACATAAAATCAGGAGAGAATATATTGATTAATCTAGCAACTGGTAAAACTAAACGCCAGCACCACCTCCAACACATGGTGGACGACCTCTGCATATTGATTAATTTAGCAACTCAAATAAAACTAAACAGCATGAGCACCTCCCAACATCGGGGGACATCTCTGCGGGTGCGAAATTATTGATTAGAACAGGATTCTGAATAAGCATCGGACTCACCAACGGGATGTCCGGATTAGTAACCAGTGTGTCCTGAAGAAAACCAGAAGAAACATAGACAATTAGGTCTAAACTAGCAAATAACCAACATTCGTCACTTGATTTCTTTTGCATAGTATAGCCAGTAGAGTCTAGCGGCGACAAACCGCGTCGTTCCAGAAGAGCCAGTGGTGACGGCGGAGGTGAGAGCGGAGGACGAGGACCTTGCTCCAACTAGGCGGACGGCGGGGATCAACAGCAGCAGCGGGGAGCACGGCGAGGCTGTACCCATGAGCAGCAGCGTAGGAACGCTTGTTCGGCGTGGTGGCCGCCAGCACGCCGCGGAAGGACCGACCGCGCCCTCTGTGGTCTGACGCACCCTCGTCGGAGAGGGTGGCGATAGCGATCTTGAGTCGGGGGTCGCGCGGGAGGCGGATGAGGTGGCCGGTGGTGGGTGGGAGGCACTGGCGGCCAAGGGAGTTTGCGCGGAGGAGGAGGAGGGCGGGCATGTATGGAAGTACGAAGAGGACTAACGCTACGGGGAGGAATAGGAGGTGACGCGGGCGGAGACGGTGCAGAAGGCGAGCGCGGTTCTGGGCGGCGCGGCGCGGCCGTGCGGGCGCGGCCATCGGAGAGGGGCGTCCTCGCCGTCGCCGGACTCGATGCTAACGGAAGGAAAAATCGGTCATCGGTAGCTGGTCGACACGGATTAATCAATTAATCAGAGGATTAATTTATCGATTGATTAATTAATCAGTCAATTAAATAATTAAATAATAAATAATAAATTGTTTATACTTAACATGCATATATATAGACGTAGTTTTAGGAGAAATATTAAAAGCACTCGACATTGGTTGTGTCTATCTCTCGTTCTCTCTCATATCTCTTTCTTTTTTTCACATGCTAGTGTACACATGCATGTATTCGTTCTATGAGTTGAAAAGAGCAAAGACAATGACCCACATGTCATGAGAGATAAGCAGAAAGTCTGAGGTGAGTGGATATGAGAGTGTAGCAGTAGCACATCTTTTTTGCATCTCCTCTCTCTTTTGCATCGTTCTATCCTTTAGCTCCTTGCCTTCTCTTTCTCGACGGAAGAAACCAGCTCAAGCAGATCCAGTAGCGCGAGGCCGCCTGCTTCTCTCTGCCTTCTCTTTCTCGATGGAAGAAACCAGCTCAAGCAGATCCAACAGCATGAGGCCGACGCAGATCCGGCACGAGCGTGAATTGGCTGCCTGGCGCAGAACAGGCAGTGGCAGCGACGTCGCAGTCCCGATGAGGCGGCGGCACGGATCCAGTGGTGGGGGCACACAACAGGTGGCTGGGGTGCGTACCAGCAGCTGACGATTAATTGGTGGGCGCCGATTAATCGGGTTGACCACCGATTAATTAGCTAGTCATAGGGTAAATTAACTTAAGACCTATCGATCGCTGTTTAATCGGCCGATTAATCCATGATTCAATCGAATTTTTTACCATTGTCACAGAGCAGCGAAGACGGTAAGCATCAAAAGATCGGATACGGATGGATATCATATTTGTTTTCATAATTTTTTTATTTGAATACTCTAGATACGGATATGTAAACAGATATTATCGGATACGAATACGGAGCGGATACAAATTAGATACAAATACGGTTACGAATATTTATCGAAACGAGAAAACTATCTAGTAGATAATAAATGTTCTCTAAATTTAGAAGTTTTTTGAATTCTAAAAATATTTCAAAAGATTTCATCTCTTTTATTTTTCTATTTTTTCTCTCTTGTCTTTTTCTCTTTCTTATCCCTTTCCTTTTTCTTCCCTCTTCCCTTCTTTCCCCTACGCAAGGCACAATGCTAGCAGCGTGGGGCGGCTCGAGGCATGGGCGGTGACTAGGCATAGCGAATATGACACTAAATCTTACTTTAAATCTAACTCTAAGTCTAATTCTAAGTTTGACTCTAAATCTGACTCTCACTATAACCTAAATCTAAATCTAAATCTACCGCTAAATCTGACTCTAAATCACACATTAAATTTGACTCTCATTGTGACTCCTGCTATGACTCTCAATGTAACTGTCACATTAACTCTAAATCTAAATCTACAACTAAATCTAACATCAAGTTTGGATCTAAATTCAAATATAAATATAAATCTACCGCTAAATCTAAATGTAAATTAAGTCTAAATTCAAATCTAAATCTAAATCTATATATACATCTAAATATAAACCTACCGTTAAACATAAATCTAAAGCTAAATCTAAATGTGAATGTGAATTTAAATCTAAATCCAAAACTAAATCTAAATCAAAATATAATCTAAACCTAAACCTAAATCTAAATATGAATCTAAATTGGAATATGAGTCTACGGCTAAATCTAAATGTAATAAACATAATGTAAATCTAAATCTAAATCTGAATCTGAATGTATATCTAAATCTAAATCTGAATGTAAATCTAAATTTGAATTTGAATCTAAAGCTAAATCTAAATCTAAATCTATATCTAAATCTAAATCTATATATCTATATCTACATCTACATCTAAATCTACATCTACATCTAAATCTATATCTATATAAAACTAAATCTAAATCTAAATCTAAATCTGAATATGAATCTAAATCTACTACCAAATATAAATGCCGATCTGAAGTTGAATCTAAATCATAGTCTAAATCTAAATCTGAATATAAATATAAATTTGGATTTGAATATAAATATAAATTCAAATCTAAATCTGAATCTGAATCTAAATCTACTGCTAAATCCAAATCTACCACTAAATCTAAATCTACCACTAAATCTAAATCTGAATGTAAATCTAATCTAAATCTAAATGATCGGAACTAGTGCACATAAGCGTACTAACTAGATATCCCTAGGGCGGAAGAAGTGCCCCGTATGTGTTTTAATTTGCCATTGTCACGTGGCTTAGTGGGCTACCGATATGGGCTCTGGCGTGGTCGCATTGCTAAGTAGGCTACGACGCTACATGCACCCTAATTTTGGGAGAATGAGTGTCGGTGCCAGGTGGATATGGGAAATAATAGTGGTGGCAAGCACCCTAGGCTCCTACTTGGCCAACCGTCGCCGCTATTGCCCTCCTAGCCTCCACTTCCACCTCCAGTCCACTGCTCCCTCTAGCTCTAGGCAATCTCCTTCCTCCTTTGTTCTATTAATCTTCTCCTTTTTATTGGCTATTTGCTAATTTCTCTTTGTGTTCTATTTTTTGTCCAGATTTGCTCATCTCTCTGTTCTAGTGTTCTATCATATCTTTTCATGTGCCTCACCACCTCTGTGGCTCTAGCTCTGATCTACAGAATACATGTATGCTTCACAAGCCTTCGACTACTCACCTTTATTGGTTCATTGCTCTTGCTCTAATGGCCAAATACTTTGCTTCCACTTATGTATATCTCAACTTCTAAATTTTGATGTAGTGATGTACTAAGTTATTATTGTATCGTGTATTGAATTAGATGTGGGTTAATTTAGTGATATCATTTTCCTTTGATATCTTCATGCTTGCAATGGTAAACTAGAGTTTACACAATGGTGTTGTAGCCGAGCAAGATGGGCAATATGATCCAGCTAAAGATCCTAAAAGAAGGTAAAGGAATTCGAAAGATCATGGGTGGACATATAGTTTTTATGCAGATAAAAAGTACAAAGGTAGATTCCAATCATGCATTGTGGAAATGTTGTTGCTTTAGGAATCAAAGCAGTTATGTTGTACAAGAAAAAAATGAGCCTATATTAATATTTGTGAACCACAAATCCACAATTCATGTAATAACCTAAAATTTCTACCCAGTTTCAAAATCATTTTTTTTGTAGATTCTTGAAAATCTCACATCATGTTTGTCGTTTTGCTTCCATTTCAAGATATGTTCGATGTTCCCCCTTTCATCCTATCTTGTCAAAAATTGCAATCCACTAAAGGCTAATCCTAGCGGCCGAACCCTACCTCACTTGTCGATTGGCTAAAATAACTTCGATCTATGGTGTAATTATCGTTCAACCAACCAAATCACCACTCTACCACTCAAACTTGTCAGTCAACCGAATAAATATTGGTCTATAAATAAATAATTGTTCAATCGCCCTAGCCTTCTAGCCAACCAAATTATTCTCACTTGCAATCAAACCATCGTTTTGCCAATGGCCGGACTCTCCCTAAGCCTTGCCTCCCCTATCTTGTCCTGGCCTATGACCCCCTCACCATTTGTCCCTTTGATCTCATTCCAAACCGGTCCTACCTGCTAAGCACCTGCCTCCCTCTATATAAAAAGCATGGGTAGGCCATGATAGAACAATAAAAATTCTACCATGCACACTTGGACATTATATAAGTACCAAGATCAAATTAAATGCATGAATTTAAATACAAAAATAAACAGCACTAAGATCAAATTAAAATGTCACTAGGCGACGAATCCTCGTCGTGGAAATAGGCCATGACAGGTAGCTTCTCCATCGACTCAACGGTGCCAGGCGGGCGGTAGACCCTCGCCCTAGCGACGCCAACATGGATGTCCTTGGAGACGATACATGTGGTGTTGTCGGTGCAGATCTCCTTGGTTTGATCTATTTTGCCGTGTAAATAGGGATAGAAGGAAAGTTAAGTAAAGAAAATTATAAAAGAAAAAATAAAATACCAACAAGGAAGAAATAAAAAACAGCAAACTAATAATTACAAACTTTGTGATATTTGAACATACGAGTATATGACACTAGTTTGTGACAAGAGAAAAAAGAGAAACAAAGGAAAAAAACTTTTGCTTTCGCGACGTCTTGCCCTCTCCTTCTCTCCCGTCGAGTGGCCAGCGAAGCGCGGCGCGATACCCAGGTGAGGCAGCACACCGGACCTCGTTGTCCGCCTGTTCCTCGCCCTCTCTCCTCCCCCTCCCTCAGGTTTGATTGCTCTGCGGGGAGGAGCGACCGAGTCCATATATGGTGCCGCCGCCGGCCCGCCGCCATCGGTTCCTCCTCATCCCTGGTGCAGCCTGCGGCTGCTTTTCGTTTTCGCAGGATCTGTAGCTGGGATGCGGTGGTGGTCCCCCACCCCGGGAAAACCGGTGCGGTTAACTGCCTGCCGAGCCTACCGACCGCCGCCGCCGTCGTCTGTTGTCTAGATCTTCGTACGGATATTAGCTCTTCGGCTAGTCGGTGACGGATATTTGGTTGGATAGACGCTACGTTTTCCTGCGTATGGCAAGTTGGCGGCCAGACGATTGCTTCGATTGGATTTGGTCCTAATCCTCCTTTCGCGATTTTATTATGTGTCACCCAAACACCAAAATTGGAATTTATGCACCAATTGAAATTGAGCTGTTGCATGGTCCCATGATCCTTACATGCTTGTGTGTTTAGATATATGATGATCCTTCACGAATTTACAGCCGCAGAATACATGAACTTATTTATCTCGTTGATTTTTCCTGTCTGCGTGACCATTTATTCAGATGTGCATATGGGTTTCTGATCTGTTTGCTGCTTATACCAAAAATTCCAATTTGCGTTTTCAATATTGGTAATGAATTACTTATGAGAAGTAAAACTCCAAAGAAACACAAATTAATTTTCACAGTACATATAGGCTGGCAGATATTCATTAGTACAAGATAAGGTCTATACCAAGTTATCACCTTCTATCCTTTTTTCTTTCATCTATTATTAACTTTTGATGTTCATTCTATAGGATTTTATGCATGGCAGAAGACAGGAAATTTGATGAAGGGTCATATGTGGCCAACGAATTGGATATGCTCTCTCTGACTTCATCAGTATACACTGCCCCACTGTTTCAGAGAGGATTTGATTCAGTTTATATGCCCAAATTTGTGGGTGTGGGTAATAGTCAGGAGGGCCCATATCCTGGATTATTCATTTCAGATGATTTTGTTTTCCCTCCGAATGAGCATGAGAACTTGCCAATAGAATCTGAATTTGATGAATTGAGTAACAACAATAATGGTCAGGAAGGCAGCTGTGCTGGGAATATTGATGGTCAGGAAGGCAGCTGTGCTGGGAATATTGATGGTCAGGAAGGAAGCTGTGCTGGGAATATCTATGAGGGGTGTAATGAACCAGCTAAAGAAGTTGATGACAGAAGTGATGAAAATCTGTCTGTTAGTAGTGACCTGCAGCCTGCTAATGAAACTACTACCGCAGTAGAACCACCTGAAATACATGCTGATCGAGCAAAACATAATACAACCTGCAAGTGTGATCTTCCTTGTGAAGGATGGTGGAAAAGGAAAACTACTTATCTATCTCACCATATAAAAGGGATGACGACAGTCTGCACCATCGTGGCAGTTGGCGCTTTGACGGGCTTTGTCATAATGGGTCAGAAGTGGCAGCAGGACAAATTGCACCTCCATCACTTTCAATTCAGTGTCAGCAGTGAGGTATGCTTCTGAACATTATCTGAAGTAGCATTTCGAAGACTCATTGTTTTTCTTGTTTCCTTCTTGGTTCAAAGGAGGCCTTGATAAAGCATGCCATAGTATAGTGTGTTCCCTCCTCTCTTACATTTTAAAGGCACAATGCACCCTGTTTGTGATTATAAGAGTATAACTTATAATCACAAAGAGACCTTTCAGTATTCTTACTGAATGAAATGGATAATAAGTCCAAAAGTCTAATGCATGTAGACCGAATTTTCATAAAAGTTGATTATTCATATGTTAGATATATCTATCAGTGTTTTGACTAATATCAGCAAGGTGTTTGTACTTTTGGTGTAAATCATTACTTAATTCTGCATCTGATTGTTGAAGATATGCACTTCCTTGTTTTACTAATCTTTTCAACAAAAGTTGTGAAGGTTTTAGAGCGCTTTTTTTAGGAAAAACCCATATTCAGATCGTACTGATAATTTGGTCCATTTTCTTTGCTGATATTGTTTCGTTTAAGGTTATCCTTTCTAAAATACTAACACATTTTTTATAGCTAATGTATGATGGATTATCACTGGATTATTTGTGAAACACTTCCAAAAATATGATTTATTCAAAAACTTTCTTCATCAGCATTGCTTAGATGACTTTTTTCAAGATATTTGTTAATTTTATAATATAATATTTAATTAATCTATTTGTTAATTTATCAGCTAATTAGCTAATAAGCTCATTTGAACACCCCATACTAGAATGCTGATTGATCATTTATTTACTTATTTTCACTGGAGATATTGTATCTACTGTCATTGTTTTGTTCATGCTGTCTTGTACTTTCTGCAAGAGCCTATAGTTTGGCTTGATGTAGATGCATTGCTATTTGTACATTTGTGTTAGACTAAGCACCTTGCTTTTATTTTGAAGCTTTTGAACTAAATTGTAGTTCATTTATTGTAGCCCTAATCCTGATGGTTCTAAGTAGCCTTATGCGTTGATGTATATAAAATGCACACAATTATGATAGATCAACTACCGGGCTTTTTACTACATACAAGCGGCACTTAAATTTTTATGCAAATCAATTATGCTGCAGTAACCTCGTGTTTCGCTGATGACATTTCTCTTTGACAGGGCATGAACCGAATCATTGGAATATTCAGCCGTTGTAAGGATGCACTCCCTGGAAGTCAGCAGCTAAGGTCTCTGCTTCCAACTCGTGTGCTCCCTCCACAGCAAGTGAGCGCTTGAGCTTGCGTGGCAGATTTTGATGTCAGGGACAACTACTTTGGTTTCTTTTGTTTTTCTGATATGATTGGAGATAGCACATTCTTTCTTTGTACGAGCGCAACCGTCGATCATTGTCCTTGTGTAAATCTGTGGTGCGGGTTATCGATCTTGCTCGTGGCACCAAAACATCATTATTTGTAGCCCTCCGTACTCCTTGGTAACTGTATAGTACATGAGAACAACATGACACGAACATCTGTATCTGCTGTTTTTGCTGGCATGAAGTTGTGCATTGTATATTTGTATATATATGCCTTGTGTCTATGTGACACGAACATCTGTATCCGCTGTTGCTGACTGACAGGTTGGCTTGCAAACCTGTTTGTTGGGACGATATGTTGCTGGATATGCACAACAATAACAACAAATCATTTCAATCCCAAACATCCCAAACAAGCTGGATAGGCGAGAGTTAAAACCTAACCAAAGCCAATAACCAAGGTTTAGATACAAGAATAATTTCTCTCCATGTGCTCCTATTCAAAGCCAAATTTTTATAAATTTTCCATCATTTTAACCCTTTTTTATTGTCTTCTCATGTCAATTTCAGTATTGTGCTTCATTATATCCTTCCCTAAACAAAAAAACATGCGTTGCTTCATACTTTCTAAAATATTACCATCATCTTCCACATTTACGTGCTCCATGTTTTCCTGTCACTAAACATCACACAATAGCACTCACGCTTTTTCTTGCCCCTGCTGAAAAAACAATAAGAACATAAAGAAAAAACCAGTGAAAAAATACAAAAGGACAGAGGATAGTTCA
>KE372752.1:28760-46503 GCA_000418225.1 Zizania latifolia | reverse complement strand
CGCAATGCAATTGTACAGAAGAAGAGAAATTTTGATCGTGATTCGGCATCGGTGCCCTCTAAAGATCCTGCCTTCTAGAAACGCCACCGAGCGCGGCGAGGCGACCGCGCACCAACCATCAACAAATCCGACCAGCAGCAGGAAAATGGGGATCCGACGCAGCGTGGAGACGGGCAGGCGGGCACAGATCTCACCTGCGGCTGAACGGCGGGACACGCGGCCGCGGGGGAAGCGGGGGAGTCGGCGAGGAGGCGGGCGAGCCTGTCCGCCACCTTCTCCTTCCAGGACTGCATCGCGGCGGCCCGCACTGCCTCGCCCTGCTTCGCCTTGCTCGCGGAGGCTGATCCCTGTTCGCCCGGGCGCGCGGGGAGGCGGCGAGCGGAGGCGGCACGGAGGATTGGGTGGTGGGGTAGCTGGCGTCGCGGCGGGGCGATGCAGACAGGGAGAGGAGGGAGAGAAAGAGGGACAGAGGCGAAGGCGAAGTGGCCTGGTTTGGTTTGGCAGACGCGTCAAGAAAAAGTTTGGCTCGACCGCACGCGCAGGGAGAGGAGAAGAATCGAATCCATACATACTTCTCAGAAAGTGGGAAAAGCCACCTTACCAGCAATTGAGAAATGATGTGCAATCCCGTCAACCACCTAAAAAAATCTTGGAAACAATTGCATCGAGAAACAAACTGCGTGTAGAAAAATTAAACGTGCCGTATGATATTTCTTATTCACAGTTGAGTACATTATAACATAGCTTTCTGTTTATGAGCGAGGAGCTTTTCAATGATAAATGTCTCTCCAAGATGCAAATAAAGCTTTATACATCACGAAAACCCCCCAAATGATAACTGGATGCCGCCTTGCCCATGAGAAGCAATAACTTTTAAACCACTCTCTATAGGGCACACGCATGTATTAATTTCCAACCAAATACATGTACACATTACATTCTCAACCAAAAAAATAATCTACAAACTGGAGCCCGTAAGTACGCCACCAGCTTGTCTATTTGGAGTTTGCCTTCGCCTGATTTGCTGCAACAGACATGGCACGAAGTCGTCCAGCTATCTCTGTGAATGCTGGGCGTTGTGAAGGATCTGGGGCCCAGCACTGCTCCATAAGCCTTCTCCACTCTGGATCGCATGACGCTGGCACAGGTGGCCTCAATGTGTTGTTCACAATCCCCCCTGCAATCGGAGTAAGCAGGCCCACATTGTATGTTAATGGTCGACAAGAACATTTCAAGAAGGGGAAAAACATCTAGGGTCTTCAAAAAGGACCGAATTCACAAATTACACCGGAAGCTCAGCACAAGACCAATGTTGAGCATCAGAGCACAGTGCCAATAACTTTGAATATCAGACTACCAGAGTTCATGACTGCAGGTAATTAGCAAAGGAAGCATGCAATATTTATTGTTTTACAGAGCCTCAAACATCAATTTCTGATTACCTTGTACAACCAGCAACCGAAAAAGTCTGTTACACTTAGATTGTTTGTGCAGAATTCAACTTACCACAAGAAAAACTAGTATGGTTTTCAAAAGGTGTCAGAATTGTAGGAACTAGGAAGAAACCAAAATGATAAAAAATCTAGATTTTTTATACAGTGAATAACATTGGCTACCTTACTATACCCTTCAGGGGCCTATGGCTTACAGAGAGGTTTGCATAAAGCCATGAACAACTATCAATAAATAATAGCTTAGGTGAATTAAGACTCAGGAGACTCAATGGAAGAACAGAAAATTGCACAAGCAAGGGGCAGGGTCAATGATTCACAAGAGGAAGCAAATATACTATTTTCCTAATGAGAGAGGAAAGGAAAACACATGCAACATTCTCACGTTAGAACAAACAATTCCTGGAGAATGGATGAATTGCAATATTGCATACCAATAATTGCGCCATAATGCATGTTAGCATAGGGTTCTTCTCCCGTAAGGATTTCCCACATAACAATGCCAAAGGAAAATACATCAACCTGTACCATTGACAACAACAATACAATGAATCAATACCCTAAATGTAACTTTTTATCTATTAAAAAAGCAATTAGAAATATTTCTACAGTTGAATTAAATCAATATAAATCTGCAACCAATAAATTTTGATTGACTGATTGAGAGACAATTCATGACCGAATAACGAATATTAAGAACGTAGCTGGAAAGAAAAACCAAGAAATATGATTTTACAGTTTTACCTTCTCAGACACCTTATTGCTGCTTCCATTGAGTAATTCTGGGGCCATCCAAGGGAGAGTCCCTCTCA
The DNA here is from genome assembly GCA_000418225.1 of Zizania latifolia. NCBI lineage: Eukaryota > Viridiplantae > Streptophyta > Magnoliopsida > Poales > Poaceae > Zizania > Zizania latifolia. The sequence continues at coordinate 44,240 of KE372752.1, read as the reverse complement.
CACCACCTGAAACCAAGGTGTTCCTTTTTATTTTGGATAGGCCAAAGTCACCAACCTGAATAGTGAATAGAAATGTTAAATCCACGGAGGGGTTGAAAAGCAAAACAACTGAACAGTGATATAACAGTAGAAAAGGAGGCGTAGCTCACTTTACAAATAGGGCGTGATTGATCTTTAAGATTCACTAGCAAGTTATCGCACTTCAGATCAAAGTGCACAATATTTTTGGAGTGCAAATACTCCAGCCCAAATGCTGCATCCATCGCTATGATGAGCCGCTTACGACGATCAAGGTATCTGTTCAGTAAGGAAACAAACATTATTATTCACAATAAACAAACAAAACAAATATAAATTAAAAAAGGAAGCAGTTACTTGTCTTTGCGCTGCAAAACATGCCGAAGAGAACCATTAACCATGAACTCAGTCACAGTTGCTAAGGTACCACCTGGCCCATCTTTCACAACACCATAACAGGCCACAACATTTGGATGGTGAAGCCTAGAGAGAATTTCAGCTTCTCGCCAGAATTCATTTGCCTGAAAAACCAACAACAATTGGAAAATAAACATCCTCCAGATGTCTGCTAAGTGCTAACTGTTATTTAAGCAATAGTGTGAGTGAGAACATCATCTAAGCACAGCAGTACCTTGTCTAGTCTGCTGCATGTAGCAACTGTGTGTACATGTCATTACTATTTAAAAGTGACCCAAATCCCTAAAAAAGAGGTGTAGGTATATACTACAAAAAGTGCCACAACCTTTCATTCTCATGCCATACTGACATACAAATGTAAATGTAATAGCAATATCATTATCACTAATGTAAAGCAAAGCTGGAGCAGAACTTACCAGTCTTTCTAGCTCTGAAGATCGTCCTGTAAAACAGCTTTTCTTTATTCTCTTAATAGCCACATCACTACCCCTCCATTTTCCATGGTACACAGTGCCGAATGTCCCAGAACCAAGTTCCCTAAGTTCTTCAAGGTCATCATTCTTGATAATCTGTGGAGAATTTTCAAAATTCAGAACTCCAGTAAGATAACCCAGAAAGAAATTAATCAAGTGTGCAAAAGGCTTCAATGTGCTTCGATTGACAACCATTAGACAAAGCAAATACGATATGTGCCACTCTTTCTGGCCTAATTTAGCAAACAATTAACATGAATGTACATTATCAATCACATGCAAAAAGAATCTACAAGTCAGTAATAGATGGGATGATGAACATTGGGGAGAACCGGAGAAATTAGACTAATTCTTCATTGCTTTACGAAATAGAGACACAACTCATCCTTATATAGATGGCATGACTTGACTATCAAGAATCTAATCTCTAAAATCTAGGAAATAGATTAGAACTCAATCTAATCTTAACTCTAAAATAAGAAATCTTATCTTATCTCTAAACTAATAATGCCTAAACTGCTGCTACAGTGCCGCTAGGTTATGGGCCTTGGCCTAAGCCTATGCCCATGACAGGGAATGATATTTCATGGAACAAGATCCAGTTATATTCTAGTTCAACATGATTCTGAAAGAACAGAAAGCAACTGCAGAAGATGATGATTGCATCTGCATTTAGAGCAGAAAGATGTTTTGACAAGGCCAAGGCCCAAGGCACGTCCCTGGACTATTGTTCTGGAAGCACGATACAGAAAGTGATATCAAATTAAGGGAAAGATTAATTTGAATTGAAAACATGTCTAATAGAAATTATCCAAGAAGTTGAAACAACGAAACCAGATAGAATTTTATCCTTACTTTATAGTCATATAAGCAATGAACTACTGCATTTAATAACAACAACAACAACAACAACAAAGCCTTTCAATACCAAGCAAGTTGAGGTAGACTAAAGTTGAAACCCAACAGGAGCCATTAATCAAAGTTCAGGGCTTCAAGCACATAAATAGCTTCTCTCTCTGCACTCCTATTCAAGGTCAAATCTTTGGGAATATTTCATCCTTTCAAGTTTCTTTTTATTGTCTCATCCCATGTCAACTTCAGTCTTCCGCTGCCTCTCCTCACACTATTTTGTCATACCTTAAGATTCCACTATGCACTAGTGCCTCTGGAGTTCTCCATTGGACATGTTAAAACCATCTCAATTGGTGTTGAACAAACTTTCTTCAATTGGTGCTACCCTTAGCCTATCACGTATATCATCGTTCTAGATTTGATCCATTCTTGTGTGCCCTCAAATCCAACGCAACATATGCCACAGAACTATCAACTATCTCATCTCTCAAAGTTTCAACTTTCAAATCTCTCCTCTATCAAAAGTCATCCAATGCATACTCATTGAAATCGTCAGAAGCATCCATGTTCTCTCCACCAGCTTCAATACCATCCATTGATTGTTCACCAAAGACATCTATATCAGCATTATTCAAAATCATCTCTTCTTCCTCTCCTTCCTCATCTTCTTCAACCACCCTAACCCTCCCCCTCTATGGCGCCCGCCACATCACTCGCGAGCGCCATAGGATGCCATATTGGTGCCATGAGGATGCCATGGTGATATGGCAAACACCACACACACATGTGCCATGGCGTCCTGTGGCGAGATGCAAAAAACGCCACACCGCTATGGCGACTGTACATAGATGCCATAACTATGATCAAAACATGATTATTACAATTGGATTTAGAAACTTTAGACCAGTAAGGTACAGCCTAACAGGCAGCTAATACCCAAAATTCCAACACTGATAATGAACTGGTTTCAGTCTTTCAGACGGCTTGGTTTACCTAGTAGCTACTTAGAGCATGTTTGGAAAACAGGAATTTAACTAGATGCAGCTTAATTACCACATTCAGAAAAAGCCTTATGGCACTTATGTCACATATTTCTTATGCCTCCTTGATGTTTTTCCACTTGTTATAAAGATCATTCAATGGGAATAACATACCAGTTTGCCTAAAAATAGATACATACCCACTGTGCAGACACAAGTATGGATATACTCTGGGTGTTGTACTTGAATAGAACCAAGCATGTTAGCATGGTTAATATTTAAAAAGAACACCAGTACTAGGAGACAAGGTGCATAAACTTCTGTGTAACCAAAAGCCATTTATACCTGCAAGTACTCAAAATCATTATCTTTAAAAGAAGCATCCATGACTGGTCCAACAGCTCTGCTCTCCTCAAAGTTTGGCTCCTAAACAAAGGGAATTATCACAAATTTATCCACCATTAAGTCACAAAATAACAGTAATTTCACATTTCTTTAGAGATGTGTACCTCAAACTCAGGAACAGGTGGCATCATCTCATGCATATTAGTATAAGGATTGTCAACTTGAAACCCTTCAACATTCTTCACCATTGGTGGGCTGTCGCTCTGCGATGAGATGAAACCAGGAGGCAAAATACTAGAATCAAGATTGATGGCAGAAGACACTGGATGTGTTTCCACATGAATATCATTCTGAGGGGCCACATTCTTCATGTTAATTGTATCATGCTCTAAACGTGCAAAAGGATAAACTCCCTCCTCAATCTTTGCCAGGTCTTGTTCCTTATATTTATGTTCAAATTCATTCTGTGCGAGGTTTCTGAAGAATGACCACCTCTGAGGTTCATAGTTTTGCATGTTCAAGCTAAGTACAGGATCATTGAAATCACTTAATGATTGAGCTGCAGTGTTGACAAAGAAATCAGAAAGAATGTCAGGGGAGGTCTTCTCACAAGTACCACCAGCAATGTCCTTATTATCCTTTTTAGGGATAATTGGTTCCTTACGAGAATCATCTAAAGAAATGGTGGAAGGCACAAATGGATCACAATCAACATCAGTTGAGACTGCATGATTCGAAGCATCCCAACTAACATGACGTGGCGCAGCAGAATGATCCAGCTGTTGATTGACTGTTTCTACACCATCAACAGTTGCCTCATTCAGATTACACTTAGCTACAGCATTTTCAGCTGCATGTATATTTTTCTCTGCATTTCTAGTACTTGGGTCAGTTGAGGACTGCTTTTCACCAAGCAGTTGTTCACTAAATGTGCAAGCCTGTTGTACATTATTGGCATATTCTTTCTCAAGCAGTATGGAACTATCAACAGTAGCTGGATCATTCAAATTTATTGCCCAGGTAGCCAAATCTGATTTTTCAGTCCCCTCAAATGCAGGATCAGAAGCTTCTGCAATAGATTCATTTGCCACACCAGATTGTGATTGGAGAATTAGAAACCGAGAATTAAGAGAATCATCAGACTTAGACAAACGGTTTAAAGACCCAGCCTGCTCCCTAGGTAATCTCTCAGAATGAAAAACTCTTCCAGAGTGAGGTGGTGGGTTCTTATTACTGTGGTCCACCATGTCAACTTGAAAGTCAGAACAGCCAGATGCAAAAGCTCCACTGGAGTGGCAATCATCTTCATTACACTCTGAACCCTGAGTGGCCGACATAGCTTTTGACGCTGTATAAGTCTCTAGGCTCCTTGCACTGTCACTTGGTTGAAGAGAAGATTTTAAGCCTTCTTGAATGAAAGCAGTAGGTGGGACTTCTGAATTCATATAGTTCGTACTAGAAGAGTCATGATGAATTGCGGGAGCAGTCAGATTCTCAAGGGATTGGAAATAATCCAGTTCATTCCTTTGAGGTGGCACTTTATCAGGAGCCTGGTTATCCTCCTTCATTGGTTTCATAGTGTCCTGATAAGACTGTTTGTCAAAAGAATGGAGTGAAGTAATTCCAGAGTATGGTGCATACTGAGAAGTATATCTATAACCAGAAGGTATAGATAGAGGAATAGACATCTGGCCCTCAATGTCATAAGATCTTTCATTGGAAGCTGGAAGAGAGTAATCAGAAGCCTGCACATTCTGCATCCCATTCCCATGGCTATGGTAAGAATGCAAATTTTCAGTATTTTCACTGGACAGGGTAACTGGTAATTGTTCTGACATCATAGCAGGAGGCACAACAGTTGATGCACTCACACTATACAAATTTGAACCATCTCTACTTGAATTTGGCTGATTACTATCAATGTTGAGATTAATGAACTGATCCAACTCATTGATGGACATGTTTATAGGCCCACTTGAAGGCTTTGTAGTTCCCACATCCATACCATTGATGGCAACAACATACTGGATCCCAGAATCACTATCCATACTGCCCAGGCTGAAACTCATGTCATCGGAATCGATGGAAACAAGGAAGATTCTATGCTTCTGGGACCCCTCGCTCTTGTCAAGAAAGCCACATTCCTCCATCATATTTCTCAAATCTTCATCGTTTGAGACCGAGATCAAGGCATCAAGATCTTCACCTGGTAGCTGATACTTGATAACATGGGGTTGATTATAGATGGCCATAGTCTTCTGTTTGAGCTCCTGCCAGGAAATGTTCCTACTGATTCGAATAATATGTGTCTCACCACCAACATACCTAAGCTTTCCGTCACTTGGTCGAGGTAATATTTTCCCCCCAAAGCTACACATAATTTTTATCCTTTTGGAGGAATCTGAGGACTCAGAAGAAGCATAGCCATGGGACAGTCTCTGGCTACTTCCACTGCCAGATGGAACTCGTGGAACAAAGGAAGTTGACACATGCCTGCTTCTGTTTTCATTTTCAGCAAAAGATTTCCTATCAATCCCCTCTGTTTGCTGGATATTTGCCGCCAAAAAAATTGATGCATCAAACCTACTTTCTGTGGCTGCACGTTGAGCACCAAGGATTCCTCTCGGATCTTTGAGACCAGCACCAGATGCCACATTTTGATCACGAGACATACCAGGATGCAGATGCTTCTTAGGAATAGCTCGATCTCTCATGAATTCAAGAGCAAACTCCTCCCCTGTCTGGATTGAATAATTAAGGACAGGCTTAACAGAGCCTGAAATAGGGTACTCTGGAGCTGGGGAAATGGTAGATGCTGAGCCTGAGGGCCCGTGGATGGTACTTTGAGCTGCAGAGCGAACATCATCTTTTCTAGGCTCCATCAGGCTCTCTTGGTTAACATATAACAATTAAGCAAAACCTATCATCCACAGTCACTTTTTTCCATTTATTTGACAACTGATTTGATGTCATTTACCCTCTGTATCCAACAAGCAATCCATCACTAGTGGATAATACCTTGAATAATATACCTCAACCTACAGCAAAGAAGCACAAAAAACATTATTGACAAGGAGCATGCAAAGCTAGAGTGTGTGAACACTAAAAACTAGAAGTACCTTAGTCAAAATTAGGAAACAACTCTATGCTTGGTAGCACAGCAAGTGATGTAAATCGCTGAGGTAAAGCAATAATTGCACTTAAAAATTAACATGAGAGACAAGAAGCAGGGACAAGCTAATAGTCTAGCTAAGATTTTAGTGTGTAGTGACATAAAGCATACCAGATATGAACTATACTTCTATGATATGCTTCAATATCAAAGCTTAACTAATTATGACATAAAGCATTAATATAGGCAAGTCTATGTTGTATGCATAACCAATGTTGTTCTATCTTTTTTGCATCATATTCTAACATCCATAAATAAGCATTTTTATGAAGCCGCTGCTGACGGCATTCTATTGCATAGGACTAACTAGTGATACCAGATGGACCTAACGTGAAGGCCTAAACAAAACTGCGACCTATCAGTGATAGTCCAGTACACACCTAACAATTCCAACGAATTGGAGCATTCATTCCAGGTAGCAATATCCGAATTTAATTGCTCATGGCAAAAGAAGTGATGACAATACAAAACCTCGGAGCAACCTAGGGTTTGTTCCCAACAAAATCGACTAATCAATTGACAAATGACAAACAGCGACGAGCAGTTGATCCCCCGAAAAAATGGAACATAAACTACCATCTACTATCACTCCAGTTCGCAGAAGACGAATCCGCCACAAACCGGACGGATTGGAGTCCCCCCTTCCTCCCATAAAGAAAGGCTAGGTTCGACTACTCGCGGCAAAACAGACCCCGGTAACAAAGCTCTCATCACAGCCGGAGCAAGCTAGGGTTCCTCACCGACAAAACCGACCAATCCAAGCACGGATTGACGGATCTCAACCAGACGCCAGCACCAGCAGCCGCGCTTCGTGTGGACGGAAGCGTCGTGCTCGACGGAGATAGCGGGGACGAGCTCCTCCACCGCCGCCGCCGCCGCTGCAAGGGGAAGAGGAGGGGAGGAGAAAGTCGAGAGAAGACACAAGGAAGGATGCTGACTTCGCAACAGAAGATTTGCCTTTTTGGTGTTGTGGGGTTGCTTATCCGGAGAGATGCGGGGTTTGAAAAAACAGGAAAATTGATCTTAAGTTTGAATTTCGATAATTTGTTAGCTATAAAAGTTTTGGTTTATATTAAAGGAAAATTTGATTATTTGTTACTCTAAACTATATGTTTTGATTTTTGATTGTCACCCAAAAGTTTGGTTTTAATAAAATGTTGCCCAAAAGTTTAACACTCTTAATTATTTATCACTTCTACCATTCCCCTATCACACCCTAATTCCCTTATCGCACCACGCCGCTACCTCCTCCCTCCCTCCACAACCTCTTTGTACCATTTTAGGTGCTTGTTAGACCATGTCTATAAGCTTTATAAGGCGTTCTACGAGCTTAAACAAGCTTTCAGAGTATTGTATGAATATCTTTCGGATTTTTTTCTCAAGAGGGGCTTTGAAATAGATAAAGTTAATTCTACTATTTTTACTAAGAAATTTGATGACGATGTATTCATATGTCAAATATATGTCAATGGTATTATAGCTGGTTCTACTAAAATTTAGTAGGATGATGACAAATAGATTCGGGAAGTCTATGGCGGGGAAATTGAAGTTTTGGGGTTCTAAATCAAACAACATAAAAAGGATATTCATATATCAAACTAAGTACATTAAAGATATGCTCAAAAAGTTTGACATAGTAAATATCAAGCCCATCAAAACCCTGATGCAAGAAAATACACTTTTCGATCTCAATGAGGAAGATAATGTCATTGATCAAAAGGTATATCACTACATGATAGGTTCATTGTTTTATCTTTGTGCATTTAGGCCCGATATCATGTTTAGTGTATGCATGCGTGCTAGATTTCAAACTGTACTAAAAGAATATTATTTGACAGCTATTAAGAGAATCTTAAGATGTCTAGTTTATACTCTAAACCTAGGGTTATGGTACTCAAAAGCCTAAAGCTTTGATCTAATAGACTATTTGGACTTCGACTATGCTGGTTACAAAATGGATATGAAAAACACTTCTGGCACTTAACAATTTTTGGAAGATCACTTGTTTTATGGCCATCTAAGAAACAAAATTATTTAGTCATATCCACTGTCGAAGCCAAATAAATTGTAACCGATAGTTGTGCTCAACTCTTTTAGATGAAACAAACCTTAAAGGATTTTGGATATAAAATATCCAAGATACCTTTTACGTGTGATAATGAGAGTGTCATTAAAATAGTCAACAACCATGTCCAATACTCAAGAATCGAGCTCAACCTATGTCATGTGAGAACCAAAGAAATAGTCGGTATCTTCACCAAACCCCTATATGAGCAATAATTTTGTGAAACATTATCAATTCTCAAAACTTGGCTTGAAATGTTGCATAAAGCATTTGTTGTCTAGATGATAAAAACTCAGTTTGAAAATAAATTGCGAAAGATTGAGCGAAGTTTTGTTGTTGCAAAAAATTGCTTTTTGTGCCTAGTTGAATTAGTCATGATCATGGTTTTGCATTGTTTGTTTGTCGTTGATCACAAACAACTCAACAAATTATTACATGTCCAAAGTATTTAAAGCCTTCATTCCATGCAAAACCTTTCAATCATTTCAATCAAAATTGAAAGACTCGGAGGCTGTTATCGGGAATATAGGACCCAAGTATCACCAAGATGGGCCTATCTAACCACCTAAATAGGGGATGGACTGAGCCGACTACATACGAACCAGACATGGTATGACACAAAGTATAGCAAAAACTAGATTGCTCTTCAGATAAAGCTAGAATTTCTGTTATAAATAGGAAGGTGTTCCTAACCTACTTATCAAGGGTATATGGCTTGTAATCCTAACTTCTCGTATATATAAGGAAAGATCATGGAGCATCCAAAGAAAGATCTAGGTATCCCACAAATAGATATCTTATAACCAAAAAACACCACAAAATCATCATCGAGAACAAGCAATACATTCACAGATAGGACATAGATATTACTCTCTCCGAGAAGCCTAAACATGTCTAAATGTTTGTCTTGTACTACCATCGATCTTCATTATAAGTGCGTAGTTCTAAAATCATTATTGCTGATAACAAATACCGATAAATGTGCTACTGCTTGGAGCCTCTCCCAGAGTTCTATAAACTCCTGTAAGTGTGTTGATGTGGTCATGTGAACATGTCCATTTAGGGCCTCTCACTAATCTAAACTTGATTGTTGAAAACATCTTAAATAGTTTTGTTTTTCTTCCTATTTGAAATTAGAAAGGTTTGAGAGGGTCATGTGAGAACACCAATCCTCTTTAGGGCCTGTTTGGCGGCCATCAATTCATGTCCATTTTACGTGGATGAGATGGGATTTTCCATCATGTTTTATAAGATCTTTCTTTGATTTTAAGATACTATCTAGTGCAAAGTGAAGCCTATTTTAATTTGTTCTGATATAAAGTTAAAGCGTGTACATCTAGCACAAGACGAAATAAGATACATTTTACTCACTGCAAAATGCAATTTACTCTTTTCTAAGAAAAAACAGACCATTAACATCTAGTATAAAACAAAATAAGATACACTTTACTCAGTGCAAAATATACACTTTACACCCCTGTGTTGAGGCTTATGACCAACGACGGGTTCAACATTTCCTGTGCCACCATAGACCTCCTCACTGGGTCACCTTGAATGACACAGACAACCGTGCCACCGTGGCACGCGGGGATAGCGCCAGTGGAGCCCACCACAGATGGAGATCGAGGGGCGACTACGACGATAGATGGGGACCAAGGAGGGTCTGTGGTGGCAGATCGAGACCGGGGAGGGCCGACGGTGACGGATCGAGACTAGGGAGGACTACCGCCGTCGGATCGAGACTAGGGAGGGCTGATGGTGGTGGATTGATACTGGGGAGAGCCGACGACGGTAGATCAATACCGGAGAGGGGGTGGCGGCTGATGGAGACTGCAACCGAGAGAAGGTTGGGGAAGTGCTAGGATTATGAGAGAAACGGGGAGCAGAGGGGTTTTACCCAGTGACGGGCAGGTAATTACCTCCGAACTCCACGAGCAAGATGAAAAATAGGTTCGTGGAGCACCTCTCTTCATGCTCCATCAAAATATACCGCGGAATGGGCTGCTCCATAAAATAGTGGAGCAACGGTGTTTGAGAGGTCTCCACAAGACTTCACAGTGGTGTTCGGAGCTGAAGCTCTCCTACGTAATAAAATAAAATAAGATGCACTTTAGTCTTTACTTAGTGCGTGATACAATTTACCCTTCCTTGAGGAAAAAAACTGCTGGATGGAAATTGGGAGAGAAAATTGTAACAATGTCACTCTACTTCGTTTGCTTTGTAAAAGTATCACCTGATACAACGTAATTTTAAAAACGCCACTTGCTTCGTGTACAACTAGTAATTTTACCCTTTAGGGCTTTTTCCTCTCATTTTCAATTTTTTTAATCAAATAAACCATGTCAAATGATGAAACTGCCCTTCTATGTATTTCTACGTATTACAGTCAACTGGAGTGCATTTTCCTCTCAAGAGCAATCTGCCAAACCCCTCACGCAGAAACTCCAGACCTCGCTAGTAGCAGATCAAAATACCACAGCTGTAGATATCATTTTCAGAATGAGTGGGCGTTGCACTAATCACATCGTTTTGATGCTGGACTGGTTAGTCGTTAGACCTGCTGCTTTCTGCATGTACTGGGGCAGCAGCTAGATACTTTGAACACTTCTGCAATTAATCTAGGCCAACCAGCGGGAGAAAATTGACGATGGCGGGACGGCGGCGACGGGCCAACGCGGGCGGCGGGACGGCGGCGGCAGCGATGGGACAGGGCTGCAGCGATGATGTCTTTAGTTCCTGCGTATTCTTGCATGGAGATCTCTCTGAGGGGTTTGGCAGATTACTGCTGAGAGAAAAAATACACTCCGATTGAAATACGTAGAAGGGCAGTTTCATCATTTAATATGATTTATTTAATTAAAAAAAATTGAAAATGAGGTGGAAAAGTTCAAAAGGTAAAATTACTAGTTGTATACAAAGTAAGTGGTGTTTTTATAATTATATTTTATATTGTTTGATGTGACATTTTCCCGAAGCGAACCAAGTAGAGCGGTTACAATTTTCTCGAATTGAGACGCTGTATTCTCTCGAAGCCATGGGCTTGCTAGTAAACGGCTGTACGATCGGCCCCGGCCCGCAGGCGTTAGAGAGGGCAGCACAAGCTGCCAACGAGGACCCTATCTTAAATCTCCACCATTCCACCCTTATCGACACCCCGCCCCCTGCCCCTCTCGTTATCTTTCCCTCCCTCGACTCCCTCTCTCTCGCTCCTCTCGCCCCCCGCTGCGCTCTGCTCTTCTCCGCTCTTCTCTTCTCCCGGCACTCCCACTCTCAGTCACTCTATCCTCCCACTCATCCTGCTGCTGGCTGGGTGCTCCCTGCTAGCTCTTATCCCAACACAAATGTCTGCTGCTAGCCAGCTCCAGGTTTAGGCTCCCAGCTCCCTCTCCGGTCTCGCCTCTCGTGCGTGCCTACCGTGTTCTCCCGAGGAAGCTGTTGCCGCAACAGAAATATTGTGAGAGGGCAGCTGGGTTGGTTGCCTTGGCATTGGTAAATTCTTGAGCTTCTTGTTGCTCCTTGCGTGGTCATGTACTATGTGTGTTTGTTTGTGTGACCGTAATTTTCGGCCGTGTGAGGTGCTGCAGGTGCAGGCAGATATTGGGAGAGTTTTGAGCTTTAATTGTCGCTTTGTTTTTTCAACTGCTGCGTTGCTAGTTTTATCCTGTTGTTTCTTATCTGGAGTTCGTTCTTTATCTAAATATTTGTGTGTGCTGTCTGAAATAGAACAATGGGCACTGCTGTTCGTCTCACTCGTGAATTTTCTGCAGCTTCTTCTTGTGTGCATTTCTAATGGAATATACTTCTCTTGAATTCCGAATTTTGGGCAGTTCTGTTCGCGTGACGGTGCAATTATCCTTTTGGGCACGTTCCTGTGCTCATTGTGCCAATACGATAATCCTTTCCTGAATCGGTTTTTGTGTTCTTTCTACTCTGAACTTGCACATATTTATCTCTTTTTAATTTCTGGCTAGACTTCTCTTGGTCCGTTGGTTCTGCTGCACCTTATCTCTTCTACCAGTCACCTACAACGTAACCACTTTTTTTTTTTTATTTCTTTAACATTACGCGAGCTTCTTATTTCGGAAAGAAATACTAGCTAGTTAGCAGCTGAAGAAAAAGGTGAATAGTTGGAGACTTGGTCACTTGGAGTCACATTTATTTTGCAAGAAATTAAATAGTTGAAGTCGCATTGTGGCCGTTGCTTGCAGTTCTTTCTCACCTTCTTACGTTTTTTTCTGGTCAATACTGTGCCGTGCCATGAGTAAAAACGTGAAAAATACGATGATAATTTCTCTTTCTTGTCAAGTGATTGTACATGCCACGTGAAGGATAGCTCCCTTAGTTTGTCCTCACTGCACTGTTCTGGAATTAGTCTTGCAACCATCTCTTCACCCTCTCCCCATCCTTCTCATTTCTCAGCGTGTCACATCTTTCTTAACAACTTATATATGTGAATATGTGACGTGGTCATGGATTCTACTAGTTGTTTTTTGAAGTAAGATTCTACTAGTTGTTAGTACTGCCTTTTGTTAATCAACTACGTCATCATATTATTGGTGAAAGAAAAAAGATAGAAAGAAAGAAAGAAAGGATGCGTTTTTAATCCTTTCTGAATAATGAAGATAGAAAGGTAGTGTTTTTAATCCTTTCTGAAACTCTGAAGACGGAGAAGGCTGTGCAGTGTTTTGGTTCAAGAAACTTATCCTTAATCGAGCAGATTGATCAAATATAGCCACTGTGTTAATCTGTGGAATTGGTGTCAGAACTAACTGATGTTTTGGTTGGATGATGCAGGTGGGTCGTTTAGGGTGAGCTTGCTCGCCATTTGGCGCGTGCATGGCGCCCAAGAGCAAGCGGGGCAAGGCCAAGGGTGAGAAGAAGAAGAAAGATGAGAAAGGTAACGTTGAGTAGCTTCATCTTCATTTGTGCTTGAAGACTTGAAGTACCCAGCTAGATGCAGTTGTTTGAGCTCATCAGTTCCAATTTTCTTGGTGGTTTTCGCAGTTCTCCCTGTGGCCATTGACATCACAGTTGACCTCCCTGACCAGTCTCATGTTGTTCTGAAGGTTTGGCATCTGTACTCTCAAGTTCACTTCTACGAAGTCGAGCCATTGAAAAATACACATCCCGACAGATAAAACCTCGGATTTTGTATCTACAGTTTTTTCTTTTTCGATTTTTGGGACTAAATAACGAAGACATGTCTAGTACAGATATATTATCCAATAAGAATGTAACATTGTGGGTCTCATTACTATAAGTAGGATTAAACAATTAGAGAAAGATGATTGTTTTGGTTGTTTGTCACATATACAATATCTCGCGATGTACTGTCTCTTCGTCACGTTACGTGATGACATTTGTGTCCAATATCATTATCTACCATAAAAATCGGATCATAGAAAGTATTCACGTGCATCTTCGTGAGAACACGCACGTCACTGAATTTTGATGTAGAACAGGCACAAACTCAAAAACCTCAGTCCACTTGTCTAATGGGATGGAAACTTCAGAATTGTAATGTACATGCAAATCTGGTTGTTCTGGTAATTTGGCCGTTTTGACCTTTTTTTTCTGCTGCAGGGGATTTCGACGGACAGGATCATTGATGTGAGGCGGCTGCTGTGTGTCAACACCGCGACCTGTGCCATCACAAACTACTCCCTCTCGCATGAGGTATCACTATTTTCTACTTAATTAGTTGAGCTCGTATGGTTTTATTTTATTTTGAGACGCCCTGTAATTTGCTCAAATGTTCGTCATAACATACTAGAGCAGTCAAAGTCAATTCAAGGATACGCTTCCTCGTTCAAACGTTAAAAAAACAAGGGAGATTAACTTGTCATGTTATCCATATGCACGCATGAAACTCCTTTCCTTTGTTCAAATCGTAAAGTTGGAGTCTTGACATTCCTTGTGTTCAAGTTCAAATGTCCTTATGTCAAAACTAAGAGGCTTGCTTTTTGACCTTAAAATACATGCTGAAGTTTGACCGAGGCTCTGTTTAAGAAGCTTATAGTAATTATAACTACTCCTAGAATCTAAAGCTCCTCTAAACGATCTAGACTGTGAACCCATCTTGTAACTCAATAATTGCAGAATCTAGAAATAAACTAAGATCTAAAAGCTATAAACACCGACTTATTTAGATATTCATCAGCTATTTATCAGGATATCAAGTTGCCCCAAACAGACACTGAACTAGGCTCTAGACTTCTTAATATCTAGTTCAACATTTTGTAATGCCTGAAATCACATGAATCATAGCATATTTCAACTATCCTAATAAAAATGTGATAGGTCTAAAAGATAGGACATAAAAGATCACTACTTTATAAATGGTTACAATATGCCCCTAACATATAATTCTCACTTGTTTCAGCTACGTGATGGTCCCTTGAAGGATGGTGCCGATACTGCAACATTGAAGCCATGTACACTCAGCTTGGTAGAAGGTAGAGAGAATCATGATACTCCTATAATGCATTAGCAGAGCTTCTGTCCTTTTCGGTAAAAGAAAAATAAATGGTAGAATCATAACACCCTCAAATATCTTGAGAAAGATTCGATGTGACACTCAAAATAAGTAACATAATTTTTTGACTCATATTTATAGACTCAGATAATATCACGTGTCATTCCTACAAATGTATTTTTTCATTGTATTTCGGTCTTTATTTTTATATGGCTGAAATATTGAATGTTCAGAAATACCGAGAAATTTTCGGTAAGACTAATGCCCACCTTAACATAGGAGTGAAAATAAGCTAGGGTTCTTGTCTCCTTATCAATTTGAGATCCTAATAACAGACTATTAAAATTCCAAATAATAAAATAGTTAATCATGGCATAATAGTTGTGCCCTACTCTTAACATATTTCTAGCTCCTACGGTGAATGACTTACAAGTTTTTGCCACACCATTGATCATAGTATGACAATATTTTGTCAACAACTTGCCAGGTTTTGCCTAGAGTTTAGACTTGAAAATATTTACACGATGTTTAAATTTGCCTTTTGTTTTATTAAAAAAGTACAAAAATTTAGAGCTCTCGCATTTTTAATTTTCGCGTTTTGTTTTTCTTTTAAAAAATGCAGAGGAGTACAACGAGGAGAGCGCGGTGGCGCACCTGCGGCGGCTACTGGACATCGTTGCCTG
>KE372752.1:0-18735 GCA_000418225.1 Zizania latifolia | reverse complement strand
ACCAGCATTGAACCTATAACAGTTTCTGCCTCTACAGAAAATACAGAGGGCCTTGGAGGTGTTGGAAGTGAGAAAACAAAGCCTAACTTGTTGCTAAATAGTATTGATTTGAGAGAGATGCCCAATAAGAAGCTGTCTGCTGCTGCACCACCATTTAATCCCTCTCCGCCAGCTATCCTCAGCCCTCTTGCTGTAAGTGTGGGTCTCCCACCACCAGGCGCTATCCCAGGTGTTGCGCCTTGGCCTGTGAATGTACCTATGCATCCTGGACATTCAACTATTGTGCCGAGTGGTCCTCCATTGTGCACCTCCCCTCATCATTTGTACCCTCCGGCTCCTCGGTCTCCTAATCTCATGCATGCTGTGCCATTTATATATCCACCATATAGTCAGCCACAGGTGATTCCAAGTTCCACATTTCCCATGAACACTAATATGTTCCGCCCTAATCATTATGGATGGCAATCCTATATGAGCCCACCTACATCAGAGTTTGTGCCAACATCAGCGTGGTCAAGCAGCCATCCAGTTGATTTCACCCCAACTCCACGTGTTGTTGACCCTATATCTCAGTCTTTAGCAGATACCCACATTCAATCTGATGCAGCTGTTGTTAGTATAGGTCCTTCACTGGACAGCAATACTATGGCAGTCAAGGAGGAAATGGAGGCTACAGTGGTAGGAAGTGGAAATTTGATCAGCAACAAACATCCAGGAGATGATCAGGACAAACACTTAAAAGATACAGTTGGAATTGAACTGAATCCTGATTTGAGAGGAGACAAGCCACATGATATTTGTGCAACAAACCATTTGCGAAGCAACATGAAGAATGAAGATGAAGGTAGTTTTAGGATATATGTGAAGGGGAAGAGCCGGCGGAAACAAACTCTCAGATTCCCAGTAAGTTTGCTTAACAAGACATATGGGTCACGTTCTTTCAAGCTTGTCTATAACAGAGTAGTCAGAGAAAATGACATCTTCAGGCCATCAACTGTCTCCTTCGCTGAAGTTGTTTCCTCTGGCAACTAAGTAATTCAAATTTAGCCAAAAGCATATATTTACTTTGCCATTATTACTCAAAAGAATTTCTATGGATCTCCAACTGAAACATACTGAAACATGACAATTTTATTTGGCTGAGCTTTTGGAAGGCAGAACTTTACGCCTTCAGTGTTTCTGGTAACCCTCTTTTCGAATATTATATTATATGACTTTTTCGCTTCATGGTATATTTCCATCCATTGATTTTCTAGGTTTTGGTATTTTGCAGATAGAAATTCCTCCATCCAAGATACTCTGAAAGGTCAAATGCATATGTTTTCAGTTCAATAAGGTATGGTTTACATCTTAGCAGTGTTTTTGTTGTATGTTGTCATGTTGAACTTCTTCTATGTTATGGTTGGATCAGTTCTAGTTGTAGCTCTGCTATCGGCTATATCTCTGATCAGTATATATATCGAGACCATTGTTCTCTGATACTCCTGATCATTGATATATAACCTTTTTAGTACGAAGTTTAGTACTAAGAACATCATTTATTAATGACTGGAGGAAGGACTTCATAGTTTCTGGTGCTCTGTAATCTAAACTCATTGGATATGCAAACTGGCCCTTATAATCGTGTACATTTTCATTAGACTGCATTGCATTAACTGCACATACTGACTGGGCCACACAAATTAATGTACGTGGCAGTGGAATAAATAGTGGTTGTTATGGAGTTGTTTGTGTTTCTATTTGCTTATGAACAGACAAACATCTATCAATTATATAAGAAGTCTATAGTATACTCCAGGAATTACACTCACTAATGCTGAGTTCAAAGTTCGAACAGTGTTTACTCCCTCAGTACTCAAATCCTCCCTTGAAACACAGGTGTAGAGATGTGGAAATAAGTAACTGAAAGCCTAGAAGCCTATAAGGCAAAAACCAAAATACAATATTAATGGAACAATAATTCTTCTAATGAGCATACTATATGATGATGCCATGGTTTGTCCTCGTCAATATATGAAGATTAATCATATTTAGCAAGGATTAATTGATTATTGCTCCACTAAAAAGATGGTTATTATACTTTGTTTTGTCGTTGGAATGGATGGTACCAATTCCTATAGTTACAATTACGTGACATAAATCTTCATATTTTCCGCATAGAGTTGTAGATTTATAATTCTACCTACCCTTATTTGTTAAACTATGCACGCTTGGTTACATCTTTTGAGCGTGAAGAAATCAAGAAATACCCATATAGAACATTATAACACCTTTTCCTGGTTTTATTTGTTCATCTCCATAGCACATTTTTTAGGATTATCTACCTACATGCTATTAAGCTGACTATTTTCTGTACGCAAATTGGACACAGGTGTCGGCGATTCTGTGTAGAGTCCAGAAGATTTGCAGAGTTTTGTGAGCAAGAACAGATAGAAGATCGAAGTGTTAGCGACGATACATGAAAAACTGATTTTTTGTTCAATTTTGTCAGACTAAAAGGAACATTCTCTTAGTTTTTTTTGGGCTAAATTTTGGGCGTATGAAACTTAGCACTTAGTTTTTGTTTTTGTTGGCTGGCTGGCTGCATCCAATAATTATATCTTGCGTTTTTCCTGTGAGATGCTAACGTTATTCTTTTTAAGAGAACAATAATAATAGCCATGCTGTGAAGCTGCTTGATTTCGAATGTCCTTGCCCCCACAACGTGTCATGTTTGTATTATTTTTCAAGGCTTAGGGCATTCTTGGAAGGCTAGTTTTTTGGCTGAAAACCGGTGTAAATTACAGGCCATGAAATTTATTCTTAATTTCCGCCGCCTTCTTTGCTTTAGGTTAAGGTCTGTCTACGTTGGCTTCAAAATAGACCTTATCTATTCTGAAAATGAGATATTTAATAATTTGTCACTATTAATAAGTGTATTGAATTATTTGTCACTCTGGTCCATAGTCATAGACTCAGATGATCCTATATATCATTTACACAGGTGATAAATAATTAAATAGTCCTCACTTCGGCGGACTGGTAACACTCTTCTTCTAGTCTGCATTGGTTCCCTTGTTGGCTTTCCTCGAGTAGGCTTTCCTTGAGTAGTCAACTATGGGATGAAGGTGTTCATCTGTGGAATGGCCCTCCAAAGAATTTTGCTCCGTACATGAATCAGTACATCGCAAATGAGATGGCTATGAACAAAATCAACGCTTTTTATGGTGGGAGCATAAGCAAGAAGAGGAGTAGTGCAAGCGGTTTCAAGAGGAGTTGAGTATGAGGAAGGAGAAGACAAAACGTGAAGCCACATAGGTTGGTCGTTGGTGAGGCTGGAAGGGAGATGAAGCACGTTGCGCAAAGGTAGTAGGACCAAAAGCTATATGCAAAATACAATTAGTAGACCTAATATTGCACCACCCAACGATTCAAGTCTACTAAGACATGATAGGTTTAGCTTCAATATACATCTATCTTATGTATGGTAGATGCTATTGTCACTCATGTTTTAAGTTTAGTTGTCTTGTTTTTTATGTTTATATACTCAGTTTAGAGTAGTGTATGTATAATGTAATGCTAGAGTTTTATTTTCTTAGATTATCTTTAGACAATTGTCTAATTCAACCTAATATAGTTTTGGTACTATACTAATAATGCCTACCAAGAAAAAAATTTGTTTATTAAAAAAATCAAGTACTTCAAATACATTAAAAAAATTTACGGTAGAGCCTATCAGAAGTGACAACCGGGAGACCTGTCGCCCACTAGCCTGTATCCATGTCGCCCAATAACGGGGATAGATGGGCAATCACCCACAAAGCTGGACTGAAGGTTATTTTTTTTTTTTACCAACTGAACTATTTCTAAAAAAGAAAAAAGAATGATATTTAAAAAATCACAGATGTCTTGCAAAACCGGATAAAAAAAATCATAGACGCAGACACGCAGTGCACCCACGACGCGGCACGAGCATGACAAGCTCGCTCAGCGAAAGCTCAAGAATCGACTTGCATAATCCAGCCGTACACCGGCATCCTATCCGGCCATCGCTGCAGGCCAGCTGCTAGGTAGAGCGGCGCGCCGGTGCATGCCACCACACCGCACGCACGACACGCCATCCCAGCGCGCTGATGCCCGCCTCGGGAACACACGCACACAACATTGTCTTCTTCCACGAAATATAAAGCGTTAAGGTTTAAAATTTATTTAAACTTAATAAAAAGTAACTAAAAACTATATAAAATAATTACATTTTTTCTTATTACTTATTACTGTACCAATACCGATCACTTCGAAGCTTATAATTATTCATAAAGAGTAGAATAGAGAGTAACTACATGCAGCTCACCATCTACAGATAAACGAGAAAATTTTTACACAGGACGGTGAATAGATAATATAAAAATAACGACACCTGTAGTTCGGCTCAACGTGGAAAAACACGTACAGAATGACATGAATCAAAGTACTTAGAAATTATAATGGCACGACCAAATAATTAAAAAATAATAACAGATGTCTAAACCTATAAAATCATAATGGTATAGATCTAATTCTCTTTTTAATCTACTCTGTCGAATGAAATGAACGGTGGATAAGGATGGTAAACGGAGGACGCGTGTCCCAGGAGCCGGAATGCCGGATCCGCCGTTCCTGGCCCCGCGACACGGCACGTGGCTCGCACGGGTGTCGGCCGCAGCCGGGCATGCCGCACGCGTCGCCCCTTCTTCCCGTTGCTCTCCCCCGCACGTCTCGTCTCCTCCCCTCTCTCCCCTCTCCTGCCGCTTCTGCCGGCGCGCGCCAACAAATGGATAAGCTAGCCCGGAAGCATCCATTCACTGCAGTGGGAAACCCTTGCAGTGGCCTTTAAAATCCTCCGAGTTCGCGCTACCTACTCGCTTGGCTGTAGTTCTTGCTTCTACGTGCGTGAGATACTGAGAGCTTATCATCTCGTCGAGCTCGATCACGCTCGATATTCTTCTCCACTAAAGCGCTGCGCGTACTACGTTGTCGTTCTCATCGTCGTCCACCGTGTGAGATAGCCATGGCCGGGATCGGGAGGAACATGGTGGCGCCGCTCTTGGTGCTCAACCTCGTCATGTACCTTATCGTCATCGGCTTCGCGAGCTGGAACCTCAACCACTTCATCAACGGCCAGACCAACTACCCGGGCACGTGCTTACACATCAGCTAATTAATTAGTGGCGTGTAGTTGCTTTCTTCATCGATGCTTGCAGCTGCTTGCATGAATGGTTCTTGAAAATTCTTTGTGGCGGATCATCTAAAATGGCTCCGTGCATGCAGGCGTGGGCGGGAACGGCGCGACGTTCTTCTTCCTGGTGTTCGCCATCCTGGCCGGCGTGGTGGGCGCGGCGTCGAAGCTCGCCGGCGTGCACCACGTCCGCGCGTGGCGCCGCGACAGCCTCGCCACCAATGCCGCCTCGTCGCTCATCGCCTGGGCCATCACCGCACTCGCCTTCGGCCTCGCCTGCAAGGAGATCCACATCGGTGGCCACCGCGGGTGGCGCCTCCGTGTGCTGGAGGCCTTCGTCATCATCCTCGCCTTCACGCAGCTCCTCTACGTGCTCATGCTCCACACTGGTCTCTTCGGCGGTAGCGGCGGCTACCGGGACCACGACTACGGCGTCGGCGGCGGCGCCGGCGAGCCCAAGGGGACGGAAAGGGTGTGATCGATCCAAATCTAGCTTTACTCACACGTGATAGCTAGTCACGGAAGAATAAATAATACATACATAATGTTAATTGTGTGTGTTTTGATCAGTGTTTAGTGCAGTGCAACTTAGCTCTGAGCTCTCACCTTTCGGCAGTTGTACAGGTGACCGTACGTTCGTAGCTAGGTGTATCATGTATGCACCTCAAGGCCTGTATTTTGCTTGCATGCAAGTGCCGTTCTGGTTGGAGGTGAACACTCGTGGTGAAGTGTAATATGCTTGTTTAATTTGTTTGTTAGCATATGTATGCATAATGCCTTAGTGGGATATATATCCAAGGATCATATTGGAGATGCACTGCAGGTTGATTTGTTGCGGCGCCCGAATGCATGGTTAGTCGGTCGGAACATGACCAGATTTGGATTTCTTCTTAGCACTTCTCTGCAGAATAATGCAGCCTCGGTTGCATGCATGTTCGTCACGTACGGGGTACATCCGTGCGTGCATGATGCGACGCGTGGCCCGTGGCTGATCGACTAGCTCACGTCCCACGCGTCGAGTCTGGTCAGCTCCCCGTGCCTGAACTCATAAAGTAATTCTTACTTATTGCAACAACCTAGTTAATCGGTAAATGAATTTAATTTAGTTAATCGGTGAATGAATTTAATTTGATGACTCACTGATGAATAACATACGTGGAATTTATTTGAAATGGCTAAACTTTATATGCTCTCTTTTTTGTTAGAACACACACGTATCACACACTTAAGGAAGAAGATAAACATGAAAAAAGACAGTTTTAGCGCTGCACACAAGAAATCCTTTTCCCTTTTCTTTTGGGCCGACCCGAGCAGGCCCATCCCTGTTCACCGCGTTGGCCCAGCTATTTTCCTGCATGCGCGCACCATGTCAGATCACCGCTTGTCGGGCTTGTCTTCCTCCTCGCGCTTGGTGAAGTCTGAGCCGTAGCCATTTAAGCTCCGCGTAATCTGGCCGTCTCGCTTCGGGAGGAGACCAAATTGATGGCAAAATCGAAATCCCCTTGTTTAACTCCACCAAAACCCCCCGCAAAAATCCGAAGATTAATCGACTCAGATTCGCTTTATCCCTAACCTCAAGTATCTTGGTCGGACTACTTTTATCTCCGCCACACGCGAGCACTCCTCTGCATCCCAAGTCGTGGAGGACTCAATCGAACACCTCGCCGTAGCCCTTCAGCCACCAGCCACCACAAGATGGGAGATTGCATACCATTACATAAGAAATTGGTGACATATCACATATGAGAGGTTGATAAATTCTTAATTTTAATTTTGAGTAAAAACAATTAATAAAAAATTTGATAAAACACTTGCACCAGCCATCAGCCACCACTACTCTAGGGCTGGACAAAAAACTCGTAGCTCGTTAGCTCGCTCAACTTGTGATCAGCTTAGCTCGGCTTATTTTATTTTCCTAATGAGCTGAGCAAGTGTTTTATCTCATTAGTATAACGAGCGAGTTTGAGTTGGCTTGCGAGCTTAATGAGCTCTGTTAAGTAGTCAACCTAATCCACTAAAACAACAACAAAATAATATTTAAGAGTGAGACTCATCAATTTATAATTTATTTGCTAGTATCTAATTATTACTTGATAATTTGCTATTATAAGTTTATTACTATAATCTATAGAACTATCGTATGGAGGTATGGAACAAATAACATGGTGATGAATTGATGAAATCATAGAATAGTAATGGAATTATGGATGTTTAAATTTTAAAACCTTATGTACTCTATTTATTTTATATTTTGATGTTTGATATGTGATTGTTTAAATATTTATTATTTAATCATCTTTTAAAGAACTGGCTCGTGAGCTGAACCGAGCTAAGCCAAGATGGGTTTTCTACTCGTTATGTTAACAAGCTGAGCCGAGCTAGCTCGTTAACATAACGAGCTATAACGAGCAGAGCTGGCTCATTATCCAGCGCTTTCCACCCCACTGTGACAAGAAAACTGAAATTATATCACCAATATAGATACTTCAATAAAATGGCATTAATAGTCGTTATTAAAATATTACTCGATACATTGGATACTATATAATTTACTCTTTTACTCTTTTTCTTGGTTTTCTTATTTTTCCTTCAAAAATCACACGCGGTGTTGATGAGCTTGCGTGGAAGAGCCCCCATGATGGTTGCAGCAAAAGATGGCAATTGGTTCATTATACTTATTGAGTCTGGTCATCTCAAATCTATATCTGTTAAGAAAAAATCATTTCGTTAGAGAACCCATATACATATATGGGTCGAATTTCCCCCAACCATATACCCGTGTGGGTAAATTATACTCAACAGGTGACCTAGATCCGTCCCAAAATTCTACAGGTTTAGAGAGTTGTGTGTGAAGAAGAGAGCACCGGTATCACTACATCGGGCGTGGCGCAAACACATGGTGGCGTACTGATAGCGCCGCAACAAGCGTGGGCTCGTCCGAGCTGCCCTGCTGACGAAGACGCATAGTGGCACATGTGTGCTAACTACAATGTAGTCAAGCAGCGATGGCTTATTGATGTGCCGATGGTAACGAATCTAAGAGCGTCAAGGCAAAATACGACTATGCGACGCCAAGCCACCGTCAAGCAGGTGTCGTGGCCTGTGGTACACTAGTATCTGGTGCTACTATTCTATCTCTATTACTGTAGGGTTTCAGTCAGATTGAACCAAATAAATGGTCCATATACATACCCCGTATTCGATAGGTACTGTTTTTCTTCATTAATAGACCACGTATGAATAGTTTAATCCACATATGTACCTAATAGGATAATTATCTATCGAGTTTTAGGTTATATACCCGTTGTCATCTTTAGCCATCTTTAGCCACAGCTACGAACTCCAGTGTCGACGTTCGGCTGGGATTTCACATGGTGGGTCCTCTTCCCTCTCTCCGGTGGTGATGCAGTCAGATTGGTGATGCTCTAGTCAGATTTGCTTTCCGCCCTAGCTTGTTTGTGGACAGTTCGTGTGCTTCGTGGCTACTGGTTCAACAATTTTCGATGGCCTTTCTTCTACTGTCTGTATGATGTCCTAGTGTTGTGCGATACTGCGTAGTTTCCACCTATGTTCTTACTATTCGACGGATTGCCTGAAAGAAGCATCGACATGTGTCGAGTGGTGTCGAGAGGTGACGCTAGGAGCGTGGAGGTGGTGCGTGAGAAAAAGAAGGGTAAGATTATCATTTCACGTTGATTTTGGAAGAATAAATAAATAAATAATAGCAAAATGGCAAATTGTAGAGTATCTAATACATTGAGTAAAATTTTAACAATTTTTATATAATGGATAACATTTTATCGAAGTCTGGTATAATTTCAATTTTCTCCACCACAAGATAACCCCATCCAATAGATAAGAGAATTGATATTACGCCACTTCAGTATATTGATTTTGATAAAATGTCATCTATTATATAACAATCGTTAAAATATCACTCGATACGTTAGAAACTCTACAGTTTGCCCTTCTGAGATTTTTTATGCTTTTCCTTCCAAAATCATTGTGAAATGTCACTTCTACTCTACTCTCTACCCTGCAAATCGCTCCTAGCCACTGCCAGTCCACCACCCACCACCTGCCCCTGTCGACACCACCCGTCGCTCGCCCTTGCCGACTCCGCCAGCCACCGCCGCCTCCATACATGTGCTACGTCAGTAGGGGTGGGCAGCGGGTGACATCGACAGGGTCAAGCGGCTTGCAGTGGACTACGACGGCTAGAAGCGATCTACATAGAAGAGAGAAGGGGTAGAAGTGACATTTCATATTGGTTTTGGAAGGAAAAACATAG
This sequence comes from Zizania latifolia, assembly GCA_000418225.1. Lineage (NCBI taxonomy): Eukaryota > Viridiplantae > Streptophyta > Magnoliopsida > Poales > Poaceae > Zizania > Zizania latifolia. The sequence continues at coordinate 9,250 of KE372752.1, read as the reverse complement.
AAAAATGGCAAAATGATAAATTGTAGAATTTCCAACCTATCGAGTAACATTTTAATAATTACTATGTACTCCCTCCGTTCCACATTATAAGATTTTATAGCCGTGATTAGATTCATATAGATACTAATAAATCTACACACGTATACAAAACATATACATTGATCTATAGATGAATCTAGATAGGACTAGAAAGTCTTACAATATGAAATGGAGGGAGTAATAGATATCATTTTATCGAAATCAATATAATGGCATAATTTCAATATCTACTTTGAACAGATGCAAATAGATGTTACACAAAACAATATTATAAGCCGTCATTATGAGTTTTGAATAGCCGTCTGACAGACTAAAAGTACATTTCATTATAAGCCAAGAGGTAGGACATTCACAGAGCTAATATCACACAGTTATCACTAACACTGATAACATCTTTTCATTAGCCTAAACCTCTCATGCCAATACACAGTTTAACCATCCAAGTTTACAAACATATTAGCCTTAAGCAATGCATTTTGCGTATCGCATAGCAATAGCAACCTGCATGCTCATCAGGCAGTCTCAATCATTCATCTTTTACGATTTCTCCAGGAATTTGTTTTCAGGTGAATTGCATGTCTTGATTTCAGAAAGCATCCAACAAAATCAAACAATTGAAGGCAAAGGGCAAGACAGTACCTTTCTTGCAGGGGTAAATCGCATCAGAATCCTTACCAGCTGCTTACACAGTCACAGCACTGGCTGTCCTAGCTGCATAAGCTTCCACTACCTCCGGAATCGCTTCCTGGTAACTGGTGACATACCTCTCGACGAACTTTTTCTCAGCCATGACCAGATGGCTTACCTTGATGCTCCTCTTGAACTCACCCCTCGACGCCAACAAGCTCAGCACCGCGTGCCTCGGCAAGATTCGCTTTTCAAAGCTAAGCGAGAGAAGCATTGGGCTCCCGGCTACATACTCCGGGCTCCATCCGAGCTTCTCGGCGAAAAATTGCCAGATGCGCCTCACTTTGTGATCTGACACAGACATGCAGTAGGGGTGCCTGACGAACGCCTGCTTCACCTGCTCCTCCGTCCATCCCAAGCTCAAGTAATTGTCCATCCTGAGCTTCCACTTCGTCGGATGCATTCTGGCAAACAGCCCAAAGGAATATGGGAACATTCCGGAGGACGGACTGATCCCGAGCTCCTTGACGGCAGCCAAGCTCTCTTCGAAGAGGGAGGATCTGTGCATGAGCGCCTTGGGGTGCGTGGTGAGCAGCTTGACGATGACAGCGTCCGAGGCGCCGTCGTCGCGGAGGGCCTTGACCTTGGGGAGGAGTACACCACGAACGTCTCCGTGGATGAGATCCGTGTACTGTAAGACGGCGGTGATCACGTTCTTGTCGCTGCCGAGGAGGTCTCTCAGGAGGAGGTAGTTTGGGCGGAAGCAGTTCTCGAGGCTGTAGCAGAGGACGCGGTAGGGGCTGACGAGGATGATGCGGCGGATCTCGGCGTCGCTGAGGCCCAGGTCGTGGCGGAAGAAATCGATCTTGGGCACGAGGCTTCTCTCCGCCCGGTAGGAGAGCACCGGCGGGGCAGCGGTAACGACGCGGGCGATATCGGCGCCAGCGAGGCCGAGGCCGCGGAAGAGGGCGAGGACGGCGTGCGCCTTCTTCGTGGAACGGAGCCGGACCCGCGCGGCCGCCGCCGTCGCCGCCTCCTCCGAGAGACCGCAGGAGTTTATGAGGAAGTGGACCGTTAGGGAGCAAGGGTCGCTGGCGGCGGCGCTCGAGAGCGCGGCCGGGCTGCCCAGAAAATGCTCGAGGAAATGCGTGACAGGGGCAGAGCCGGGCAACTGGACAGTTGGTTTGCGGAGGACGCCGCCGCCGCCGCCGCCGCCGAGGAGGGCGCGGACCTTGAGGTGGTGGTGGCAGCAGCGCAGAAACATTTGCGGGGCGTCGGCGGCGGACGTGGGATGGCTGCTCGCATCTGACGCAAGGTTCAGCCGGCGCCGCCGTGGGTCTGGAATATATGGAGGCGGGCCGTAGCTGTCCCATCTGCCGTCCAATGTAATCCAACGGCCATAGACGATCCAACCAACTAACCAGCCAAAGCAAATGCTGTCTCGGGCGCAAAGGCCCATTATAGATTCAGCCATGAAGTCGGCCCACAGTCAGATTCAGCAGCTGACTATGAACCACACTGCTGCCCAAAAATCACCTCATCAGACGGGCCGTTCTGCCTCGGTACGTGTCACCTTTTTACATGCGGTATCCTAATTCCTAAGCCGTTTATCTGTGACAAAATGTTTTCATATGCGGTTAGTCCAAATGATCGTTTGTGCTCACTATGACTTTTTGTGTTTCGACCCATTGTAAGTTTTAAATTCAGCGGTACACCATCTTCTAGAACTAACTCTCAATCCCTTAGAGATCACTGAGGCACTTAGAGACCACCCTCAGTGGTCGCCCTTCTCCATGCATTCTCAGAAACAATGATTGGCTATATTATTTTGTCTGAGTCACTATCTATCACTGTTCCCTCGCTGGTCGTTGTTATCGTCCTCATCCTCCGAGATCGACTTCTTAGAGGATGAGACGAGGAGGAAGAACACTTTTACCTCAGATCGTCTCTAATAAAGGAGTCTAATGAGAAGAAAGAAGACAAGCATGAGGTGGTGAACGTGGAGGAGGAAGAGGTGGTGGTGACAACAGAGACGAAGGACATCAATGTCAACAATGAAGCGAATGACAACGACGATAATGACAACGATGAGTAGTCCGATGATGAAAGGATGGTAACGACGATGAGCCAAAGTTGAAGAGATTAGGATAAGCATATCCAAGAGAGTTGCTATTTTTTTCTCTAAAACCTTATATAGAAACTTTGGTTGATCCCTAAATATCAATCAGTTCACAACAATATCCCTATAATCTTAATTCCTATATTTTAAATGAGATTAGAAAAGAAGTTCTTACTTAAAAAAAATAGAGGTGATTTAGGAGATTACTTAGGATAGAAAATCATTTAAAAATACTATTACAACATGTTTTTTTTAAATACCTAAATTTAATTTTAAAAAACTACAAAAGATGCATGTATATTCATTAGGATATAAGGTAGTTACTAACATAGGCATGTTGGCTACTACTTTGGTGATGTTCAAAAATTTATAAATCTCTATAGTATTGTTATGATTTTCAGATACATTGTTGCAAACTGTTGATACGGTGTGGAACTCGTTTTGACCAACATTTCTCACGGGGACTTGTTTTTACGATCTATATTTTTCTTTTGCCTTCAGTTGTGTGACAAGGCAATCGCAATTTGTCACCTGTCAGCGCCACCCGAAAGTGAGCTAACACAGCGAAGTAAAGCCCTGAAATTGGAGAATCAATTCAAGACATATAAAGTACTGAACTGAGAATGGATAGTCATTCTCGATAGCCACATGTTGCTTCACACAACAGATAACCATACAACGGTTACCAGGATATCTTACTATAGCAAACTCATGCTATAGTACAACATTTGAACATTTTCTGTCAGTATCAGAGCATCTAGTAAACTGCAACGGTGTTACAAAAGCTGCAGGCTGTCATCTGGACAAAACTTGTTTGAAGTTTCCGATTCAACTGTTGCTAATAAACCTTCAGCGATTGCTGGTTCTTCTGTAATTGTAAAAGCTTTCTATAGCAAAAAAAAAAAAAAAGACATGGCCATGGCCCTTCTGGCATCAACCCCCAACAGCGGGTGCCTTGTCACAACTAGCAATAGCATACTTCATTCCACCTGCCCACCAAAACAGAACAGCAACGATTATTTCATAGCTTCAACTCTTAACACAACGGTAATATCAGTTCAACAAAAGCATGGCATCAGCACACAGCAGACTAGCTATATCAGTTCACTGCAATCACAGGCTTACGGTACATTAATCAATAGATAAGCCGTGGTTACAAAATGACCAAATTAATGCTAATTGGAAGACTTGCTATCCACGAGGTAATGCCCTCCCATGGATTCTCGTATCTTTGTAAGCACATGAGGCAGGCTGAAAATTCCAGGAAAAGAATAGCCACGGTGCGACGTGATAGCATGTATCGTCTCCCAAATTATTGACTCAATTCAGTAAAAAAACACAATGATCAGACTGATGGGATGTCAAAGATCTAAAAGAGATTGCTAATGCATATTGGAATTTTCCTGATCTTATCACTAAAGCAGATTGGAATGCATATTGAGATATTTGATCTTCCTTGGTTTCACAATATGCTGCATTTTCTGGAAAGAAATCTCTCCCATGAAATTCCAGGATAAGGAAAATGTATGGATGCTACTTAGAATTGTCCTTCAAAAGATACACACATCAATTACACATGACAATGTTCAGGTGTTTCAATCATGAAAATACCATATCAAACAAAATTTTGTTACCATAATTACTGGATTTACTGCAGAATAAGATATCAAAGTGTTTCTACCAAAAAATTTTCCAGTGTCAAACATGGCATACTAACCAGCATGAATATCTTTTTTTAGAAAGATAAAGATGCATTCAAATAAATTGACATGGCTAGCACCTTACCTTTGGATACATAGTCTTCAACCATTTTATGTTCATCTTCATTAAGCACAAACCACTTGTCTTTGTTCTCCATTGAATCATCAGTATCAAAATCTGATGAATACATTGTATTAATATGACAAGTCACGAGTTTATATTGCAGAACTGAGACTAGTGAAAGAAAAAACAGTTGCATAATAGTTTCAAACAAACCTTGTAGCATCATTGTTGCATTATTATCATAGCCATCAAGCTTCCAATAAGCAGCCCCTTTGACCACCACGACAGGCTTCATCCCAAGGAAACTTCCATGCTTCTTTTCTAATGTTGCTATAATTCATAATTGATAACAAATTAATATCACACAATCAGCTCAATTTCTGACAATTTAGTACATTACAGGATGAGATAAATAAACAGTGAAGGAAATCATGACAGACAGCTCTAAAGCAATTTGTTGAGAAAGCTACTGCAAAGCATTTTGGTAATCATGACAGCCAGCTCTTATGCCTTACTGCTTAAAAGGTAAAAAGGTAGTCGGGTGTCTTGCCTCACCTTACCGTCTTAATAACAATGCTCAGGCATACAATATCATTTTGGTAATCCGTAATATAATGTGACTTAAGCATGTCTGCAGTTACTAAATGTTGTAGGAAGCCATTTTGTTAATATACTCAAAACTAGTCTTCACAATTAATATGCATATGCGTAAGATGGATTACCTTGATGCTTTAATTATCTAGTGCTATTTCCAATTCTGCTCCTTAGTTCAACCTATCTGCCTGGAATTAGGACAAAATTATTGTTGTGTTTATGTTTTGATGGCATCTATTTTGCTTTTATACACTTCTCACTATTAAATTAAATAGTTAAAATCTGCTACACAGATAGGCGATAGCCGATAGCTACTGTATCTTTTGTGGAACTCAGGGCCCGTTTGAGGTGGGTAGACGATAGATGTGTGAAAATGCAAAATCGGGATAGTATTTTCCAAACTTTCTCAAAACAACTTGATATCAATATATAATGTATGCGACAAAAATGTGAACATCAAAGATAATATTTTCCAATACGGAGAAGCTATAAAATACAATTTTCCTGCAAAGAAAACAAACGTAGCATAAACAATGTAGAACAGAGAGTATGCTAGTATAGATATGTACTTGTACTCAGGCCTAGTAAGATATTTTGAATTTGTGCAGAAAAAATGTTCTAGGAATAAAAACAGGATAGCTAGAAATAAAGAACTATCGGCACTGAAGTTACTAAAAATGCTTTGCAGTAGCTTGAAATATTTTGAATTTGACAATTTGTGCAGAAAAAAATGTTCTGGGAATAAAAAAGGATAGCTATAAACATTGTTATCAAGTCGCACGACTAGTTGCGCTTAGTCATCGCTTAGTCGGTAAGTCGGTAAGGCACATCATTTAGAGAGGCACGACGTCTAGGTGCGCTGCCCTTTCTTCCACTCCCTCTCCTTTCTCTCCATTGATGCTCCTCCGCTCAACTCGACTGATCTGTGTGGCTAAGGCAAGGGGCCAAGGCGGTGGGATGCCTTAATAACTATGTGCATGAGTAATGCTCTAATTAACTAACTTCTGAAGGAAATGTGCATGTATCTAGTGTAAATGTATATCAAACATTCATTGATATAAAATTGCAAATTCATGTGCAGCTTAAAAAATGCAAAAGATGAAAAGATAAACAAGTAATTTGATGAAAAATATCAATCATAACTACAAGAAATCACTGTTATGAAAAACTGCAAATAAATGGAAAGATGTAGATATATCCAGTAATATTGTTCACACCATTTATGGCAGCATGCTTGACTTTAGCCGCTTCCTTTATTTGAGAAATGTCATTCTTATTTTCTTCAATGGTAAGAGCTGCTCCTTCAGTTTTCAAAAGTGTTGCTTTATCCATGTTGTTCTTTGTTTCTTCTTCTGGTTTCTTCTCCTAACAAGAGAAAGGTTCCGGTCATTGCTGTAAGATCATGTGACAATATGTAGCAAAAGGCGTTCCAAGATCAAAACCTTTTCTTCTGCAGAAAGAACCTTTTTGGAGACATTTTCTACTTTAGCTGGCATGCAGCTCCTTGACTTTCTGAATAATGGTAAGAGATAATTAAAAACAAAACAAGTAACAACACCATCACGATTGTCATTATAGCAAGGGGAATTGTTACAACAAATGTGGTTGGCAATACTTACTGAGTTGAGAGACTTTCGTCACACAGAAAATTCAGTATATGTAGCTTAGAAGAAGGGCTCAAGTTTTTATATCCCCAAACTCCCTTACTTAAACAGTCAAGAGGCAATTCCTTTGGGACAAAGGTTGATTCACTTATGCATTTTCCAACAGCAATGATCCATGCATCGGTGTCTCTCGAATATGCCACAGGCCTAAAAAAGATAACAAATAAGAAGATAGATAATAAATTGATGTATTTATCAACTGCATTTAAAAAATAAGAAGGAAATATCAGTTTGGTATGTATTTACTTCATTCTTCTGCCTTCTTGGATGATAGATAATAAATTGATGTGAAACTCAGCAACAAGTGAAGACACCACTCGAAGTCCACGACCTCCAGCTATGTCATGAAGAATTTTTTCTGGTTGACCTTTCCGTACTTGAAAAATCTGCGTGGAAAACATTTGCTCTGTTATTCCATTTACAATAGCATGCCAGCATGTATAGCAGATTGACATGAATAATGGAAACAAAAAATTTGTTCCAAAAATTCTGATTCAATTTAAAGCTTGTAATGCTTGAAGTAAAGTGTGATTTCTTCTCCAATTATTAATTTCATCAGGACAATTGATGTTTTGCTTTATGTATGTAAAATAAATAACAGAAAAAAAGCATCATTCAAAACATTTATACTATATTAATTAATGTGCTACTCTTGCCTTACTATTACTCTCCTATTGATGAAACAAAAGGTATATTTTGAATGCAAAAAAAGGAGTACTTTTACAATATATACATGAGATTGGACAGTAGAATGATACACTTGGTGTTGTAAATTATTGGGTGTGTCCTATATGTAAGCACACTGTCCGTGTTTAATACAAGTACACTTCCTTGACAGATGTCCGCTCAACTCCGCTTGCATTTGCACTATGTTAAGCGGCTCATGGTCTACAGATTCTAATATAGAACTAATGATGTTGTTGGATGTCCATTTCAACATATAAACGGAAAATATTATTTGTGGCAATAGCTTAAGCCCAACAAAAAGGCTCATCACTTGTAACAACTTAAGCCTCACTTCAAACAGCTTTTTATCTATTACAAACAATTATCAAAACGGAATCTACTCCAAACAAAACTAGGACGTAGGGATGCATCGATTGGAATGCAACACAACTCACATTAGTTCCAAAAACAAGATTGTTTCATGACGCTTGTTATAAACGAACATAAGGATTTAAAACAAATATTGTGTTGCATAAAAAAAAGCAACAACTCTCACAATTTTCTGGTGGTGTACTAGATTATGCCTTATGGACATGGATGTTTGTACAGAAACAAACATACATTTTGTTAGTTGAAAGATACAGCTTATCACAATAAAAATAAAATTGGCTTCCAAACAGAATAACATTTAATTTGGATCAGATAAAGTTATGTTATTTCAATAACAAACCAAGAAACTAATAACTGAAAGGTTTTCCTAGTTTCAGAACATGCAAATGTATATCATACGGACACGTGCTATATGATAAAAATGCAACCATCCTGTTACAAATAAGACTTGTTCAAATATTGTATGCATTGGAGGAGCAAATAACAGATAACCTGTATCTAATTGAACAATGAAAGTTGCACACAAGAGAAATAGCAAGACATAACTGTCATTTAGCATATACAAATTTATTATTTTACAATATGATCTTGTATTGAATTATGAGAATGAAGAATTGGGATATGACTATACTTATTTATTAGGATTCAAATAATTCAATTATGAAAAGTATCAATTTATCCTTAGCCAAGAAACATTTCCTTTACACCGCAGTTATGTCTAGAAGGAAAACTAACTCTAACAATCAGTGAACTCAACAAGAAATCATATATTTTGTTTTGCCCATTTGCTATCATCCAACCATCTCCCTCAACAATCCCCAATCCAAAGATTACATTCCCTCTATGATTTGTATCCATTATCGCCTTCATCGCATGCTCTACCTACATAAGCACATCGACCATCACATTCCTCACCATGTCTTAGTCAGGATGTCAGACTTATCAGATACTCTAATGTCAACACTTATTGTGCTTACCAACAATAAAAGCTTTATGTTTCCATACTTCAAACGATTAGCTAACATGTGTCGGATATGTAAATAAAAAACATGACCTAAATGCTAGCAGGATATTACTGTGACAAAGCACGCTCAGTCATACTATTAAATAACCTTATCATTTCATCTGTAACTACCTCAGAAAATGTGCTGCAGAATTCAATGAATTGGAGTGCAGGACCAACATCTTCAGGCTCCAGCTCTGCACCGGCAACACTAGTGACTGGAGTGCCCCTAGGCAGAACAACAATCTTGGGAGTAGCAGGGTTTTCATGTTTCATCAGAGGTACACCATTATTCACCGTCCCTTTTCTCTTCAGCTTCTTCTCCACTGGAAAAGATGAAACAGCATTGAAATCAATGCATAAATTCTCATTCCGATCAGCCAA
>KE372750.1:413301-424567 GCA_000418225.1 Zizania latifolia | reverse complement strand
CCGCCGCTGCACTGGAGCAAACTTGACTTGCCTCTTCTTGCTTGTCCGCCACCGCCGCTCGTTAGCTAGCCACCGCACTTGCTGGTTCGCTAGCCGCTGCTCGTTTGCTAGCCGCCGCACTTGCTGGTTCGCTAGCCACCACACTCGTTCATTGGCTAGGGTTTTTGCTCGCAATAAAGCTTGAATGTGGGCAGGGCTTTATAGGCTAACAGGAGCATTTGCTTTTGGAATTTGGGCCAGTACTGGAATGGGCAGTACAGGGAATTCCAGCCGCTTCGGCTGAAATGATCGGAATGATCGGTATTATCTGGTATTTCAATCGGAATGGAATGCCACTTGCTCTGTATCGTTCTGGATATTGGTATGGCATGTACCGATTATTCCGACCGGTGCCAAAACGGTATTGACAAGCTTGGTGGCTGGCTCGCGACGGATGAGTAGACGACGCCTTGGGGGAGCTCTTAGCGGTCAAATCGGCGACCGGGGTTGGCGGGGCAGAGTAGCTACGTTGCGAGGGGCGGGTCAGGGTCATGTCGGGGCTCTGCTCGCCGCACGTCGTCCCTGTTAACAGAATTTGTTAGCCTTGCCGCATGCTGTGCTCCATCGCTGCATGCCCCATGCACGTAGCCTGGTTGTTACCTTGCCGTGCGGCCATATTGCATGGTTTGTTAGCTTCTCATGCAGCCACTACGCCACTACGTTCGCTACCGCATGTAACGTCAGTATAAATGTATTTTGCTGCATGAATGGAAAGTTGTTGCGTGAGCTTTTCTCTGTTTCATGGTATCAGACTGCGCGGCTTGATCCTCGCCTGCGCCACCCACCTATCTCTCTTCCGCTGCCACTCTAGCTTCTCCGATATGGACACTGATCCACTCTTTGCTTTCGCCACCAACCTCAACGACGTTACTTCATCTGCGGCCTTCCTTGCCAGCGCCTCGGATGCTGACGCCGCCGCCCCATCGACTGTCACTCCGTCGGCCACTGCTCTCCAGACGGTGAATATCAAATCTCACATCCCCATCGTCCTCGACATCGTCAACCCCAACTATCCGGAGTGGCGCTGCTTCTTCGATTCGTTCATTGGCAAATTTGGTCTTCAATCACATCTGGATGCACCGCCCTCCACCGCGCAACGCCACGACCCCGACCGGATGATGATTGATCACTGCTTGATCAATTGGCTCTACAACACCATCTCGCACGACATCCTTCAGATTGTTCGCGCCCCTGATACCACGGCCTACTCGGTTTGGCGCTCCATCCGTGACCTCTTCCGCGACCACCAACTCCATCGCGCCGTCTACTTGGAGGGTCAGTACCGCAGCCTCTATCAAGGAGATCTTAGCATCACCGACTACTGCGCCAAGCTGAAGCAGCTCTCCGATGCCCTTCAGGACGTCGGTCAGCCCGTCTCCGAGTCTTCCCAGGTGCTAAACTTGTTGCGCGGCCTCAACAGCAAATTCCGTCACACTATTTCTTTCATTACCGCCAAGCAGCCACCACATTCTTTCTTGTCGGCGCGTTCTTATCTTCTCTTGGAGGAACTCTATGACTCTCAGCATAGCAAGCTTTCTGCTCATCATGCCCTTGTGGCCCAAGCTGGCGCTCGACCACCAGACGGCAACACCGGCTCGGGTTCTTCATCGGGCGGTACACCTCCGGCCCACTCTGGTGCACAGGTTTCTGGTGGCCTTGGCGCTCCCACTCCAGGGAGCTCCGGAGGCAATTCTTCTGGTGGACGTGGCTCGAACAGGCGTCGGGGACGCGGTTCTGGTTCTGCGCCGTCCGGGGGTCGCAGCACTATGTCGACAAACAACCGCCCACCATTCGCTCCTGCACCCTGGACTGCCGGATTTAATCCTTGGACTGGAATGGTTCAAGCCTGGCCGATGCCGTTCCGTGCGCCCGCTGCTGGTATCCTGGGTCCATGCCCTGGTACACCGCCGCAACAGGCGTTCTTCGCCCCAACACTGTCTCTGCCTGCAGGACAAGATGCCAAAGCCTTCCTCGCTGCACTAGCTAGCGCTGGTGTACCTCCGGCTGGGAACAGCTCATCGGATTGGTTTCTTGACACCGGGGCTTCATCACACATGGCATCATCCACTGGTATTCTCCATTCCTTCCGTCCAATTCAATTTCCTAATTCTGTTACAGTTGGAAATGGAACCCATCTCCTTGTTACTCACGTGGCATCCTCCTCAGTTCCCACCTGTACACAACCTCTTCTCTTAAATAATGTTCTTGTTACACCTTCGCTAATCAAGAATCTTATTTCTGTTCATTCTTTAGCTCGTGACAATAATGTTTCTGTGGAGTTTGATGCCTCTGGTTTTTCCATTAAGGATCTCCGCACCAACCAGGTGAAGCTCCGATGTAACAGTCATGGCGATCTCTATCCGATGCCACCGACGCTTCATCACGCTCTTCATACCTCCGCTGCCTCCATCGATCCGTGGCATCAACGCCTCGGCCATCCAGGCTAGGACCAGCTATCTGCATCTCTCAAGACATTTAATTTCATGTCGGAAAGCTTCTGCCCATGTTTGTCATGCGTGTCAAATTGCTAAGCATGTACGGCTTCCTTTTTCTTCCTCTTCGACAGTTAGCTATTTTCCATTCCAGTTGTTGCATTCCGATGTTTGGACATCTTCTGTTAGTAGCATTTCCAGGTATAAATTCTATTTAGTCCTCATTGATGATTATTCTCACTATATATGGCTACTTACCAATCCACATATATAGTTGGAAGAATTTCACTTTCAAGAATAATATTAAATTAGGACTATAACTCTATTACATAAATACATAAGAAAGTTTCGTGACACTATAAATAGTACTATTAAAATTAGATAGAATGGTATGAACATATGTCCAATATGTATCAAATTATAGAGTGAAGCACAGTCACATAGCAAACATGCTAGTTTGAAATATCTTAGCTACACCATTTACATCTATTTCTAGCAAGCATATTAATTATGAGTATCCAAACCAGAAGAATCACATCAACTTCCCTCATGACAAATCACATCTACTCCCACCAAAATGAGTCTTGCACTTCTAGCAATTATATAGCTAGATGTTTCTTAGCCAAAAGATTTGCATTACTTTCCCTTGTAGTGTCACGGAGAAGTATTTCTAGTAAGCTCGTTTGTTAAGCCTACAAAAGAATCCATAAATATTAAACCATGCATCTAAAACTAATTAATGAAATAGTTATCATTCTGTTTACCTCTATCTAAATCACGTGCAACTGCAACATTAAGCTCAAAGTGCAGCCTACTAAAGCATGTAGTGGACTGGCTATGGTCTAAATATTAAATAAGAAGTATAAAAGTCAAATGTATATAGAGTAGATCAACACAAAATGAAAAATAAACACACATCAACTCACCTTGTTTATGCCTTGCTCTTGTAGTTGCCATAATGATAGTTCAGTTATCAGAGCATCTCAACCATTTAGTCAAATGGATGGTAGCTATTTTGTGCTTAACAACTAACTTTATAGGTTTAAAGTTATAGAAATATAAACATGGACTGAGTTTCCATTGTCTAATAAAAGCTCAATAAACATGGCTCGATTAATCTACTTTATAAAAAAATTGCAAGGCTTAAGAAAAATCCATTTCTTGATTCATATATTATCACTATTATTTAAAAAACTAAGTTGGTATTGCATCCATTTGAAAATGTAATCACTAAATATGATTATATATTCTAATCAGATAAGTCATGAAAGGAAGGGCAGTTTTATAAGGCCATTAGCATGTATAGATTAATTATACAGGGAAGGCCCTTAGCATTTATAGTTTAATTATATAAGTAGACCCCCTTTTGTACAAAACAACCAAATATTCTAAGTGGCAAAGGAACAAACCTAGGAGGGGCCATGAACAATAATGATTTCTACAAACCTATATAATAATATAAATATTTTAGACATGCAACCATAATTCAAAAAAATACTGCAACGTACATACCTGCTACCAGTTATTAAAAACATTATATTTCTAAAAGGTATCTCCTCACCTTATCAACGAAACACTAATATTTCCTGTCTAGATCAACTAAATGGGGAAATATCCATCCTATTATGATTAGTACAAATAAAATTGGCCTCTTACCATGAGTCCATGCTCTAATACAAAAGTGTTAAACAAAATCTATTCTCTTTTATCGGAACCACGGCAGGGTTGCGCCGCCCTGAGCCAGTTTTATTTCTTAAAAAAAAGGTGAAATCAAGAGTTGTATGAAGAATAACACAGGAAATTAGAAATAGAACAGAGAGAGATGTGCACTATAACCGTACTTTCTGCTCGAATAACAAAATAAGGCTAAAAAAAATACCAATCCTTCGCAAGTTGCAAGCCTAATTGTTGGATCCTAAACTGTATATGTAAAATAGATCAAGAAGCTTGCTCTGCTCGTACGGTTTACCTCACAGTTTTTTGCTTGTTGAGCGCCATCTCATCCTCTGCCTTCATAGGTACAAACATGGCATCAACTGTTAGAATAGCCTCACATTTGTTATAGGGGGAGAATTGATTCAACTTAAATTGTTAGGAAGTACTTTAGCTCTTAGAATAGCTTTTAGGGTATAAACAAGGCTTCTTCTCGGTGTAGGCCTAAGGTTGAATCAATTTCTTCTGGAGTGGGCTAACAAATGGTATCAGCGCCAGGTCGAAGAATCCATGGAAAATCTCGGAGTGACATGATAGGAGATCAGGCTGGGTCAGGTGTGTAGGCTCGATGTATGGGCTAAGTAGGCCTGGAGCTAATTTGTGGCTCTGGTTAGGTTTATGGGTGAGCAGACCCAGTTCAACCTAAGCAAGCCAACCGTGGTGTAGCTAGTCAAGCTTCCATAGGCTTGTGGAGGAAGAGGGGGAACAGGACGGTGGCCGAACGACGAGTGTGGCTGAGAGGGAGAAGATGAAGGGGAAGATGTGTTCACCTGTAGTGGCTACTCGATGTGGTGATGTCGAGTGGGTTTCTCTTGGATGCTGCAATGGCACCTCGAAGAGGTGGTGTGAGCGTGGACTTCCAAGCGATAGGCAGGTAGGTATCAGGTGAGAAATTTTAAAGTAGGATGCAATCCCTTGCAAGTCGCAAGCCTAATTGTTGGATCCTAAACTGTATATGTAAAATTGATCAAGAAGCTTGCTCTGCTCGTACGGTTTACCACATAGTTTTATGCTTGTTGATTGTTGAGCGCCATCTCATCCTCTACCTTCGTAGGTCCAAACATGGCATCAACTGTTAGAATAGTCTCACATTGATTATGGAGGGAGAATTGATCTAACTTAAATTGTCATCGTTGGTGTAATACAGAACTACGTAATAGGTTTTAGTATTTAGAATCTTGAAGGGTTCGAAGCGTTTACAGGGATTCGAATAATGCCCGAGGCCTCCGAAGTGGATTACAACCTTTGAGCGTGAGTTGTATTGATTAACACTACAAGAGTTTGATCCCCTCCCCCTGCAAGGGGAGGGTATTTATACGTGCGGTGATAACAGGGTAATACTAGTTTACCCTCTACGTACAACCGACTATTTCTAAAGGAAACTATTCTAACACGGTAACGATGCCTATCACACACGAAACATGAAAGAATAGTATGATAGGAACATAAGTAAATATCACAGGCAATCATATTAACTGTGACATAGTATGTCCCTCTCGTATGGTGATCTCCATCTCCATGGTTCCTGTCCGTCGGGTCATTATGCTTCAGGTCTCCATGAACTTGCATCAGTCTATTACACCTAATACCACTATACTAATTACATGAGCAGAAGCAGCACATATCGACGCGCAGGTCGTACAACATTTGAACAGCCTTGGGCTATAATTAACCATGACACGTAGGCTATGTTATTACATTCATGTATCTCATACATTTGCAAGGCCATACCAGTCACAACATTTCCTGTAAAAATGAGTTAGACGGAATCTTAACGTGACTAAACCAATCCTGGAACTTCCGGCTCAGAGGCCCGGAACTTCCGTTCGAAGGGCCCGAAACTTCTAACTCAGGGCCGGAACTTCCGAAATCAACCTTCTGCCTCGGATTTAAATTGGCCCGGAACTTCCGAGTCACACCCGGAACTTCCGAAAACAACCTTCTGTACGGAATTTATTTGTGTCCGAAACTTTCGGAACCGGAACTTCCGAAACCGGAACTTCTGGTCCAACCAAAACTTCCAAAAATAATATTCTGTATCGAAAATTATTTCGGCCCGAAACTTCCGGTCGAACCGGAGCTTCTAGAAAATCCGACGCAAAAACAATAGATCTAATCTATTTCCACCACATATCACCATATGTGATCGATCCAGATCGAACACTACGCACGTAGGCTCTGATAAAACTGTTGGGTTATGGGGAGGCTATGCTAGCGCTTAAATTCAAAAATTTATCCCGTTAGCCCAGAAACCATGTGTGTAATGAGATCATGGATCGTTACCTTAAGCCTCGAGACACGCTCGGGCAGCCGAAGTAGAGTCGGTGAAGCGCGTCCTCGAGCTGCTCCTCACGTTTCCATCCGTTCATCGGCGGCGAAGACAACGTAATCCGGCAATCTCCACAGGAGAAGATCAGCACTGATGTAGCAGCAGTGCCTTTACGGTATCCACACGTACAGGGATGGGATCACCTCTCACCGGTATGCTAGTACCGTGCGGGAGATTAGGGGAGAGATCGCTACAACCGGTGTAGCTAGGAGAGAGGTGGCGGCTAGGGTTTGATCAAACCAACATCAAGCAGCAGCCCTTTCGTGCTAGACCCACCTCTCTTTATATAGTGCCCTCTCGTGGGCCTTTAATCAGTATT
Source organism: Zizania latifolia (assembly GCA_000418225.1). Classification (NCBI taxonomy): domain Eukaryota; kingdom Viridiplantae; phylum Streptophyta; class Magnoliopsida; order Poales; family Poaceae; genus Zizania; species Zizania latifolia. The sequence continues at coordinate 417,735 of KE372750.1, read as the reverse complement.
AAAGACCAATAGATCTAATCTATTCGCCTGGCCTAGAACTTTCGGTTATAGCCGGAACTTTCGGAAATAACATTATGTATCGAATTTGTTTCTGTCCGGAACTTCCGGTCCAACCGAAACTTCTGGACCCAGAACTTTCGGTCCAACTGAAACTTCCGAAAACAACATTATGTATCGAATTTATTTCGACCTGGAACTTCCGGTCCTAACCAGAACTTCTGGCTCATCCAGATTTCACTTTCAGATAGGCCTAGATCTTTTGGTCTAACCAAAACTTTCGGCTCCTCCATAAACTGAAATTGGGGCTGGCCCAGAACTTCCAGTCTAACCGGAACTTCCGGATGTCCTAGAACCCAGAACTTCTGGCCCTCAGCCAGAACTTCTGGTTCCCCCAGAATTCTCTTAGGTACAATTCCATCAATTTGTAGCATTAAATTTTAAACTTATAGAGTACAAGGCTTTCTGGCCAGAGGGGGAAATTATTACAATTCCGGCACCTGCGTCGGAGGCCTGATAGGCTCCGTCAGAATAGATAGTCCATATACCTTCACTGGGTGCTTTTGGGGACCAGATTACTAGAGGGGTCCACTCCGTGACGAAGTCCGCGATTACTTGAGACTTGATCGTGGTGCAGGCGGTAAAATCTATACCGAAGGGGGCTAGCTCGACTGCCCACTTCCCTACTCTTCCAGTGAAATCTTTATTTTGGAGCATGTCTCCGAGGGGATATGACATCGGCACAATAATATTGTGTGCGAGAAAATAACGCTGGAGCTTCCTCGAAGCCATGACGAGGGAGTATGTAATTTTCTCGAGCTTCGTGTACCTTATTTTTTCTCTAGATAGAGCCTCAGAAATGAAATAAACTAGCCTCTCACCAACTTGCCTTCGATGTCCACTTCGCGCACGAGAACTGCACTCATAGCGAAGACCGTTGCTGTGAGGTACAACAACCATCCTTCTTTCAGAAGGGGGGTAGTGAGGGTCGCCAGGTCAGCGAGGTACTCCTTGATGTCGTCGAAGCTTTTCTGGCATTCGGGCGTCTATGCAAAGTCCTCGGAGCCCTTTAGCACTTTAAAGATTGTAGGCTCCGCTCAGCGGAGCGTGCAAGGAACCTATTGAGAGCTACGAGACGACCTGCAAGCTTCTGAACCTGTTTCAAATTTTTGGGTAGAGCCATGCGCTGCAGTGTGCTAATCTGGGTAGGATTGGCTTCAATACCTCGACTCAAAACCAGGTACCCTAGAAGCTTGCCAGCCCAGTCTCCGAAGACATATTTCTCGGGATTTAGCCAGACCCCTACTCTTCAAAGGCTTTCGAAGGTCTCTGCTAAGTGTATGCTATGCTCGTGCTTTTTTGTACTTTTTATTACAATATCGTCCATGTAGGCTTTGACATTCCTTCCTATTTGGTGGCCTAGGGCCTTAGCAATTAACCTAGAGAAGGTTGCCCTAGCATTTCTTAAACCGAAGTGCATCCGTACATAACAATAGAATCCAGAGGGAGTAACGAAGCTAGTCTTCTCATCTCCACGCTTTAACCACACTTGCTGGTACCTAGAGTAGGCGTCGAGGAAGCTTAGCAGCTTGGAGCCAGCGGTGGAGTCGACAAGCTAGTCAATGCGAGGCATGGGGTACAGGTCACAGGGGCATGCTTTATTTAACGAAGTGAAGTCAATACAGATGCATCATTTTTCCGTGTTCTTTTCTTACAAATACGGGGTTCGACAGCCACTCCGTTTTCCCGTATGACCCCTGCCTAAAGCAGCTTCTCTATTTTGGTCTTGGCTAGACTTACACGTTTGGCCGACAACTACTGCAGCCCCTAGCGCACTAGCCTCGCTCTAGGGTTCACTAGCAGGGAGTGCTCAATGATGCTCCAGTCAACCCCTAGGATATCTTCATTTGTCCATGCAAAGATGTCAAGGTTGCCTCGAATCGTCCTCTCTAGCGAAGCCATGTATTCTGGATTCAGGTCCCCTCCAAATTGAATGGGGTACTTGAGTCTCTCTTCGATGAGTGTCTTCATGACAACCTCTCTGTCTAGGAGGGGTTTGACCGCTGATCCCTTCGTAGCTTCGGGAGGTTAGCTTGCTGCTTCGAGCTGGAGCTCCACGAAATGTACTTGGCGAGCCTCGAAGTGGACTGCGTGGCCATACTCTACTCTTCGCGCCACACTCTGATCACCCAGCACAGTGAGCACTGCCCCTTGCGTGGGCAACTTCATGCAGAGGTAGTTGTGGGTGCTATAGCTCTGAACTGGTTCAACGCAACCCCCCAAGGATGGCATTGTAGGCGTAGGGGGAGTCGACGATGTTGAAGATAACTTCCTCTGAGCGCGCAAGGTTACCCTTACCGAAGCTGACTTCGAGACCGATTTGGCCTATTGCTTCGAGGGGTGGCCCGTTGAAGCCTTGCAAAGGTCTTGCAGTCATAAGGAAATGCTTCCGAGGGATGTACAGCTGATCGATGAGCACGCATCGCACTTCAGTGCCGACAATGTCGATAGAGATGACGAGGGGGTATGCGTGTGGGAACTTAATCCCAACAGCGTCTTCGGTTATGAAGGAGATTGGCACTTAGGCCCACTCTAGCATCGTTGAAGCTGATGCCGAGGTCCTGATATGCCCTACTTTGCGAACATAGTCACTCCTCTGCCATTTGGATAGGTTCCCCAGGGCTCCATCTCTAGAGATGGGGAGTACCACACACTTCTGGGGTCCTACACATCTTCGACCTTCGGAGGTGGCATTAAGTTCATCACCGAGACTCGAGGTGGGGCATCGCCTGCCTTAGCGTGGCCCACGGCCTAGACATGCTCTGGGTGGACGGCTTCGGGTGCTCGATCCGTCGTCCCTCGACCCGTGGTACGCTCGAGGTAGTCTCCTCACAATGCTAATATAGCCATACAGGAGTCGGTATTGTGGCTCCGGTTATCGCTGTGGACATTGCAGAATAAAGTTTGGCCTAGGACAGAGGGCCCGGTAGGCGGCATCGCTCTGTCCCCTCGGCCCCAGCCTTGGCCCTGCTGGAGCTTCGGGGCCCTTGGCCTAGTGATGTTTAGCACTTCACTGCGGAAGTGCTTCTTGCTTCTTCTTAACTTTGAAGGCCGGTGCTCCGTGTATGTCGGCTTTGGGGGCTCGGAGCCCGCACCTCTAGGGCTTGAACTTGAGCGATGGTGGTACTTCTTTAGAGCTACCCTTCTTCAGAGCGAGCATACTCTTCGAATTATGATATAAGCTAGGCCACCGAAGATATGGGCTTCCTATGAAGCTTGTCAAGGAGGCCCGGGTGGGTGACGCCTTCGCGAGCTGCGTCAACCATCGAAGACGTGGAGAGCCCCTTGATCTATGACTTCATATAGGTGAAGTGCTGGAAATATTGACGCAGGGTCTCTCCGGGCTGCTGCTTCACCTAGAATAGGCTTTCGGTGGACATGGGCGCCACGTACGTCCCTTGAAAATTACTCGTGAATTTCTTTGTAGGTGCTCCTATGACTTCACGGAGCCATGCTTCAGGGACCAGAACCACCGAAGGGCTATGCTCAAGGGCCAATGGAAAGTATTTTGCCATGGTATCTCTCTCGCCTCCGCTAGCCTCGATTGTGAGGGCGTAGGAGCACATGAATTCGTCGGGGTCCGAGTCCCCGGAGTACTTTGACAACTTCACGACACAGAACTTCGAGTGGAAATGTACCATCTGCAAATCTAGGTGCAGTGGTGATCTCTCGTCGAAGGAGGCGTTCTGCCTCTATTATTGGGGTTCCTGCTCACCGTGATCACTCACGATGATGATGGTCGGTGGTCTCAGGGGGTCTTCGAGGGCTTCCAGGACGTGCGCCTGATTGGTCACGTTTTGACGCCACCTCATGACTTCCGCTTTCAGCAGAGCCAGCTCGGAGGCCTGCCCGTCATTAAAGTCTCCGCTTCCTCTGGAGAATCCTCTCGGATCCTACGATCGGACATAGTCGGTTTGTAGCGCCCTCTGGGGTGGCAGGGAGTTCGTGTGCTGAGGCCCCATCGCTCCTAAAGGAACGGGCGTCGGGGGGCCGCCGCTAGGCCCATAGGCCTGGAGATGTTGTTCGCCGACGAGGGGACCGAGGTGTGCTCCTCGACCCTTGGGGCGGTGTCAACAGTTGGGAGGTCTGCGGTGTGCCCCGCAGTCTCCGGAGTGGCATTCGTCGTAGGAAGGTCAGCGGTGAGCTCTGCAGCCCCTGAACCAGTGTTCACCACCGAAAGGCCCACTAGGTCTAGCAGGTCTTGCGCGCTAGTCCCTGGGTGTAGGACCGAATCTAGCGACCAGAGGGGGGTGAATGGGCGCAAAACAGAAAATCAGCGGAAAATAAAATTCTGGACAGAAAGTCCAAATCGGAAGTTCTGAGTTGGACCCGGAAGTTCCGATGTACCGGAAGTTCCGGTTGGAGCCGGAAGTTCCG
>KE372750.1:366788-380157 GCA_000418225.1 Zizania latifolia | reverse complement strand
GCCACAACGCTGCCCTGGCCGCCGCGCCCCTAGCCATGGCCCCGCTCTGCGCCTCTGCCTATGTAAAGAAAGATGAAATAGGAAAGAGGGAAGAGGGAAGAGAGGACAAAAGGGAGAAAAGAAAAAAAACAGAGAAAAAGAGAAGAGAAAGAAAAAAAGAAGAGAGAAAAATTTAAAATAAAAAAGATTTTTTTATTTAGAAATGGGATATTTTAAGGTTAAAAATCTATCATTTTCACTAGTGTTTTAAATCCTAGTACCTCGTGTTTTTTAGACTTCATTTGATTTTTTTGAATTAAAAAACCATTAAGCTCTACGTTACCAATCAAGTGTCGCAACCTATATCTTTTAGAATTTCTTTCCATTTAGTGGGTACGGCCTACAAATAGACTCAAAAATATAAATATGATTTTTCTACAAATTTTAGTTCATTATTTCATGCACTTGCAGTTCAAATTATAAATCCTAGAAAAACACTTAATGAATTAAAAATAGTAAACTGGCCAAGAAAAATACTAAATTTTTACATGAGATAATCTATATTGTAGTTTTATCTTAGAAAAAGTTTCAAGTTTAAAAAAATTAATCATTGATTTGCTTTTAAACCCAACTCATTTCTTCTTTAAATCTTAATTTATCCTTAGAGAATCTCGAGTTTTCTTAACATCGTACATCACAACTTTCTCAAAATATTTTTAAATTTTTATCACAGTATATATGTATCATATCATAACACCATGATAGGTATCGTATTTTTTAGACTTCATTTGATTTTTTTAGAATTAAAAAACCATTAAGTTCCACGTTGCTAATCGAGTGTCGTAACCTAGAATTTTCAGAATTTCTTTCCACTTAGTGGGTACGGCCTACAAATAGACTCAACAATATGAATATAATTTTTATATAAATTTGAGTTTATTATTTCATGCACCTGTAGTTCAAATTTAACCTATTTTAATATAAATCCTAGAAACATACTTAATGAATTAAAAATAGTAAACTAATCTAGAAAAATACCAAATTTTTACATGAGATAAGCTATATTGCATTTTGATCGTAGAAAAAGTTTCAAATTTAAACAAAGATTTAACCATTGATTTGCTTTTAAACCTAAGCCATTCCTTCTTTAGATCCTAATTCATCATCGGAGAACCTCCAGCTTTCTTAACATCGTACGTGACAACTTTCTCGAAATATTTTTAAATTTTTATCACAATATCCATGTATCATATTATAACACCATGATAGGTCTCGTGTTTTTCAGACTTCATTTGATTTTTTTAGAATTAAAAAGTCATTAAGCTCCACGTTGCCCATCGAGTGTCGCAACCTAGATTTTTTAAAATTTATTTTAATTTAGTGGATAAGAACTAAAAATAGACTCAAAAACATTAATATGATTTTTTTATAAATTTTGGTTCATTATTTCAAGTACTTGCAGTTCAAATTTGACCTATTTCAATTTAAATCCTAGAAAAATACTTAATGAATTAAAAATAGCAAACGGACCTTAAAAAATATAAAATTTTTACATGAAATAAGATATGTTGTATTTTGAGTGCAGAAAAAATTTTAAGCTCAAACCAAGTTGTAAATATCACATAGACTTGAAACATTTTTTCACACAAAATGATGACTCTTTTGGGTTTGCCAAGTGTTTTTTCAAAAATATTTTTTCCCATAGTGAATGTTATATTTTGTTTAGGATTTTAAAAAGAAATGAGATATTTTAAAAGATTTTGGAATTCAAAAAATTCTAAATTTAGAGAATGTTTATTATCTACTAGACAATTTTTTTCGATAAATATCCGTAACCGTATTCGTATCCGCTCCATATCCGCTCCGTATTCGTATCCGATAATATCCGTTTCTGTATCCGTATCCGGAGTATCCAAATTCGAATCTGAATCCAAAAAAAATATAAAAAAGGATATGATATCATTAATATCCGTCCGTATTCGATCCGTTTTCATTCTTACAATGTATTAAGACATTGTTTTCAGAATTTGCTGATAACACGTCATTTGGTTTCGTCCAAATAATTTGACTGAACACTTCGTGTTTTGTATCCTCGTGACACCACTTAAACCACAATGTCCCTTAAGCTAGCTCCTCGATCCAATGGTGTAAGGCCATGAAGTATATATCTCAAATTATATGAAGCGTAAATATTTTTTCTATCCAATAAAAATCATTAGTAGTTTTTGTATTTTCTAGGTACATTAATTTACAAGGGATACTTATAGATTTAATCATCTTATAGCTGGCCAAGAAATTATTATTGCTACGATCTAGAGAAAATGAGTACCTAAAGATGAGGATCCGCCAGAATGTTTTTGAGTGCTAGTTCAGAACCACGATTTTTTGTTTTAGAACCGAATAATTTTCCTTGAAGGTAATAGGGAAGAAGTTTGATCGGAATAAATATAATTTTTTTTTTCTTATTTCTATTTTATAATTTACTAATATAAACATCAACAACTTTAAATTAGAAAGGGCTTGTTGGGCTAGCAGTTTAACTCGACCTCCATAAAAAATGGTTTAGGTGATGCAATGTTTATACCCTTTGCTTGATCAAATATTCATTGATACAATGCGCGCTTATACGTGGCATGTTATATTTTTGGGTTTATACATTTATATTACATAAAATCAGATGCAACTCATCCTTGTGAATTTAATTGCCATTCTGGAACAGCTTCCAAATGATTTCAAATTCTTGATCTGAACTCCAGTGTCCATGGGAGCATCTGGGTCCGTAGATAGTATTATCCATGCTACCATGACTTCATTTCAGCGTTCCTTAGCTCTGCATTCTCAGTCGCCGGTGTGGAACTGGTGAGTGGTCACTGTTGATGAGAGTGCAGCGCCCAGTAGTTGCCATTAAAAAGACAGGTCCTTGTGTATCCAACCATTCAATACCAGGTTGCCTTGTTCTAAGAAGGTTCAGCTGACTAACCTGTTGGACAAACAGAAAAAGGGTAGCATTAGCCTAACAAAACAGGTTTGTGAACAACTCTGGCTAAACCAATTGGAAAAACCAACTGTGCTTTGTGACTTTTGAGCAGGCAGACGTGCTGATGAGATATACAGTTGAACAGTTGTTTAACTTAGCTGTGTATATTGAATTACAGATTACTTTCTTTTTTTATTCTGACAGAACAGAGTGTTAGTGTAAGCCAAGTTCTTGCATTAATATGCTGCATTTACTGCTTGGTTCAGCAGCCACACTGCTTGGTCGATGATTTGTGGGCTTCTTTTTACGGAAAATGGCTAGCAATATCTCAAGATGGTTAGTTCTGTTTAGTGTAGACCGACATGACAGAACATACAGAAATTCTTATGGGATTCTCTGGAGACAATCCTCTCCTACTTAGGCAATGATGAGATGGCATTGCCGACATCTAGATTCATCTAGTACCAGTGGCTCTACGGGTGCATCTGATTTGAGTTACTCTATGCAAAATATCGTTTAATTAATATAAGTAAACAAATTTCATAGTCATAAGCAATAAGCATGGTGCAAACATTGACAGAATTATGCTACTGTCTAATAACCATGCGAATCAAAAATTGTGCAGTGGCAGCATGACAGTATGACACGCATCGATTGGGAACTCACTTGCAGCCAAACTGAACACCTGACCGCCAAACCCACCGCCAAAACCAGCTCAGATCACAGGCTCACGGCAGAAGTAGAGGAAGCTCGAAATGGCAAGAATTGGAGAAGCAGTGGTAGGGTTTCTGACCTCGAGGAGCCCAACGCCCGATCTAGCCGCCTCGTGCTTTATCGCCAAGCTCGCTGGCGTGGAGCGAAGAGGAGGCCGCGGCGGAGGCCGCAAGCTCTGGTGGGAGCCGATGCGGCGAGGGGCGGCGACGGAGGGGGAGGGGTGGAGGCAGTGGATCGGGTGCCGCGCGTGGGCACGGGCGGGGCGGCGCGGGAGCCGATGCGGCGAGGTGTGGCAACGGAGGAGATCGGCGAACAACAGGCCGGTTCCGAGATTCCGGGGCAGCAAACTAAAATTTAAAGACCCATATACTACTATAATATATATATATATATACGGTAACGCTATACAGCGCTAGACGCGCTGAATTGTAAGTAGCGCGATGGAGTACGTGGCCGCTTCCTGGAGCGCCCCGGGCCGGACCAATACAGGCGTGCACCCGATTTTTTCAACTGCAGGCCACGACGACCGATTTAATCCGGGGTCGTGTACCGAACCTCCTTATTTAGGTACTCGAACTGTAAAATGATTACGACCCCTTACGATGTCATTGCGTGCATGAGCTCGTGAATGCAATTCGTTTACGTCTCATTGTACGACATTCATGATGGTGTAAAAAATTTACTCAGCGAAATAAATATTTATCCCAGCAGGTGATGCATCCAGCACATTGGTATAGTTAGGCGTAAAATATTTACGCACCGTTTAAAGATTTAACCCCACGTGCTATCCAGCCATTGTAGAATTTATTCAAGTTGTAAAATATTTACGCACGATGTAAATATAACGCAAATCACTTCGACCGACGTGTCGTTTATGTACTTTCTGACGTGCGAGGAATTTGTGCTATTTACGGTGTAATCTTTTTGCATTGCAATGCATTTTATGGGTGTAAGAAATTTATTCACCGTATTTTTTGCTCCAAACTCATCGGGAATGATTTACGATCAATGTAATGATGCGTGATGTGCTGCAAATCTTCATTGTCTAACACTGGTAAGAATTTTCTTTACGTATATGCTACGTGTAAAACATGTGCGTATTATTCTTTATGTATACCTTGATAATTCCTGAAGCAATCGGGCAGTAGTCGTTGCATTTTTCATACCTTGACAACTACATTAGCTAGCACGTCGCACTGTAAACAATTGTTGGCACGTTAAATTTTATTAGTCGTTCTTGAATTGTAAAAAATTTACTACGTATTGTCAACCGAAATAAGACGTAAAAAAATTACTGCCTTTGCGAATTAGCGTTTTAAGGTGAATGTGCGAGATGCCACTACGTATTGTCAACCGAAATGAGACGTAAAAAAATTACTGCCTTTGCGAATTAGCGTTTTAAGGTGAATGTGCGAGATGCCGAGTTAGTGGTATGTACAACCATAGCGGTCCTTTCGGCGGAGATCACGCGGACATACCGTAAATCCACGTCGATCCGCAATTACTGAGATTGATTGAACGGCACGAATTTAAAATTGCATGAAGTAACGGCTTCACACACTCCGTTCTGGCGACTCTGGGACTTACTGTATAGTATCTTCCCTTCTGGCGACAGTAGTTCCGATCACAGTTGATCAGGCACGAAATCAAAGTGAACACAGCAATGGAGGAGGACTTCGAGTTTGATTCCTCCGCCCCTGTGCCAACACCCGCGTGCGATCCAGACATCGGAGAAGCATCGACGCCGGTACGCGCCACCGCAGCCGATGCAAGAACTCCACCCAGTGCGGTTTAGTGCACCTTTTTCCGGGAGCGAACTCCACCACCATGCTTTCAAGAAGAAGATGTATCTACACCGGTAACAAGGACGGACTACTCACATGTGAGTGACTTGAGTCGCCAACACGATATACTATAGAACAGTGTGCTTTATTCATTATTTGTTTTGCACTTCCTTTCATCAGATCCTAATGTGTGATCCCTCAGTCGGATGCATGGCAAATGAATTTTAGATGATCCTAACGATGTACTGATCGTCATTTATCGTCAGTGGTCAACTTTGCGTCTCACATTTTGTTTTCGCAAAAATGCTATCGTCAAGTTAGGACTCTGAACCTATCATTGTTCTCAGGAAACCTATCATTCTATCAGTGCGTAAATGTTTTACGTGCAATGGCAATTGCAATTCAGAAATAGCCACTGTATTAAAGTAATTGATTTACGTAAAGGAGATTAGCTCGCTAGTACTGAAATTGTTGTTAGGCAGCCTGTGGACTGGTGTGCGGGATCAAACATTGCGAAACCTACACTAAATGTAGTAATTATTTTCTGTCATTATGACATCGACAATAGCTCAGTGCATGTCTTGGATTATTCTCAGACATCCCCTTAGATAATTTAATTTTCGGTGATAACACGATACAAAAATAATTGTTCGTTGCGGATTTAAACTGATGTTCAATACCATAATCATTGTATGCAGAGCAATTCAGTACCGGCGGAGATGGTTCTAGCGGTAGGAATGGAGTTCAAGACAAAGGATGATGCGTACGATTTTTACGAGCGGTATGCTTTCCACACCGGATTTGATGTGAAAAGGCACCGTACATATCCGCATGGGAGGGAGGTTTCTTGCACCAAGGTCGGAGCACATACATATAAAGGAAATGATGTGGACAGGCAATGTAAACACTTCACCAAGAAAACTGGTTGCAAGGCATATATACGGATGAAGGATGTTATCGTTGATGGAGAATTGCAATCCGTTGTACTAGTTAAAGTGAACCTATGCCACAACCATCAACTAACGCCGACGCCTTCTGCCATTAAACAGATGCGTTCACACAAAAAGAGGGATGTGTCGGTTATGGAATTTATAGATGTGCTACAGTGAAATAGGGTTCCCCAGAACAGCGTGGTAGGGGTCCTCTCGGACATGCATGGCGGACGTGAAAATATTCCTTTTACTACAAGGGATCTCGAGAACAGGTGATAATCATCGTACCAGGTTTGATCGTTGTGTTCGATGATGTCTACGTTGTTCACATAAATTGTATCATGCCGTTGTTAGATGCCGGAAATTTTGAAATTTTGCAGGAGGGCTACGAACGCATGGGAAGAAAATACCAACGACGTCAACAAGCTACTTGAATTCTTTGGAAAGTGCAAAATAGACAACCCAAAGTTTTACTGGGACATCCAGCTCGACAAAGATGGTGTGGTTAAGAACATTTTCTGGAGCCACGCAAGCAGCCAAGCGAATTTCATCGACTTCGGTGGTGCAATGACATTTGATACCACGTACAAGACCAATATATACAAGATACCGCTGGCAATGTTTGTTGGGTCTAACCACCATATGCATAGCATCCTGTTTGGTTGTGCTCTCCTGTGTGATGAGAAAGTCGAGTCGTTCGAGTGGCTATTCAACACATTTAAGAGGTGCATGGATGGGAGCCCTGTCCCTAGGTGTATACTCACAGGTTAGAGCATAAATGAAACGATATTGAATTGATTGGGATATGTTATTTCACAACTTGTTTTGGTTTATTACCTGACCCTCCTAACTGTTGCCATAGATCAAGACCCTTCGATGGCTGTGGCAATCGCCCGTGTTTTCCCAGATACAATACACCGTCTTTGTAGGTGGCACATCCTTAACAGGCACATGGATGCGCTAAACACGTTATACATAAGGGACAAGATGATAGAGACAAGGATGATGCTTTGTATAAACCAGACGTACACTCTCCTCGAGTTCGAGAACGCGTGGGCTCAGTTCATCGATGACTTCGAACTCAACGACTCGGCTACAATGCAGAGATTGTATGATCTTCATCACGGTTGGATTCCTGCATATTTCAAGCACATGTATTGTGGGAGGATGACATCAACGCAACGGAGCGAAAGCATGAACCGCGTGGTGAAGAGGGCTTTCGTTGATCACCAGACTGCACTTCATAGATTTGCAGAGAGAAGCTAGATGTGATATTGGCGCGTATGGACGCGGAAGCGAGGGAAACTAGAGCTTGCACGGTGATAATTAATACGGTAGTTGCATAGTTAACATGACCGTCTGTTAATAACTATTTTAGTTTATTTCGTGCAGGCAAATCAACCATCTGGACCTTGCTGGCATTTTGTTCCCCAATTCGCAAGGGTGTACACTAGAGCCGCATTCAACTTGTTCGACACAACACTGGTTGATAGCGTGTCCTTCCGGATTGACATGGATGATGACGTTCGCAATGGATGGATAGTTTCTCACACCAAAATGTCACAGAAGCACATTTGGTGCCAAAAATAGTTCAAACTGGTTGCCGATGTTGAAAATGGCATTTATGAGTGCGAGTGCAAGTAGTGGAAACACACAGGTAAACTCTAGTTAACACCTATGTTTTTTAAAGGAAAATAATAGGTCAAAATAATTATTTCTTATGGAATTGACGACGTACCAGCCTCGGGTTATCAAAACTTTGAAAACAATGTTTTTTGGGCAGGAATGTTTTGCAGCCATATCCTACGGGCTTTTGTTCATGTGCAAGTGGAAAAAATTCCAGCTACCTATATCCTACGATGATATACAAAATATGCGAAGAGCGATGTACCCTTTGAGAGGAGGGACCAGCACTCGTTTGGGGTGCAAGATGTGTACCGCTCAAGAGTCCTAATGACTGAAGCAATGGCTGTATTAACTACCGGAATATCGTCGGTGGTGAGCTTTGAAAGGGCAAGGAATGTTCTACAAGGACTACGAAAACAGCTCGAGGACATTTCGAAGGACAGAGAAACTGATGAAGTCCGGGCAGAAAACGTGGATTCACGTGGGATGTTTGAAGACACGCGTGGTATCAGCCGACAGCCACCGCCAAGGTCTAAGACCAAGGGCAGGGGTTCTGACATACAGGAGAGAGTCATCCTAGGGGCAAGAGGCAAGAAAAAATATACAAGTGTGTGCGGGTGGTGTGGGCTGAAGGATGGCCATTACAACACGACTTGCCCAAAGAATCCATCAAACTTTGACCGTGTTTCTAAGGCTATGAACCGGGGTCGGGGAAAGTGGGGTCGCCCCAGAGGTGGTGGTAATGCCAACACCAGGACGACTACCGGGCCTCGACGAAACCTGATGGACGAGTGGGATGAAACGGAACAACACATGGGATCCGACTCAGATGAAGAATGGGTTTGATGTTAGTGTGATTTTGTTTCGAACCTAGACATTTTGTACTGATCAAAAGACCTTGGTTGTAAAAATAGCACAATTTGTGCTATAAGCATATGACAAAATCGATGCACATGATAATTTTTGTAAAATTAATAACTCTACATTGGTGCGGGACATTACAAAATGGGACAACAGGATGCCTGTAAATATATTACTACGAGGCATAAATAACAATCATTTAGAAACACCTCTATGTGTAAAACTTTTACGATCAGAACATGGCCTGAGCAATCTATCCACGCACAGAACTTTACTAGTCGTACAATTTTTACGATCCATTATAGAAAATTACCTAGCCTGTCTCCAACAGATTTAAAAATACATATATCCATATGTGGACGCAAAAAGGAGGGAAATGATAACTCCCTGTGATATGACTGTACCCCTAATGGTTGGTTGTAAATATGTTACACCGAGTTTGGATAAGATCACTTGCAACCCAGCTTTATGTGTAAAACCTTTACGATCAATCTTATAATTAATAGTGTATCCATAACGTCTTGTGTGGTGGAGGATTTTCACAAGCAATGCTGAAAACATACATACCTGGAGACATAGTATATTTAAAAAATAGATTTTTCTAACAGTGCCCAAGTTGGTATGGTAACATGGGACCAAATCAGAACCTAAATCCAACCATGTTTGATAAACATTCCATTGAAGGGTGGTATGTACAAATTCTGTTGTCTTAAACAAACCCATATTCAATTCTGCTAATTCAGACGTTGCTATGGCACTGCATTACGATAGATCTGTGCCGACACATTAACAAATAGATACTGTTTGTTTTCCACACATTACAACATGAGTGATAATGGAGTTCTAGCTGCTCGATGTGTTTCGCAGTCCCTCAATCTCTTAGGGTAGCTTTCCTGTGCTGTTGCATGGGTGGAACACGAGACGGTGGAGGATCTGTGCACGCAAAACATCCGACTTTTCCTAAGGGAAAGGTACATCGCATATAACATACGTGTCACATATATATGACATTTAAAAAATCGTAGATGGCAAACAGAATATAAACAAGAGCAGTCATTAAGTACCGGGTCAATTGCAGTGCGCAAAGTCCTGTGCTCGCCATCGTAGTGCTCCATGTACCTCATCACAAAGAAAGCGCAGTCATTGGGTTTAGTCATCCTCGGCACATCAATTAAAAAGTGCCTGAAGTTGCCCATCCTCGGGAAAACTCCCTTCCCAACTGACTGCAGTGCGTCACTCAATCTCTTGATAATTTTTTTGCCCAAATCTTTGTGGTGCCGTGTCCAGTCGGTGTTCGACATCTTGTAGTTGTTTGAATCCAGGACGTCGATGCGCTTGTGTACAAGGTTTACGCAGTACGCCGTCCAGTGACCCCGGTGAAGCACAGGCATTATTATCTGAGTGCATAAGCAATCAAATATGTGGCAAAGCCATGAAAAACACATGCAAAAAAAATTAAAAATCAAGTATGGCATACAGGAGCTGCAATGCATACCATCTTGCACGCAGACCAGTCGGTAGGCGGCATGTGTTCGTGGAGGTGCGTTACAAACTCTCCTGCATTGAACTCATCCTTTGACAGAGGATGCCTGAGGTTCTCGATGTTGAGCATCAACTGCAATGACATGTGTAGAAGATGCAATCTTAACAAACAACAACAATGGCCGTATAACTCACTTTTAGGTCGATATCTCAGTAAATATGTGGACATGTAGTGACATAGGTTAAAAGTTTTACTACTCTACTAAGAATTATCCGTAATGTCCATGTTTGTTGATGTCGTAAAGAAATTACGCAGCATAGGAAAAAACACAAGTATGGGTGTACTGCACAGAGGTGCATAACAGCTACACAATGAATATATATGAAAAATTTCAACGGTCGGGGGGCGGCGCAAAATAGAACTCACTGCGATCGATGTATGGAGGAATATTCTGTAGCCGTAGGAGTCCGCGCGTATAGTCTGCTCATCCTGAATCAACGTGTCGATGAAGGCATCAACCACGAAATTCATAGTTGTATTGCCGTCAGAGAAAGAACTTACTATTTCAGCCCCGTCTGCGAACATACCACCATACTCCAGCATCTTGCAGCTGTCGCATTTTTGGCAATGATGTATAAAAACCGGTGAGCCTTTTGACAAAAATAGAAAAAATGCACAGAACAAATTTCTAACGAAAGACGCAATAAGTAGAGTATAAGATATCGTGAAACTCAGCGAACAGTTTAAGCAAGACGAGATGCAAAATGATATCGTACCTTCCATATTTGTCGGCGTTGTTGATGATAAGGTCTCGTAGCTTTACGGAGACACCATCATCCGGTACGGTTGGAGTAGCTCCCATCTTGAAAGGCGATGCGTACCGAGAGGGAGCTTTTTGCATCCTCTTGTATTGGATGACAGGGGTGGTACTTTTCTGTGGTGGGGTAATTGTATCATTCGACGATAAACCACCAACATAGGGGATAGGCTATAATGTTATAATTTCAAGTGACGAGATATCGTGTAGTGTATGCATGATAACAACAAGCAATTACCACTACCTGAACACAAAAAATACAAAATTTGTGAATAACACACCTCAGGTTTGTCGGCGATTAAAGACGAACCAACAGTTGGGACGTCCATGGTAGTGGTTTCCTCGGCAGCGACGCTCTGCGTAAAACAGCATGTTTTGAATATAATTTTCTATCAGACATAAATATCCATTTTCGACGACATAAATATCCATTTTCGACAACATCAAAGAGACGACAAAATAAATTTTTCGCTCGACAGGGAATGAAACGTCAAAAGGCACAAAACATGAACTTACAGTCTTCGGAACAGCTTCGTTCGAAGTTCTGGGAGGGGCGACGCAGTGGGCGCTGAAATCTTGCAACTGCATATGATGAAGAAATAGAAAAGGTAAGTAATTTTCCTTACCATTACTTCTGTGAATATGAGGACATTGTCACGAGCCTTAATTATTTTTTAATTCTTTATAACCATAAATACAACAATCAAAGTTGATAAAAAACCAACAATTATGTGTTCACATATGTGTTAATAATAAAAACATGTCAAGCCCAGAAATCCGTAAAACTTAATAAAATCATCTGATACTGACCGTTTGATCCTCGTCCAATACACCTTCAGCCAGGGATATCTTCTCTACTATATTGTCCAGTGCAAAAACTACGTCGTCGGGACAAATCAACATACCCGGAGGGTAGTCGTCATCCGCAACAACTCCTGCCGACATGCAACACATGGAACATGACTATCAGTCGAACTACTGGCCCAACATAATTAAATACATTGCAATACAAGGCAACATTAATAAAGTGTCGTACTAATTTGTACCTTCCTGTTCATGCTGTCGCTCGTCGTTACGTTCGAGCTCTTCTGTCGCAACAGCAGCCGCAGGAGAGTGATGGGCATCATAATCCACTGGGGTGAGGCCAACTATGATATTTCCAGTAGGGTCGTCTTGTGGGGGGGGTTGCGCATGGCTTTTCTGCGTCCAAGCTGGCGGTGGCCCCATCGCTACCGGCCGGTGCGCCAACAAACCCGCCCACAGATGCACGGTCGAGCTCCAGAGATCCCTGGGCAGGGGATCGAGGGCAGGCTAATAGTATAAAATCATCGTTAAGTACAAAATAATTATCCAATAGCATGAAGGCTTACAGACTAGGTAGTAAAAATGTATTGACTCTACAGAAGTAAAAATATTACTATCAACAAGATTTGAGATAAAAAAAATTGAGGTAATGTTTTTACTCCCTGAGTAAAACCGTGGTGGGCGTTGACTAACCTTAAGATTGATTTCACATATGTTGTCTACATAATTGAATAAAAGTTTTACACGCTATGAATAAAGGTAATACCTTCGTTCTGGACTTCGTCGACCGTTGCATCTACGGTGTTAGGTTCGCCCACCGGTGTGGGGTTAGCTTCTGTTCCTCCTTGAACATCAGCTTAAAGCAAAAAGGTAGCGAAGCAATCAGGGCATTGAACAAAAAGAAACCCAATGCAGACAATAACTATGGTGAGTGGTCCACCTGATGGCGGGCGAGTGAATACGAAACGTGGCGATCTTCTCACGTGCCCTGCCCGGTGAGCAGGGGTCGTCCGTGGCTGGGGAGAAGCAGTATCAGGGCGTGTCTGGGAGCCTGGGATACTACTACCAATAATCTCCCCAATCTCGCTGCACAGTGAGGCCTGCATCATCTGGAAGCTACGTATCTCGCGTGAGATTGCCCTGGCCGTTTGTGCAGCTCCACGATCGAACCGATCAAACGCATCCATCACCGCTGTGTGCACTTCTAGCGTGGCGTTGTCCAGGCTGGACCCGATGATCTCCCTAAAATTCAGGAAGCTTACGTGGATAACGCGAAGGAGATCCATCGGGTCCGGTTCGCCATCCCTCTCACCCCGGGGCTCCGCCTCGCGACTGTAGTCCTCAGTGTAATAGCACGTGCTCCGAATGGGGCGAAACTGTGAAGGAATAAGA
>KE372750.1:318548-355856 GCA_000418225.1 Zizania latifolia | reverse complement strand
CAGGTGTACGGCACGCGGTGTTATCCGGAGCTTCTTCTCCTCGCTAACTTTGATCACCATCGTGTTTGAGTCAATGCGTGACATAATCCATGCCACGAGCTCTCTGTTCTCGACAGCGTCAACTGTGATATCTAGCAAACCCCCAAAGCCCAGGCGCTTGAGGGTTTCCTCGTGAAGTGTCGATAGGGTGCCCCGTGCCTCCATGACGGCCTTGGGGTTTGACCATATGCACAGCTTCTTGGCCTTTGCGGCCCCGTCCTAAAATGCAAGACATATGGCAAGATTATGACCTAAAAAAAATCTTTACGCATACGATAGTCGTACTGTGCGTGTATAATACCATGTGTAAACCCCCCATCGAAAGACGTAACGAGATTCGACATTCATTCTAATATGATATATAACAGATTAAATGTAGAGGTTTTACACCCTATATCATTTGTTCGACAAAGGACTGTTTCAAATTGTACCATATTGTGAAACGGGAAAAATAAGATGCAATGATTGGGCTGTCCCTTAACCTTACTGACCTGACGCACCCAATTGTCAATTGTAACCACATACAAACATGTTCGAATCGACTGTGCGCACTATGAATGAATATTAAAACGTCACAAACCTGGTTATCTGCATCAGCCTGGTCGGGTGCTGGGGGGCCGTCCGCTTCCTCGCGCTTGTTTTGACGTACGCGCCCCGAGGTCAATGGGATGACGACGCGGCAGATTGGTCGGTGTTAGGTGGCACTTGCGTGCCCGGCAAATGAATCTCGCACTCTGACTGCGACCCCATCAGAGTGATCTGCCTCACCCTTGCGGGTATCTTGCCCGTTGCGCTGATCTGATGTAATTTTAGAAACACATATGTAAATGTTTTACACCTAAAATAAAACTGATGGTCCAAGAATAGAGGAAACATGAAATGGTGCATATTGTGTTATGGGTAAAATTTTTATAATGCAATAAGGGGTTGGGGCACCCCATTGCTGCCATTTGTAAGTTGATATACCATTTTGTTACAATGGGCGTAATTTTATTACAAACAATCCGCTTATCGACATGGGTGTCAGTCCATACGTCTTTGTCATCTAGATGGGGACAAAATCAAAAAGGAAACGACATATGGGGACCGCCAAAACTACGCGAGGAAAAGACAACGTTACAAACCTCCTTGTCTGCGTCCGCGGGAGCAGACGATTGCGATGCCGGGCGCTTCCTCGCGGTTTTCTTGATAGCTCCTCCGCGCGGGCAGCTGGGCGAGGAGGCAGTAGCGGGGTCTGGATTGAGGGGCGGCTGTGAGTCCGCCACGCGGATCTCGCATTCGAACTGCGACCCAGTGAAGGTGATAGACCTCACCTTCTCTGGAACCTTGCCCGTTGTCTTCATCTGTGAGCAAAATCGCAACCGGGCGCGTAGCAGGTCATGATCAATAGAACAAATACGGTTCAAAAACCCTAGTTGGCGCATTTTGGCGACAAATGTGATTATAAAAAGATAGCACTCACCTCGATGGAGTTCTGGGGCGGTGGGGGTTGCACGAGAATGCGAAAAGGACGATCTTTGTCTCACCGACGGGAACGAAGATCGCTGGGAGGGTCGGGAACAGGGACTGGGCGGCGATGGAGGCGACTAGGTCGATGAACAGCACGGTGGTTGGTGAAAGGAAATAGGAACCGTCACGATGAAAAAATTTAAAAACGTTTAAACCATTATATATCCCACGTTAACGGGCGGTTCACACGCCGAAAAAATCTATGGGAGTTCTCAGAAAAATAAAAAAATCCGTAAAAATTAACTGCAACACAGCACAGTCCCTCAGTGTGTAAAACTTTTACACTGCACGAAAAGAAGAAAAACCATTAGATTTCTAGCTTCTAATGGCTGTATTTTAAAAAAAATTCATCTTTACTCGCATTTAAAAAATATTGCAAACTATTACAACTTACAAAATAAACCCAATTCAGTTGTGTAGTAAAAATTTTACTCTGTAACGAATGTGATGTGTTTGTTCTGTGCGCCGCCCCCCGTAAATATCGAGACGCAAAATATTTACGCTCCTACTGGATGTTGCCGGTCTTGAATATGGGTAGTAAAAGTTTTACTCCATAACCACATGACAGCAAATACCAAAATCTAGATGTCTATTAAAATTTTTACTACATAACACGAATGTGAAACTTCCGTCTTGACAATGTAAAAACTTTACAACACATACATTAGGGGCGGCGTTGAACAGTTCTATCGGTTATATAGATAGGTAGTAAAAGTTTTACTTAGTAACATCTTGTGATAAGCTATTCTATCAACCCACTCCGATAGTATTATTCCGTATAGTTTTAAAAATACTAATAGAAATAGTGCACTTTTACGATAGGGTAGTAAAAATTTACACCATAACTACAATTGATGTGTAGTGAAAAAATACTCCATAACTTCGAATTGGCGGGCTTTTATATACGGGTAGTAATCTTTTTACTCCATAACAACCAGTGATAACTGTTCTGTGCAACCACCTCCGATAGTATCGTCCGTAAAATTTTTACAATCCTAGTATAAATGGTGCACTCTAGCGATTGGGTAGTAAAAAATTTACAATTCGGGAATAAAATGGCGTACTTTGTCGATTGGGTAGTAAATAATTTACAATCCTGGTTGAAAATGGTGCATTCTGGCGATTGTTTATTAAAAAATTTACAATCCTTGAAAAAATGGTGCGCAAACTGTCGACGTCGTAAATCATTTACATACATAAATACTTTCCACGCTGCTAGTCTATGACAAATGGATGATAAAAGTGAATGTGCTACACATAATGGCGTCATCGGCTTGTAATGACGAGGAAGAAAACATGCCTCCATTGGTTGTAAACCGCTTACACCACATATTATTCATGCTTAACCTGTATGAACGGTCACTTAAACCTATGAACAATGGGTCAGAAACATAGCTGTAAATCATTTACACTTCGTATGTCACGAAAGTGCTTTTGCTAGACGACAGTGAGTAGATCGTAATACATTTACCGTCGACGCGTGCGGTAAAAATATGAATAACAATATTGTTTTGGGAGTAAAATGTTTGCACCTTACATGCGTCGTACACTCTTGCTTGCTTAATAAATTTACACGGACGCATGGGATAAAAGATTTACACCGTCGTTGGCCTGAATCTCGCGGCTTCAGGGAGGTTATAGCCCCTGAAAAACCACAGACGCATATTAAGCCGCGTGGGGCACCGGTTTAACCACGATGTGCTCGGTGGGCCGGTTTAGAACAACTACCGACCCATCGCGCTGAATAATATACAGAGCGCTTCGCGCGCTATAGTATATCTATCTATCTATATATATATATATATACGGTAGCGCTAAACAGCGCTAGATGCGCTGTATAATAAGTAGCGTGAGGCCCTATGTGGCAGTGGCCGGGAGCACCGCAAGATGAGCCAAAACTGCTGCGGACCCGGTTTTTTTCACGGAAAGACGCGATGCCCGATTTAATTCGGGTTCGTGCACCGAACCTCTTGCCTTGTGGAAATCAGACCGTAAATTGATTACGGACATGTATATTTTACGTGAGATCAAAGTAGTAATACAAATACACTAAGATTAACTTTGAGGAATGTTTGTGTAATGACTGCCATCCGTATAAAAGCTCATGGGTGCAATTTGTTTACGATCATTATCCCAAGGTCATGATTTACAAATATTTTTGTTGTTTGACTGTGCAATCTTTTTATACTATATGTATATTAGGTGTAAACGTATTACAAATCTTTCCAACGTAATAATATAAAAAGCACGAATGTAGTAAAAATTTTACACCATAGCTCCATTGGATAAACTGTTCAATCTGCCCCCCGATAGAATCATACCGTAAAACTTTTACATCGCTACTATAAATGGACAACCTTGGTGGTTGTGCATTAGAAGTAGTTTAGAAAATTTACACCTTAAAAAATAAACAAAAAATAATATAACCAGATAAAAATAAACTAAAAAGAAAAAAGTAACTAAGATCGTTTAATATATCGTTTTAAAATAATAATAATTTTACACCATTATCCAGAAACTCTTTCTCTAGAAAGACCCCACTACCGACCCATCGCGCTGAATAATAAAACAGCGTGCCTAGCGTTGTATAGAATATATATATATATACCAGTGTCCCACTCGGTTTAATTTGCGAGCGTGGGTTTTTAGAGGGTATAACCCCCGGGAGCCACTTTATATGACGCATTTATGGTATAAATATTTTATCCCAATGTAAGTGTGTTTACTTCATCATTATTACAAGTTGCATCGACGGTGTAAATTAATTATGAAGTCAACATTTTGTTTTGTCCAGGCACTTTTGTGATCGTCGATAGTGTAAATGATTTATGTTTAGTTTTTTTACCTATTTTTTAGATGAGTCATGGTTGAAAGTCGTTGTAAATCTTTTATGTTGTTTTCATGTTGTCTCGTTTTTCACACATTTGGTTCGAGGGTGTAAATGAATTACGACGATTTAAATTTGTACCTACGCATATAGAATTTTCCTCCCTACTTCGGTTTCGGTTTGTTTATCTTGCTTCACCCCGCCCATCGCACCCTACTTTTTGCTTTCACAGTGTAAATGTTTTGTACCTCATTGTAGTCCAACTTCTAGTAGTAATTATACTATGTTGTGTAATTTATTTAGGGCTCTAACGAACATGGACATTGTTGATGCTTCTTATTTGTGTATTTAACTATTTACTATTTATGTATTTAGATGTCCATATTTTTTTTGAGCAATTGTTCTAACAGCGAAGTACGTGGGCAAATATTATTTTTTTACGTTTTTATATTTTTTAGCATATTTGATATGTTGTAATCATTTTATTTTCGACGTTGTTAATCATCAGTGTTATTAATTTCAGGTTGTATTCAAAATTGATGTAATGTTGTATTTTTATTTACGGGGTTTTCTAGTGTCGCATATTATCTGTGTAAATTTATTACACCGTAAAGCATGGGGATTGCATGTCACTTTTTGGATAATGGTGTAAAATTATTATTATTTTAAAACGATATTAGTTACTTTTTTCTTTTTAGTTTATTTTCATCTGGTTATATTATTTTTTGTTTTTTTTAAGGTGTAAATTTTCCAAACTACTTCTAATGCACAACCACCAAGGTTGTCTATTTGTAGTAGCGATGTAAAAGTTTTACGGTATGATTCTATCGGGGGACGTATTGAACAGTTTATCCAATGTAGATATGTTGTAAAAATTTTACTACATTCGTGCTTGTTATATTATTACTTTGGAAATGTTTGTAATACATTTACACCTAATATACATATAGTATAAAAAGATTGCACAGTCAAACAACAAAAATATCTGTAAATCATGACCTTGGGGTAATGATCGTAAACAAATTGCACCCATGAGCTTTTATACGGATGGCAGTCATTACACAAACGTTCCTTAAAGTTAATCTCAGTGTTTTTGTATTACTACTTTGATCTCACGTAAAATATACATATTTGTAATCAATTTACGGTCTGATTTTCACAAGGCAAGAGGTTCGGTGCACGAACCCGAATTAAATAGGGCATCGCATCTTTCCGTGAAAAAAACTGGGTCCACAGCGGTTTTGGCTCATCTTGCGGTGCTTCTGGCCGCTGCCACGTCGGGCCTCACGCTACTTATTATACAGCGCGTCTAGCGCTACTGTATATATATATATATATGTGTGTGTGTGTGAAATCTTATTGATACACGGTTAAAAGATATTTAAAAACAATATTCATATAGAATAATGTGTACATGTTAAATTACCTCGAACATTTCTTCTAGCGTTGAGGTCACCAATTGTGGTGTACATTAGAGAAAAAATAGTTAGCAAAAAAACTAAAAAAGAAATAAGCATTAGGATTTAGGGATTAGCAATAAACCAACTAGTATAAGCATTACTACATTAGCAATTTAGCATAGGAGACTCACATGACACCTGCAGGTCTTGTACGGTTACAGTGCTAGATGCACACGGTTCACGGCATGCCTGGCCACTGTCTCCTCTAATCCTTTCTCTCCTTGGTCAGTCTAATGTCAAGCATGCACTAGTAATTAGTAAAACGGTAAAACCACACCTAATGCCAGTAGACGGACGGAGTCACTCACCGAGAGGCTGTGGTGTGCCGATCGGACTTGCCAAGGTGACGAGGCCCGAGTGCCGACTTCACCCTTTAGTTTCTTTGCTGTGCTAGGCACTAGATTGAAGCTTGCCGCTGTGTGCCTGTATCATTTGAACTTTGTGTCGATTGAACCTAGATGCCTGGGCTGTAGCCGTTGTAGTACTGTACGTATATACTGGGGGCCCTGGGAAGTGGGGGGCTAGGGCGTTGGCACCGTTGCCCCCCTCAGGGCCGGCCCTGGCGAGGGATGGAGGATGGAGATCGGCGAGGAGCGGCAGATCGAAACCGACGATGGGCGGTGGATGGAGCCTGGCGAGGAGCGATGGCAGTGGTAGATGGGGACCGGGGAGGGCGCCAATAGTGTATGGGGACCGGGGAGGGCGCCGAAAGTGTATGGGACCAGGGAGGGGATGGCGATGGATGGGAGGCTGCAGCAGAGAGAATATGCGCTAGGTTTCGAGAGAAACAGGAGCAGAGGTAGTGGTAAGCAGGTAATTACCTTTTAAATCTGAGCAAGATGAAAATATAGGTTTCTAGAACACTTCTTCTCCTGCTCTATCAGAAATGGACTGAACTAGAGCCTTCCTAAACAGGTAAATACTATTTTCACTAAAAAGTTAATTTCCAAAATTCTATTTTCCGTGTGTTATTTATTAGGTTGTGCCATTGGACCTTTCAAAAATTCTAATTTCCAAAACTCCTGAGCGAACCTCAATTCCGGGTTTTACAATTCTTCTTAAGAATTTAAGCTCTTATCCAAAAATGCAGTCTAGAAAAAATTGTGTCACTAAAGTTTCCAGATGATGTCTGAACAACTTGAGACAATCAATAGGGTCATGGGACCATCCTAAGCCGCCACCTTAACTAAAGAACAGCTTACATACCGATATGTAGATACTTCAAACGTCAAACTCTTACAAAAATTAAGAATCTCATATATATATTTTCTCAAAGTCTATTCATGATTTGGAAGAAATCTAGCAATCAACTAAATTGATTTCACGTTTTACCCGAGTTGGAGCTGCCAAGTTCTGTATAACAAAAAGCCCCTCTTATATATCTGGTTCACCCAAAGCTCCTCTTATATATCTGATTTACTCAGACAGTTACAATGTGTAGTGGATTTAGACCCATGATTTTATAAAAAGCAACAGACTATGTAGGAGAGTACATCTCAAGTTACCTCTGATTCAACTCGTACCTGAAGCCACCGAAGCTCACAATGCAAGCTTTGACTGCTTTTTTTTCTTGATGATCTTCTCTCCTTTGAGGCTTCCGTGACTTACAGAAGCCACTCTAATATATGTGAGGCTACTATCAAATCTCCGGCGGCATCGAAGCCTAGCTAGAGGTAGAGGCAACAAGCTGTTGTAAACGCCCTCACAGCAACAGTTAAATTCTTTTAGTTCAACTCCAGCGCGATTTTGGGGTGGCAGCACTCTGCAGACAAAACACTTTAGTCCTGGGTGTAGGGCTTGTCTTTGTTAGCAACTCCCCTCTTCCACAAAGAAGGGATGCTACGTCCTGTCAACCAAAAAGTTCCTTGCGTTGTTTTCCATTGATTCACACAACAGCAGCTAAGCAACTATCTGGGCATGTTGTCAGCGTGAATCAAGGTGACCGAAGTTCTTTCCGCACACCCAGTTCTGATATTTCTTTGTTTTGCTGGGCACCAGTAGCGCAACCACCGAGAGCCATGCACCATCTTCAGGAGACATTGATCGATCGCGTCAGCTGGCTGCTCGGTGAACGGCCGAATGCTTTTGACCAGAGTCACGACAATTGTCGTCGTCAGCAGTCCGGCGAGGCGAGGCGATGGCTCCAGCTGATCAAGCGCAGTCGTGTCTTCACGCCGCGAACACGAACTTAGGTAGTGTTTGGTTGCTTGTATCAAGTTAAATCTAAATGGAATAGTTCACCTGAATAATATGGATTTGGATGAGATGGTATAGGTAGAGTGTTTGGTTGCTTATATAAGATGATATATAATTTTATTTGGTTGCTTATATGAAATGGTATAAGATGATACAAGTTCATGTTTGGTTAGTTGAATGGGATGAATATGTTAGTCAGAGATCTCCCGGGGGAGAGGAAGACCGAGTCCCCCTCCCTCACGCCTGGTCTCTAGCGCCCTGATCGGGGGCGCCCCAACCGAATTCGATTGAGGGGCCCCGTCGCGCGGCACATATAAAAGGAGGGAGGCCGAGCGATGAATAGGCGGCTGCTCGTGCGCGTCAAGCTCCGCTCTACACCCCAACGCGAACCGATCTAAGCACTGTGCCGAAGCGGCCGAAAGTCCTTCATCGACCTCTCCGCCGTCTACCTCGCAGGACTTCGACGAGCTACTGGCGCCACAGCAACCGGCCATGGTGTCGTCGTCATCTCAGTCAAAGCCAGAAGGTACCCTACCGGTCCAAACCCTAGCAACTAAGTTCATAACATTGGTATCAGAGCCTCCTAGGGTTAGGCCGATTAGGGTTTCGGGTAGAGTCGGCCACCCATGCCGACTCCACCGATCCACCAAAATTACCCCGCAAGCAAACCCAAAGAACCCTGGCCGAAGAACTGAGATTAAACAAAAAAAAACAGAAGAGGGATTAGGGTTAGGGCTATGCCCTAACCCTAACCCTAACTAAGCATTAGGGCACGGGTAAGGAGACTTACCTCGTCGTCGCCGTTGGATCTGGCCTCGCCGAAGTCCGGGAAGATGACTCTGAGTCGCCACCACACGTCACCGTCGCTTCGGGTGGCGCGCTCGCGGGTCAGTCTAAGCCGTCGCCACCGTGGAACAGCTCGACGGAGGCTCGCTCACCCTCGGGTGAGCGGGCGCTCCAGCGAGCGGTCCTGCCGGCGGCGCTCGGGCCACACCGCCGCTCCGTCGCTCTTTCCTCGCTCTCTCTGCTGCTCTCTCGCGTGCGCGCGATGGCAAATGGCTAGGGTTGAGGTGGCCGGCTGGCCGGCTAGAGTTTTGATCGCCCGATCTGCGCGGGTGGCCATTGGATCACATCCAACGACTGCCGCCGCTTCAGGCCAAAACCTGCCCAGGCGGGAGTGCGCTGCGCCAGCCCAGGCCTAGGTTGTGGCCTGCGAGTGTCGCGTGCGCTAGCTAGGCCAGTGCTGAATTTAGTCTATGGGCCGGAGAATTTTCAGAATTTGGGCTTAAATCAGTTTCTGTTTTCCAGAATTTCTGTATTAGTTTTCTGTTTTATAATTCCTAGAAATTGTGAAATTTGCCCAAATTTAAGAAAAATTAAGTTTAGCTGTGGGTAAAATTTTGATTAAATTTGTAATTAATCAGTAGCTCTATTCTGAATTTTGAGAATTTTTCTGATTTTTTTTCTGATTAAATTTGGTTCAACGACAATTTTTAGTTAGAAAATAATTCATTTAGAATTTTGATTAAGTTTAAAATTCAGAATTTTGTTACTATTTTAGCAGTGTACAAGTTATGTTTAAGTCTTCCGCTGTGTTTACACTGTTAAATTCATTCATGTTCATCCTTGTTATTTTAGCATTATTCATTTTGCTGATTAAATTAGAACCAACGGAAAGATTTAATTAGTACAATGAATAATTTTTTTAATATAGTAATTTTATCTCCTGACCAACGTTAGTGATAAAGTTACTATGATTAAGTTTAATTAGTTCTATTTCTGCCCAACGGTGATATAGAATTAATTTCCTTTAAGTATGTCACGTGTTATATTTTGATCAACGTTGAAATTTTCATGTGCTATATATTGTGTCTGCTATTTTAATATCTTTTAAAAATTGTTCCATCAGGCAACATGCTAAGTTAACTCTCCGCCATTGAGCCTCTCAATGGTGAGAACTACAGTTCATAGGGAGAAAACATTAAGATAGTGCTTGTGCTATGGGATATCGATCTTGCACTGACGCATGATTGTCCCACTGAGCCTTCTGAGTCTGTGATTCAGGATGGTGAGAGCCGGGAGGTTTTCGTCGCCAGAACACGGGATTTTGCTGAGATCAGGATGAAGTACGACATAGATCGTACTAAGTGGAATCAGTCGAATCGTAAATGCCTTATGATCATTAAGAGCTCTATTATGGAGGCTATCAGGGGTTCCATCCTACATTGTGATACTGCTAAAGAGTATCTCAAGAAGGTGGAGAGTCAGTACACTGGCTCTTCTAAGGCGTATGCTAGCACGCTCATTAAGAAGCTTGTCATGGAGAAATACCGTGGTGGGGAGTTAGAGAGCACATACTTAGGATGAGCAACATGGCTTTGAAGCTGAAATCCATGGACATGGAGCTCAAGGACGATTTTATCGTACATTTCATTATGATATCGCTCTCTAAGGACTTTGAGTATTTTATGATTAACTACAACTCGCGACTAGAACGCTAGAGTTTAGAGAAGCTGATTTTAAGCTGTGTGCAAGAAGAGGAAAGAATTAAGGAGACACGTGGTGATTCAGTTCACCATGTGCGACATAATAAGGGAAAGAAACATTATTCCTCTAAGAAGCATTATAAGAGCCACTCTAACAATGCTAAGGACTCCTCTCATAAGCAAAAAGGAAAGCTGCCGTTAAGGAATATGACGTCCCGAAGGGCGTATGCAGACACAGTAAGCAAGAGGGACACCACATGAAGGATTATGTGGAGTTCCTAAAATGGATGAACAAGAATGGTAAGGATATAATTACATTAATAGATGAATCTCAGTACTTAGAAATAAAATCGTTGGTCTTGTCTTCAAGCATGACAAGCTTTATTTATTTTCTCTGAATGACTCTGTGAATGTCAGAAGTGCTGAGAATGTTGAACAAGAATAAGCGCAAAAGAATTGATGACGTATCTTCAAAATCATGGCACTGTTGTTTAGGCCATATTTCGAGGGGAAGAATTGAACGTTTAGTAAAAGAATCAATTCTTCCGCCTTTAGAATTTTTAGTTTTTGAACAATGCATTGATTGCATTAAGGGCAAATACGTCAAACAAATTAAGAAAGATGCAAAGAGAAGCACAGGATTTTAGAAATAATTCATACAGACATTTGTGGTCCATTTCCTGTGATGTCTGTACATGGTTACGATTCATTCATAACGTTTATAGATGACTATTCGCGTTATGGCTATATTTATCTAATTAAAGAGCGATCAGAAGCTCTGGATAAATTTAAGATATTTAAGGTTGAATTAGAAGATCAGCATGATCTAAAGATTAAAATAGTAAGATCTGACCGTGGGGAGTACTACAGTCGTCATACCCCATATGGCCAAATACCTGGACCTTTTGCAAGGTATCTGAGAATGGCATAGTTGCCCAGTATTCTACACCGGGCGAACCTCAGCAAAACGGAGTGGCAGAAAGGTGCAATCGCACCTTAATGGACATGGCAAGAAGCATGCTAAGTTATTATACTCTACCGATTAGTTTGTGGATAGAGGCATTAAAAACCGGCATTCATATTCTTAATCGGGTCCCTTCTAAGTCGGTGCCTAAAACACCGTATGAGTTGTGGACTGGACAAGAGCCCCTCTTAATTATTTAAGAGAGTGGGGCTGTCCTGCTGAGGTTAAAGTTTTTAACCCAAATATTGGTAAGTTAGAATCTAAGACAGTGAGTTGCCATTTTATTGGCTACCCTGATAAGTCTAAGGATTTCTGTTTCTACTATCCTAACAGACATCTAAGTTTGTAGAAACGAGGCACGCAGTCTTTTTAGAAGACGCTATGATTAGGGGAAGCACGGTGCCTCGAGAAATTAGCCTTGAATAGAAGCAGGTCTGTGTGCCCACTCCTATGATTCAAGAGCCTATTTTTCATGTACCTGTGGTAGAACTATTATGTCCAGCACCTGCTGTTGGAGTTCCATTAGCAGCACCTATGGTTCATGAGGCTCATGTTATTCAGGAACCTGAAGTTCCAGATATTGCTAATGAAGACGAAGAGCCCCCACAATTAGAAAATAATATGCCAATTCAAGAGAATGTGAGAAGGTCACAAAAAGTAAGAAGATCAGCTATTCTTGATGACTATGAAGTCTACATGAGTGAAGAAATTTAAATGAAGGATGATCCCGCCTCTTTTAAAGAAGCTATGAGAGCTCCCCATTCATCTAAATAGCTTGAGGCTATGGAAGATGAAATGAGGTCTATGAGTGCCAACAAAGTTTGGGAATTGGAAGAAATTCCTAAGGGAGCCAAAACAGCAGGCTGTAAATGAGTCTACAAGATCAAACGTGACTCCTAAGGGAATGTTGATAGATTTAAGGCCAGACTTATGGCAAAAAGTTTCACTCAGAGAGAAGGAATAGACTATAATGAGACATTCTCACATGTCTCATCTAAGGATTCATTTAGAATCATTATGGCCTTAGTGGCACATTATGATTTAGAATTACATCAGATGGATGTAAAAACGGCATTTCTCAACGGGGATCTATATGAGAATGTCTATATGGCACAACCTAAGGGTTTTGTAATAGAAGGTAAGGAGAATTTGGGATGCCATTTGACTAAGTCCATTTATGGACTAAAACAGGCCTCGAGCTATTGGTACCTCAAATTCGATGAGACTATTAGAAAATTTGGGTTTAAGAAAAATGAAGAGGACAACTGTATTTATGCTAAGTTTAAGAATGAAAAATTTATTTTCCTAGTTTTGTATGTGGATGACATACTACTTGCTAGTAGCGATTCCAGTCTACTATTAGAAACTAAGAAGTTCTTGTCCTCTCATTTTGAAATGAAAGATCTTGGTGAAGCTTCCTATGTGTTAGGAATAGAGATTCATCGAGATAGAACTAATGGGGTATTAGGATTATCGCAGAAGGCATACTTAGAGAAGATACTAAGAAGATATAGTATGCATGCGTGTAAACCTTCGCCTGCTCCGATAGTCAAGGGTGATAAGTTTGGAAACTTTCAGTGTCCCAGGAACCAGTATGAGATCGATCAAATAAAGTCAGTTCCATATGCTTCTGCTGTCGGAAGCTTAATGTATGCTCAAGTATGTACTCGCCCTGACTTAGCGTTCGTTACCGGGATGTTTGGCAGATATCAGTAGAATCCAGGCATAGATCACTGGAAAGCAGTTAAGAAAGCCTTGAGATATATACAAGGCACAAAAGGCCTCATGTTGGTATATGAGAAATCAGATACCCTCGAGATAATGGGTTATTCAGACTCAGATTTTGTGGGATGTGTGGATACTAAGAAATCCACGTTAGGTTATATATATTCACACTCGCAAATGGAGCTGTGTCGTGGAAAAGCTCCAAACAAACTGTGACGGCATCTTCGATGATGGATGCCGAGTTTGTTGCATGTTATGAGGCCACGGGACAGGCACTATGGTTTAAGAAATTTATTCCCAATTTAAGAGTGGTCGACAGCATTGAAAAGCCACTTAAGTTATACTGCGACAATGAGCCAGCAGTATTATACTCCCATAATAACAAGAAGAGTGTTGCTGCCAAACACATCAACATTAAGTACTATGTTGTTAAGGAGAAAATCCAAGATCAGACCATAAATCTAGAGCATATAAGTACCAAGCGAATGCTTGCGGATCCGCTCAATAAAGGCTTACCACCCAGTGTGTTCAGAGAACACTTAGCCGGCATGGGTTTAAAGGAAAGCCTATGATTCTTAGATTCTAAGGGGCCTAAAATAAAATAAGAATTTGTTTTAGAATGGAAAGATGCATTGTAGTTGTTGAGTCACGTAGTACGTAATTGACTATTGTGATGAAACATACTCTATGCATTGACTGTAATGAAACATGTATTTGGTTAAGTTTAGATTACGGATTAAGTAAAGATCTAGGGGGAGAATGTTAGTCAGAGATCTCCCGGGGGAGAGGGAGACCGAGTCCCTCTCCCCCACGCTTGGTCTCTAGCGCTCTGATCGGGGGCGCCCCAACCGAATTCGGTTGAGAGCCCCCCGTCGCGCGGCACATATAAAAGGAGGGAGGCCGAGCGATGAATAGGCGGCTGCTCGTGTGCGTCAAGCTCCGCCCTACACCCCAACACGAACCGATCTAAGCACTGTGCCAAAGCGGCGGGAAGTCCTTCATCGACCTCTCCGCCGTCTACCTCACAGGACTTCGACGAGCTACTGACGCCACAGCAACCGGCCATGGCGTCGTCGTCATCTCAGTCAAAGCCAGAAGGTACCCTACTGGTCCAAACCCTATCAACTAAGTTCATAACAGAATATAGTCACTCCCTCTACAAAGCACTGTGTAGATAGCATAGTAAGGTAGCGTTTCCTTGCGACTATTCAGAAATGTTTTAGGCTATTGGTCATCTTCCCTGTTACATTTTCAAATATCTCCTTGCATGGTTCTCCTAGCCAATTCAACTAAACCAAACAACACTCATATAGGATGAGGGATACCATACAAATTACAAAACATAGGTTGGTGGATTCTAGAGTATTCTGAACGAAGCCTGAAGCTTATCAAGCACTATAGAGCTAGAGTTTCAGTGGGATGCAAGGGGCTAGCTGCTAGCTCCGTGTATAGATTATTAGTGCTACATATCCATCCATGCTTGCCTACTATCACAGAGCACAAATGTTTGCAGTTGCAGGAGGAATAAACAAGATGCAATCTTTTGTCATGCTTGGTTGCTGCTGTATTATTTGTATCATATATAGTTATGTAATGGGCTTAGTAGCTAATGGGCTGGAGGCCATGTAATAAATCTAAGCACTGAAAATCAGTGACTGAACCAACTATTGGAAGGCATATAACCCATCGAAGGGGCTGTCTCTTAAAAATGATGAAATAGAACATAGCACTCAATCTTCCATTACTCTCTGTTTTCTCTCTGCTTCTTCCAAAATCCCTGAAATCTCTTGTGTTCTTGAGCTCTAATCCCTGGTGTGCTGCCAGCAGGTAGTGAACTCGTGACATTTGGTATCAGAGCCAACGATTAGAGGCAAACGTGGCGAGGAAGAAAGGGTCTCAACCAACGCTGACGACTAGTATGGCGACGGTGGAGGCCAAGATGTCTACCATCGACTCAGATGTGGAGGAAATCCTACATTGGATCAAGGGAGTGGATGAGAAGATGAAGGCCGCTGATGAGTGCAGGCCTACTGTTGACTCCAGCCTCACTGATTTGAAGCGGGCCATGGAAGACCTCAACATGCGGGTGGCCATATTGGAGTCGGCTACTTCACCGGCCTTGCCTGCACACGTGATCTTGCCCAATAAACACCGTACTGAAGATCTGAACCAAGCTAATGCCAAGGGGACTACCACTATCCCTAAGCAGACCCTGATCAAAGGTGAGACTTATTGCTATACTCCTGCTACGTTTGAGTTTGATAGTTGCAGCAAGGGAATGGGTGATCCTTACACTGGGAGCCCTCAAAAAGAGTTTAGGATGCCCAAGGCTGAATTTCCTAAATTTGATGGTGAACACCCTAAAATTTGGAAGGACAAGTGTGAGAAATACTTTAGTATGTTTAATGTTCCAGTTCACTATTGGGCACAGTATGTTACTCTACATTTTTATGGCAATGCATCTCTTTGGTTGCAAACCTTTGAGGCTCAACACATGATAGATAATTGGGTGGAGTTGTGTGTGGCAGTAGAAGAGAAGTTTGGAAAGGATCTGCACCACAATTATATGAGGGAGTTGTTGAATTTAAGACAAAGGGTAGTGTTCAGGATTACTATGAAAAGTTTGAGAACCTTAGATACAAAGTCTTAGTTCACAATAATGCTTATGATGAAGTGTTCTTTGTTAATAGATTTGTGGATGAGCTAAGATTAGATATTAAGATAGCAATATTGCTGCATAAATCTCGAACGGTTGATGCTGCTATTTCATTGGCACTACTGCAAGAAGAGGCAATGGAGCTTTCTGGGAGAACATCTTTTTCTAAGCATGAATCACAAGACCCCAATAAGTTTATTAAAAATTCTCTAGTGATGGCAAAGGGATACTGGGACCAGCACCCATTGATGCCAAAAAGGAAGAGAAGCACAAATGGGGCGATAAATATGAAAGCCTGAAAGCTATTAGAAGGGCAAAAGGATTATGTTTCAAATGTGGTGAAAAATTTGGTCCAGGCCATCAATGTCCCAAAAACATTTCCATGCATGTTCTAGAAGAATTATTAGAAGTTCTCCAGTTAGAAGAAAAGGCTAATACTGACAGTGAAGTTGATAAAAATGATTCAGAGGATGAACAATTAATGAACATTTCCTACTGTGCAGCAATTGGTACTCAGGGAAAAAAGACCACTCGGTTGCAGGGTCTTGTCCACAACCGTGAGATTTTGATACTAGTTGATTCAGGAAGCTCAGGAAATTTCATAAGCCAAAAACTAGTGTAGCAATTGCAGGTCCAAACAAAAGTGGTTTCTCCTGTGCAAGTTACCATAGCAAATGGAGGCAAGCTTTGCAGTGACCAAGCAGTACAAGATTTGGAATGGTGGGTTCAGGGTAATACATTTCATATTAATCTTAGGGTGTTACCTCTTCCTTGCTATGATATGATCTTGGGTATGGAGTGGCTCGAGGATCACAGTCCAATGTGGATTCACTGGCATCGGAATAAATTAAGATTTTCTCATCATGGCACACGAATAACTTTGAGAGGAGTCAAAGATCATACTAGAAGCTGTCTAAAAATTTCTGCAACAAAACTTCAAGGTCTAATTAATAAAGGAAGCTAGGCACAGTTAGTACAATTAAACCAAATTCAGAAAAATATGGCTCAAAATTTAATCCCTAACATTATTCAGAAAGTCATCGACCATAATGCCAACTCTTTTCTAGAGCCTAAGGAACTGCCACCACACAGATCATTTGATCATTCCATACCCCTCATTCTAGGCATGAAACCTATTAATATAAGGCCTTACAGATATGCTCCGAGCCAAAAGGATGAAATTAAGAGACAAATCAAAGAGATGTTATAACAGGGTGTAATTCAACCAAGTACAAGTCCTTTTGCCTCTCTAGTTTTGTTAGTAAAAAAGAAAGATGGCTCTTGGCGATTTTGTGTGGATTATAGGCAACTCAACTCAATAACAGTAAAGAATAAGTACCCATTACCTGTGGTAGACGATTTATTGGATGAATTATGTGGGTCTCGCTGGTTCACAAAATTAGATCTTCGATTAGGTTATCACCAGATCAGACTAGTAGAAGGTGAAGAGCACAAAACAACATTTCGCATTCATAGTGGTCACTGAGAATTTAAGGTGATGCCATTTGGCTTAACAAATGCTCCGGCAACCTTTCAAGCAGCAATGAACACAATTTTTTCTAACCACATACGAAAAAATGTGTTAGTATTTGTCGATGATATACTCATTTACAGCAATACATTGGACGATCATGTCAAATATTTGCAAGAGGTGTTCACCATCTTATAGGAACACAGATTGTTGGTAAAAAAATCTAAATGTTCCTTTGCACACGAAAAACTTGAGTATCTTGGACATGTAATCAGCGGATTTGGAGTAGCTACAGACCCTGCAAAGGTTGCTGCAGTTCAGAAATGGCCACCCCCTCATTAGCTAAACAACTAAGAAGTTTTTTGGGATTAGCTAGGTATTATAGAAAATTTATCAAAGGTTATGGTTCAGTTAGTAAACCTCTTACTGATTTACTGAATAAAAATGTATATTCACTTAGACCCATCTTGAGCAAGCTTCTTTTGATACAATTAAGGAAGCTCTCGTTAGTGCACCTGTTTTGGCACTACCTGATTTCCACAAAGAGTTTCAGATTGAAACCGATGCTTCCGACAAAGGGGTAGGTGCTGTCCTTATGCAACAAGGGCATCCTATTGCATATCTTAGTAAAGCACTAGGTATCAAATCTCAAGCTTTGTGTACATAGGAGAAATAATGTTTAGATATTATTATGGCAATTGACAAATGGAGGCCCTATATCCAACACATGCCATTTATGATTTGTACTGATCACAAGAGCCTCATTCACTTGGGAGAACAGAAAACCACTTCTAGTATACAACGGGAAGCCTTCCTGAAATTACTTAGTTTGCAATACAAGCTACAATATAAACAAGGTCCTAGCAACAAGCTAGGCAGCTGATGCTCTTTCAAGACAGGCTTAGGAAGAGGAATTATTTTCAATCTTTGGTTGTCAACCTAAGTGGATAGAAATGATTGTAGAACATTATACTAATGATCCTGAAACAAAACACCTATTAGCTGAACTGAGTGTTACTGGCTCAAATAAAAAAGGTTACACTTTGACAGATGGTCTTATTAGATTCAAAGACAGGATATGGATAGGTAACTATAAAGAAGCACAGCAGGCTATTCTTTTGGCACTTCATTCCAGTGGTATCGGGGGCCATTGTGGCATCACTGCAACATATCAGAAAATCAAAGCTTTATTTGCTTGGCCTGGTCTAAAACAAGATGTGCAAAAGTATGTGTCTGATTGTACTATTTGCCAGCAAGCTAAGGTTGAGCATACTAAATTGCCCGGATTGCTACAACCTCTGCCTATTCCAACACTAGCCTGGAGTATCATTTGCATGGATTTTATTGAAGGATTACCAAAATCTCAGAACAATGACACAATTCTAGTGGTAATTGACAAATTGTCTAAGTATGCTCATTTTCTTCCTATGGCTCATCCATTTACTTCTTTATCTGTGGCTCAAACTTTTGTTGCTAACATTTATAAAATGCATGGGCTGCCTCAAATTACTATCTCTGATAGAGATAAGGTGTTCACTAGTACCTTGTGGAAAGAATTATTTACTCTCACTGACACTAAACTTAATATGAGCTCCGCATACCATCCACAAACTGATGGTCAAACAGAAAGATTAAATTAGTGCCTCGAAACTTACCTCAGATGTATGGTGCAAGCTTGTCCTACAAAATGGGTTAAATGGCTACCCTTGGCACAATATTGGTACAATACAACTTTCCATTCCTCTTTGGGCAAGACACCTTTTGAAGTCATGTTTGGGTATACTCCAAAGCATTTTGGTATTGTTAATACCTCTAGTTGTTCATCTTCTGATCTCAAGACTTGGATGGATGATCGTGCTTTGATGATTAAGCTAATTCAGCAACAGTTGTTGAGAGCTCAGCAGCGGATGAAATTCCTTGCAGACAAGAATAGAGTAGAAAGATCTTTTGAGGTTAGTGAATGGGTCTATGTTAAGCTTTAACCTTATATTCAGATGTCTGTGGCATGACGTTCTAATCAAAAACTCAGTTACAAATATTTTGGGCCTTATGAGATACTTCAGAGAGTAGGCAAAGTGGCTTACAAATTGAAACTCCCTGCTACAAGTCAAATTCATCCTGTTATTCATGTTTCCCAGCTTAAGAAGGCTATCCTATCAGCCCAGGTATCTTCTCCTCTTTCTATTCATTGCCTTGATCATGAAATGGTTGTTCAGCCGGACAAATGCTTGGAATGTCGGCTAGTTAAAGTGGGCAGTAAATTGGTGCCTTCAGTTCGAGTTCGCTAGGCAGGCATGCCATCGTCATGGACAACTTGGGAAAATCTCAATGTCTTGAAGACCTGCTTTCCACTTAGTTCAGCTTGGGGGCAAGCTAGTGTTTAAAGGGAGGAGGCATGTCATGCCTAGTTGCTGCCGTATTACTTGTATCATGTATAGTTATGTCATGGGCATAGTAGCTAATGGGCTGGAGGCCATATAATGAATCTAAGCACTGAAAATCAGTGACTGAACCAACTGTTGGATGTCATATAAACCATCGAAGGGGCAGTCTCTTAAAAATGACGAAATAGAACATAGAACTCAATCCTCCATTACTCTCTGTTTCCTGTCTGCTTCTCCCAAAATCCCTGAAATCTCTTGTGTTCTTGAGCTCTAATCCCTAGTGTGCTGTCAGCAGGTAGTGAGCTCGTGACATCTTTTTTTTGTTGTCTCCATGCATAGCAAGCGATTCATGTGTCTCAACAGCCATGGCTAGATGGCCTTTGCAGATTTTTATGGCCTAGTGCTATCCATGTGTACTCCCATCACCATTTCATATGCATAAGAAAGTTAACACATTTCTGGATGTACTCATTTTACATTAACATAAACAGAAATGGTCATCATAATAAACAGAAATGGGGATGCTAACTCAACACTAGCAAGTAAGAAGAAACTCATATATGAGTGTGAAGTATACAGATAGACACAAAGAATTATGAAGAGTAAAGTCCCCCATGTTCCTTTTCTTTCCAAACGTTTTGTGATTACACAATGGACACCACCGGCCTCATCTTGAATATTAAAATCTTTCAAAACTTTAGAACCCTGACAAATTATCACAAAGCTCAGTTAATAATGTCTTAACAGAACAACAGTAATCCAATTTGTATGATGCAACTTTAACAAGAATTAAACAATCCATGGATATGTTGAAGACAATGAGAACAGGAGCTCAAGAAACCATTTGAGCAGGAATTAACTTACACCAATACAAAACAAGGTAATCAAGAATAGAAACTTTCATACTCCCTCTGTTCTTAAACAGATGATGTTCTAGAATGCATGCGGACAATTATCAAAATCTTAATTCACTAATTAATAGAAAAACATTAAGTTCTGATATGTCAAAATGATATTATGGATTTATCATGAAAAATGCTTCTATGCAGATATATTTTTAATATTCTATATTTGTGTATATATAATTATGAAAGTGATGATTAATAAAGAACATTCCATAATCATATCAGAAGCAAAATGTGAACTGCATGACATGTTTTGAAGTACCTTTTATCTCTACAAGAGTATCGACTGCGCTCTCTCCTGGAAACAATGGCTAGCAAAAAACAAATGCAAGATAATCAAAATTAGAGCAACAGGAGAGACATCATACTTAAACAAAGAAACCTAAAAGCTTGCAGATCTGTCAGCATAAGAAAAAGGGAACCAACCAGACCAACGAGCAACTCTACAAGAACACAGCCTGCCAACAGAAGAGTGCCGACAGTAGATCTAGCACTACCATAAAAATAGTCTTTTAGTGACGGGTAAATGATGCGCGTTACTAATACACTTTTTGTGACAGAGCATTTGTGATGTGTCAATGATGTTGTCTTATTAGTGAATGATCGTAATGTGTCCCATCACTAAAGAGAGGGCACCCCAATTAGTGACGAGTTGCATTACCACCCGTCACTAATGGGTCAAAGAATCTAGTGATGGGTGGAAACTACCGCCTGTCACTAGATCAGTAGTGATGGGCGATAATTACCGTCCATCACTAATGGCTAGATCATTAATGATGGGTGACAACTATAGCCCGTCACTACTGATGTGTATAAATAGGCGGGCGTCAACAGAACGCTTTCATATCGCGTAGAACCCTAAACCCTAGCGGCCACGCATTCTCCTCCGCCATCGTTCCGCCATCGCGCTCCACGTGTTTCGCCGTCATTCTCCTCTGCCGGTCTCCATCCCATCGCGAACTCCTCCACCGGTCTCCGACCCATCGCAGCCTTCTTCGCCAGTCTCCTCTTCCATCGCCGACCCTCCTCGCTATCGCCTCGTCTCGTGCATCTTTCTCATAAGGTCCTCCTCAACCTTCTTCTCCTACTACTCCTCTTAATCATACTGCTCCGTCGAGGCTAGGGTTTGCTGCTTCATTAATATGTTGCTCTGTGAATATGTTGCTTTGTGAATATATTGCTTTGTGAATATGGTGCTACCTAACTACTGGTTTTAGCTAATTTTTTTGAGATTTATATGGTGTAAACCTAGGGTATGATGTCTTCCTGTCCATCTTTCATTTTGCACTGATAACCATTGTACATATTGTACTGATTTTTTTTTCTTCAGGAAGGAGTATAGGGTGATCATAAAAGAGGCTGTAAAACTAGACATGTATAGCCTTAAGCAATTTATGGTGGGTAGACAGAGAGAATCTCCGTATGACACTATTTAAGTTCTTGATATCGCTCTTAGGGAATGCCCTAGTAAAAGTTAGAAGTTAGAAGTTAGGGAATGCTCTTATGGAACTTTGTTTTAGCCGTGCAATTTCTTCGAGATAACTTGTTAAAAGTTATTATATGTGATATTAATTTGGTTATGAATCTTCTGTGATGAATTATCTATGTTCTATAATGAATTATCTGTTATGTGTTTTGGAATGTTTAATATGCTGGCTGCCAAATCCTAACTTTAATTCAGGATGCAGCCTAAAAACAATTTTTTTAAATGACCATAATATTAGTTACGAATGATAATAATCACACGTCACTAAAGAACTCTTTAGTGACGAGTGACATTATGACCCGTTACTAAAGGACCATAGGTTAGCCGATAACCCCCCTTTAGTGACGGGTGAATATTATCGTCCGTCACTAAAGGTCGACCCATTCGTGATGGGTAATTACCTGTCACTAATGATGTTATATTACTGACGCGATAAGTGTGATGGAAGACTTGCCCGTCCCTAATAGAGATTATTACTCGTCACTAATAAGGTTTTCTGTGGTAGTGTGGCATGAGGCTAGACGGGCAGGGAGATTGGCGCCGGCGAGCAACGAGGTGACGCATAGTGTGGCTGACCGTGCGACTAAGGGGAGCGAGGGAGTCTGTGGCCTACGGTGAGAGGGATCTGGTGTGGTGAACACTGGGCAGACCGGTGGGCACGAGAGGGGAAAGGATGGGATCTAGCGCTCGGTGGTGTGGGTGGGCACCAGTCAACAGAAGAGGGTAGAGGGCGGGATCTTCTGGTGGGAAGGAGAGGAGAGATGGAGGCCGGCGCTCAGCGATGCCGCCATGGAGGGGCCAATCGTCTGGAGAGAAGAAGCACACGGGAGAGAAGCAGCGGTGAAAAGAAGCAGCTATGCGTCTTGGATGGTTTCGTTCGACGATTTTGATCTGACCATGTCATATAGGATTGCACTGGAATATTCTAGAAATCTGTATCATGTCATACAGGATGGAATGGTTTAATTCAAGCAACCAAACACGTTAGGATTATCAGATCACAGATTGATAAAGGGATGAAACGACACAATCCTCGGCACTAGGCAGCCTATATACTCCCTGGCACCAGCACTTCATCTATTGCGCATCGTTGAAATCTCAAGCCGCCTCATTACCGAAGCCCTCTTCCTGTCGAGCTTGGTGAGTACCTAATTTCTCTTCACCATGTCTCAATCGGGCGACGACCCGCGCGTCCAGCTCGGGTGGCTTTTCACTGGTAATCGGGACCCACAGGTCAGTACCGTGTTTCTATGAGTCGCTGTGAAGTTGGTCCCGCATGTCAATCCGTCCGCGCGCACGATCCGTCTGTTGATGAGCTGCGTCGGTCGGGCCCGCTCATCAGTGATTCCCTGGGTCGAATCGTTGTGCAAGGGACCCCACATGTAAGTCTCTTGCGTGCTTGCAAGGGCGTCGTTCCACTGACACATGGGACCGGCCTGTCGGCCTCTGGAGTGTGCGCAGGTTCCCTGGTGTTGCCACATGTCTGTGCGGACGGAGCACTCAGTAGTCAGTTCAGGACTTCAGGCCATGCTGTCTTATGGGCTGGGCCGTGCTCAGGAATAGCGGCCTTTTTATTTCCTCTGGTTTTTTTCCTAGCAGGCCGACGTCAAGAGACCAAGTGAATAGTAATCCATACTATTTTCCGGATTTCTTCTCTATTAGGCTGAATCCGAGAGCCCGAAGGGACAGTAGTTTTTTCAGTTTCAGGCAATTTCTTTTGAGCCGGCCCAGATCAACGGTACTGAATAGTGCTGTTTTTCTTTTGTAGAGAGAGTTTAAATATTCCAAAATTCATAGCAAATTCATTCCAGCTCGGATTAACTCCGTTCCATTTTATAATTTTTTTCTAAAAATCCAAAAATTATTTTA
Organism: Zizania latifolia; assembly: GCA_000418225.1. NCBI lineage: Eukaryota > Viridiplantae > Streptophyta > Magnoliopsida > Poales > Poaceae > Zizania > Zizania latifolia. Next base: position 331,879 of record KE372750.1, on the reverse strand, counting down.
GTAATATTAGAAATATTTTTAGGGTTTGCTTGTATGTTTTTATTTATTGTGCGCAATTTACCGCGTAGCCGCCGGCTCCGAAGAACCTCAAGACATCGCCCCCGATGATCTGGATTACATTTCATAGCAAAGCAAGTCTTTCTTTGAACATGATTGCTCCTACTATTGTCAAATTTATTTTTATACAAATACATATTTAAGACACACATACATGCACTTAATTAAAGACGATTGCTAAGCGATTAGTCGAATAAAACCTAACTCGGTGCACATATGTTTTCTTTGCAATTGTGTGCCTTTAATCTTTGTTAAACTTTGGATTACCATAATATCCGTGCTATTGTATAAACGGAAGCTATAGGTGATCAAATACTTGTGTACATAAAAATCAATCACTTCAAAAAATAATGAATTGTTGGGATGAATTCTTGAAATGTTTGAAAATGGCACGAGGTACCGATGTTTTTGAAAATAAATGAAAAATAAAATTGTTTGCGAACTTTAATTTCCACGGGTTGTCGCCGCCTATGTGGTCCGGCTTCATTTTGCCGTACAAGGACCTATTCTTTGGGTAAAATGTCATGCACATTATAGTGCAACCTTACGGGCATTATGGAGTATCCCTAGTTAAGTAGTTAGTAAATTTAGGATCACTCAATTACTGATGAACGTGAAATCGCCAGAGTGGCACCTTTGTATTAAAGTCCTAAATGTCATTGATTTTGCACCCATGAGATTTTTGGAAAAAGGAGAACGAGCTTCCTGTTCCTTGCTTTGGGAATCATTTAGGTGTTAGTGAGTTATCCTAGGTTGGCTTTGAAAAGGCCTTGGTAAACCTCCTATATTCACTGGTAGGAGGAGTAAACTCGTGCGTAAGGGTAAAGAGTATATTTTCTGTAGAAATATAACCTATTTAAATAGCCGTGCTCATAGTTATAAGCGTGTGTTTTGATTATTGCCCTAGCGTAGTATTGAATTTTGGCTTTACCAAAAAGAAAAAGAGTTATGAGATGGAAAGCGTCACTAGAGTATGCTTATGTGGCGTACGACCAACCTTAGTTGTTTAGAATAAGTCTGTGTGACTTGGGGAGTCGTATGACTCCATAGCGAGTCTAAGACTTGTTGAGTACATTTGTACTCACCCATGCCTCTTTAACCCTTAGAATATGAAGAACAACTAGCAGGAGAAGATGACTTTATTGAGGACCCAGTTGATGAAGGTGTTAAAGATAGAGGGTTTACTAAAGATTAGAGTTTTGAGCCTAGTCCCCAAGATGGTTTAGAATTTTAGTAGTTTTACTTTGCAAGTAATGTTGCTTCCATTGAACCTTTTGTAATGCCTGCTTGCTGAGAGGTATGCCTCAATATAGCTTTTGTGAGACTATTCAGTATTGTAATAAATAGGTAACTATCGCTGGATTTGAATGAATATCAGGTTCGATGTTTATTTGATTCAGATTGTAACGACTCGCTCTTGTATAGCAGAGTCTATCGAAGTATGGCGTTACAGCTTTATCTAAAAGATTCGTGATATAGCTAGAAAGACTTTCAAATACCACACATGAGTCACGAGACATGCAAGTTTGATGTATCCTATTTGATATATTCTTATCCGATAATTAACAAATTCTACTTTGTATTTTTGACAAAATCTTTCATCTTCGTTTTTAGCTCCGCTCGCTCGAGAATTTCCGGAAGCACAAATTCCACTTTTTATTGGTCCAAATTAAGATTCTTTAGCTAAACAGTCCATCTTTATCTAGTTTATTGGTTTTATAATGAAAAGCAGATGGACTTGTTGTGGGAGCTTGACCCGCTATACTACGGGTTGACTCGCACAGGTCAAACTGGATCTGCTCACGCATTGACCCAACCCAAAAGACTAGCCTGATTAGTGATGATTGTCTTACCTTTTAAGTTGTGCTCCACTACCATCAATACTCGATGTGGTACTGAACCCAACACTTGTAACTTTGCCAATGACTTCCCTATTAGGTAGTATTTTGTTAGACCAAGCCTTTATTTGTTGAGGGAATACAAGTCCAATATAATGTTTTTGATGTTTATATTGGTCAATCATAAAATAGAAATAAGAAAAAAAAATATTTATTCTGATCAAACTTCTTCCCTATTAACTATGAAGTTCTTCTAACGAAATGATTCAGCTGTATAGCCAATGATCGATCATAGTTCTCCAATCAGCACTCGGAAAGATTACGGTGGATCCTCTTGATTGGGCACTTTTGTTTTCCCATATCATAGAGTTAAGTATTTCTTGGTGAGCTATAAGATGATCGGATTTTTAGGCAACTATCTTTTTTGAAATATGACCAACACCAAATACTTCTAAAGCACAAACTTCCCTTGCTCGGCTCTTCCTCTAAAGTATTGTTGTGTAACAAGTTATTAGGGCTCGGTAGAGCATTCAAGCATTTTCTGATCAACTTGATGAATTAATTTTAAGATATATGACTTCCCTATATAAAATCTATGTTTATGTGCATGCAAGAATCTATGAATCGTTGTCTTTACACAAATGACTGATCAACTACTAGTCGCTGACAGAGATGATGTTCAGAACAAAATAGTGGGGAAGAAGAATATACCTAGAAAATACAAAAACATGTAACGATTGTTGTTGAATAGAAAAAATATTTAAGTTTCATATAATTTGAGATACTTCACGGCGTAACAAAATTGGAAGAGCTGAACGGACATTGTGGTTTAAGTGGTGTCACAAAGATACAAGAGATGGAGTTCAATCAAATTATTAATTTGGACAAAACCAAATGGCGGGTCATCAGCAAATTAGATAGCAATGTGTCAATACGTTGCTGACACATTATTCTTCGTTACCGACTTACAGTGCACGGACACTTATTACATAAAAGAAGAACATATATAGTTGGACCGATCGATCCTGGGAGGTAGGTAGATTACTCAATCTGGAGGTCGGACTTGTAGACGGAGTCAGCCTTCCAGTCGGCGGGGATGATGTCGTCGGCGACGAGCTTTTTACCGGACTCAGTAGCGATGCGGACGGAGAAGGGACCCTTCATCGGCTTGGGGGTGTCGAGCCTCCAGATGGCGCCCCACGACTCCTTAAGGTCTTTCCACTCGTCTGAGCCCTTCTCCTTGAGGCTGACTTGCACGACGTCGCCGTCGCCGGCGACGTACTTGACGAGCAGAGCGAAGTAGTTGGGGTTGGAGCCCTTCTCGACGTGGAAGGTGATCTTGGTGTCGGCGGGGTACTTGCAGCGGACGCGGCGAAACTGCATGTCGATGATACCAGCATGGCGCAGCTCCTCCTCCTTCCCTTCCTTGGCCATGGCGCCGAAGGCGTGACCGGAGAGGTCGAAGTGGTAAGCGGCGATGGGCTCGTAGTTCATGTCAGTGATGTAGACGATGACGGGCTTGTCGGAGCAGGCCTCCGGCTTGCTGCACTTGACCTCGAAGCAGGAGCCGCAGCCCTTGCCGTCCTTGAAGATGGGGTCGTTGCCGCAGGAGGTCATGCCGCTGAAAGGCGGCTTGTCGACGTCCTTGAACCCGCAGGCGCCGCCGTTGTCGTCGGGGCCTGCGCCCTTGGGCTTGCCATACCAGGTGGCCCTGGCGTCCAACCATTTGCTTTCGTAGCTCGCCGTGATGTTGGGGCCCGGCGGCACCTTGGGCGGCCCGCAGGACACGGCGGACACCAGTGCCGCAGCGATGGCGCAGGCCAGCAAGAGGGAGGAGGAGGCCATTGCAAAGTACTGTGTGTTCTATGTACCTCTGCGCCATTGCGGGTGGTATTTATGGGCGGAGGCTAGCCGAAGCAGCCAGCCATGGATGGAGCGCCGCCCGCATCGATCGCGGCCGGCGCGCTCGGTCATGCATGGTATCATGCATGCAGTACACGTCCATTCGGATACGCGGCTCACCGTCGTCCGAGCGAAGCGTTGATTCCGGACTCCGGTGGGCTAATTACTATTAACTCTTCCGCTTTGACCATTAACGGACATATGACAGGAGAAGATGTAATGTCACTGGGGACAAATCTATTGGCAGTCACGATGTGATGTGAGAGCGGCGGGACATGCATGCACGCAAGCCCGCATCACTACGGGAAAGAACCTGGCAACACTCACTCATCAGAGCAATTGTTTGCCAATGCAACCTAGTAGTGGACTATTGCATTCATCTATATATATGTTGCTGATGTGGATTTCTGTCACTAACTACTTGTTTGGAAGGCGTCAATCCTGACCCATTCCATAGGGATGGGCCTGTAGAATGGATCGAGATTAAGGCCTCTCAAATAAGCCATAATTAATTTATAATCCTCGGCTCATATATAGACAATCCCAATTGATTCGATTGCTTTCTTCAGTCCGGCGAGCACATAACTTGAACATGGTCTTGTCATTGATCGAAGAGAAGGAAACACTTGATGTGTTAAATGAATCATCTCTTGCAGTGTTGGATATGGCAGTGGAAGGCCTAGATGAACATCTGCAACTGTTTTCAGGTTTAGTCTCGTTGGAACGTGAGAAGGCAAAGACAAATAATGGCTGCAATACGCCAATACGAGCTGCACAGTTGAGTACTGCGCAACAGAATACATAAAGAGAAAATTTTGCTTGTGAAAGATTGAAACACACTAACCACAACAACCTAACGGAGGATGAATGATTGTAGTACCCAAATTTGACAACTAAAGCAAAACCTGGAAACTAATAGAAACCATTCTGAAAACAGCCCGATAGAACAACAGTAAAACTTATATAACTTTAGATCCATAATTCGGATTCACCTGAAATTTTAACAGAAAAAACTACCTCTATACAGATCTAACCCAATAAAAATCACTCAAATTCGAATTACCAATTAAAAGTTATGACCCTCAAAACTTACTGCAACGTGAAACAGAACTGATATAATCTAAGAACTAAAACCTTGATCACTCCTAAAATATGAGGGGTTAGTCAACAAAACTTTTCAGATCTCTTCTTTAATGTCCTAGCAAGGTTTTAGATGAATCAATTTAAAATAAATCGCAAGTAAATGTGAAATCCTAAATTAAGCTAAAACTATACAAACCGATGAACATTAAAAAGAAAGAACATGATACTACACCCATTAATGCTTGAGGATGAATCTTTATTTTATAAGAGTATTCACAAGGTGCATTCACAGCACCCCTCACCAAAACCACATCCAAAACCCTAGATGAAAGTGCAAAAGGCTAAACCATAATTTCTCTCTCTTGATCAGTCAACCTATTTTGCTATTCTCTCTAGTCTATTTATAAATCCCTCATGTGGGCCGTGGCTACCACCATGAGCCACAAAAATATTAACCTCCGGAGTCTTAATCCACCTAGAAATCCTTATCTCTAACTCAATCTCAAATCCTAACATCTTCTGATTTTTTCTCTTTTTCCATATTCGCACACATTCTACGTATGTCATATGAAAACCTCATCTTCACATATAGCATTCTCTAGCCTGAGCGTCCCACATGATTTCCTTGATCGTTCTGAGCCTTAGCTTCTTCCCAAGCCTAGCTCCAATCCCTGTCATCGACCACGTCTAGTCCTCAAGCAACACTTGCACATGAACAAACCAAGAAAACTTTTTTTCGAGCATAAGTTCTTTCTAACTTGACTAAATTAAACATAAACATGGTGTATTTATTAAATATGCATTTTAAAGCATATGATCCAACTCGAATACTAAAAATCTGAGTGATCCAAACTAAATCCTGAGTGTTGAATTTTAAGTGCTGAGTGCTGAGTGCCAAAGTGCTGAGTGTTGAGTCCTGAGTCCTGAGTCCCGAGTGCCAAGTGCCGAGTGCCGACTTCCTGACCTCTGCAGTCCAACCACTCAAACCAGCCATCAAACACCAAATAACACCCATATCAACATCAAACCAATTTATTCATCACATATCAATGATCAGACACATGATCTCATAATTTCTCCCTTGATGAACACATTGACAACACCATTAAAAAGCACTCTTATTGAGATCTTAGAATGGAGTCCGCCGTTACATTCCTTGGATTGCATTGTAACGACCTCTCTCAACTTACAAAGCAAGCTTGTCCCCCTGCTATCTTCTCCCAACTTTCTTCAATTCACGATTCAAGCCAACCTCTCTGGTAGTTTCTCCAACATATCTCAATTTTTACTAAGCAAGCCTACCATCCATGGTAGCTTGTCCTAACTTATCTTTAACTTTCCATTCACCAATTATCCATTTTCTTAGTGTTCATCCTAAAACATCTTTCTATGGAGTCATACGTCTCCCCATGTCACATGTACACAGACTTATTCCTAATCAGATAGGATAGTCATATGCCTCGTAGGCATATTGTGGTACGTAATGATTTACATACATCCAATCCTTCGCTTTCACAAGTCAATGATGAACATTATGCAATGGCAACCACCATACATCGGCCTATGACCATGGGCATGATTGTTCGACTAGATAAGATCAGACCTCTATAGAGGGGTGTCGGTGTTTTACTGAGTAGTCCACCGACGGTGGTAATTTATGTAGTAAGGATAAACGTTGGTTTCTAGGCTAAATGGTCAGCTCAACAAAAAGAGCCAAAAGATTTAGATAGGATCAGGACTCCCAAAAGATAATAATCCTACGTCATGTGTTTTAGATTAGATTGGATGTAAAAAGCTAGAATACAATCTAAGACTTGAAGGGTAAAGCTCTATGTAAGCTTATATGCCTATGGAGGGGTCTCTCGCCCCCTTATATAGTCCGAGTGCGTGGTTACAAATAAGGAACATACGTCCGAGTCATTTTCCTATGATTTAGCGATTAACACCAGACTCTTATTTATCTCCTATTTACAGATATATCTTTACATATTTATCTCTAATACCATATCTATGTCTAACTAATATATTTAAGCTTCCTTATCAGCATCGGACTCTGATCAATATTGGACTACCATGCACGCAGTCTAGCCCCACTATTGATCCAGTCTACCAAAGCCCGACATGGGATACCCAGAGGTCATTTCCCCAACTGCAGCCCCTGAGCTCTTCATAGCTAAATGTTAATCGTGTCTTCAAGATGATATAGCAAGTTATGTGGAGCTTTTGACCTAGAAAGTCTTTATCTTCACTAGATCCATCAACAATCTTGATCGAAGTCTCCTTATTTCCTTAGTTTGGTTCACCGGATAGGTGTACCCGTACGATGTAGTCCTCGAGCCTGAGATCAAATAGAATATTTGGCTCTAGGGTCAATCTAATCATCATATGAAAACATCATAGAAAACCACTTTGAAACACGTCATCAGAGAAAATCAATCAAAATATGTGATTATAAGCCATCACCCATCAGTTCGGAGAAGCGTTTCGGTGATTAAAGGAGCCAGTCAGTGTTAGTCGGCGTAGTTTGAACTCTATAGGTGATAATATCAACGTTAAAGGTGTAATCGGAGACCTATGGCATAAATGTTGGAGTTTATAAGCTGATGGAGACTAAATGGCATTAATCCAAGGCGATCAGGCAAAACTAGAGAACCACGAAGTAAATCCAAAGTAATTTGGCAAAATTCATCGTAGCTGAGCGATCGAGACAGTCGGGCGATCTTGGTTGTTGGGTGATGACATGGCGTGACGAAATATGCCTGAGCCCCAGGCTTAGTTTGATCCTATCGGGCGCTAATCCTTAGGCAAAATCATCTAGAATCAGGTGCCAGCCAACGAGCAAAAAGATGCTTGTCAAGCGCTAAATCTAGCCATTTATGGCTTAGCACGCAAAATCCCCGCATTAAATGCGTTTTAGGTGTGCAGGCTGGACACTCGAGTGGTGATTAGACCTGTTTTAATCATTTGGAAGAATTTATTGAAATCTTAGGGTTTAAGGAATAATGCAAGAATGTTAGCTTTGCTCATCGAGCCATTTTACAATCGATGACATTTAATAACTAATATGTGATGTGAACCTAATTATGCAAATTTGTAAATAAAAAATTTGTAATGAAATTGGGATCAAACATAATCAAAGAAAGACTTGTCTTTACCTACATTCTTAAATCACTGCCACAGAAATAACCTTTAGTGACATAACTTTAGTGATAGGTAAAGATATGCGTCAATAATATACATTAGTGACAGGTACGTTTATAACCGTCACAAAAGTAGTGACATGTCTTAACGATGTCTGTCACTAATGAGGGAGCCTAAACTTTCGAATCCTAAATCAGTCTTTAGTGGCGGGTCTCAACGATGCCCATCACTAAAGATCTACCTTTAGTGACGAATATCCTATAGGACCGTTACTAAAGATCAGCGATATGAATTTTCTTTAAAAACTTAGGCAGGCAAAAGAATACTTGCCCAAAAACACACCACTAATATAAATTATCGTCTCCTCTCTCCAGTCTCTACTCTTAACTTTTCCACACTTTCCTCTCTCACTCATTCTACTCGACCTCTTCTGTTGTCACCCTGAGCTCCATCGACCGCAGTCGGCGTCAACCCAAGATTCACCCGACGGTGGCTAGCATCACTTCCTCCTACACCTGACCATGAGCTCCTCGATGTTGAACTGCTTCAGTGGGCATGTACAGTTGTTGCTGCTGCTTCACAAAATCCTATTGCCTCCTCTCCTACTCCTTCATAATCATCGTCTCTTATCCTCCATTATTGCTCGGGGTAGATGCCACGATCATGTGAGAAGCACCTCGGGATAGCAACAACCATGAAGGGAAGAGCACCTCTACTGTCACCTCGGATCTGATCGTTAGCTTATTTAAACTAAATGAAACTGAATGAAGTTATTCATAACAAGCCTAATTAAACTAAACAAAATGATTGATCATTAGTTACGTGTAAACATTTATACCTATCACTAATGATCGACTATTAGTGATAGACATACATTTATACCTGTCACTAATGATGGATCATTAGTTATGGGTGTATGTCCGTCACTAATGATTTTTATGGTCCATCACTAATGATACTTTGTTAGGCAGTGAATCGTCATCACTAATCCTTGTTCGATTATTTTCCACCGGCGTCGACTATACGTGATACGAGAAAACCACACATAAAACCTAAAAAAGAACACTGATATTAATAACTAATAGTGCCATTCAATGGATCTCGATTTTAGCGAAGTTTGGGGAGTAGATTAAAGATACATACCTTTTTGAAGTTTGGCAGTTTTTTTGAGTGTAGCAATATGATCGCCAGAACAGGGGTTACTTGCACACACACATATATATATTTCAGTGCTTACTTTATTGCTATTATTCTTGTTATTTTTTACTATTGTTAACATCTATATGTATATGCATCTATATTTAATCTTATTGTCATTATTACTATATATTGTGTTTATTTATTTTATCTCTATGGTTACAATTGTTGATTACTGTAAATGTATCATTGTTGTTATTTTTATTTTTTTGAATGTGAACGGGAATTGCAAGCAGATGCATTGGGACCCACATGTCATTCAGCAAACTTTAATTATTATTTTTCCTTTTCTCTTTTTTCTTCTCTGTTCTTTTCTTTCTCTTTTTTGTCGGATATGAATAGTTGATTGCTAGATTTCTTCCAAAACAAGAATATAATTTGAGAAAAGATAGGAGATTCTGTATTGTTAAGAGTTTGATGTTTGAAGTATCTACATACATTACCACAAAAACCACCTTTAGTGACGGGTAATAAGGGCTATTAGTAATGGGTATGTATTCCGTCACACTTATCGCGTCAGTAAAGACCGATCATTAGTGATGATTAAACACCCGTGACCTATAGTGACGGAATGACATGTACACCTGTCACTAGTAATCGACCTATAGTGACAGGTGTACACATTAACATGTCACTATAGGTCAACCTCTAGTGATGGATCTATATGTTGGCCCATCACTCAAGGTCCGAACACTAGTGATGGGTCAACGTGTACACTCATCACTAATTACAATCTTTAGCAATAGGTAGTTATATATGCACGTCATTAATACATATAATAGTGATGGGTATTTATTTATACCCATCAGTAATATAAAGGTTACATTATAAAAAATAATATTTATTAGACTGCATCCTGAATCAAAGTTAGGATCTGGCAGCCATCATTTTACAATGCAAAAACATCATAGAAATAGCCAGTCACATCAAATAAACCACAATAATAGACATCATATCACTGATAATACAATTTATATTGTAATTGAAGAAGAACATATATCATTATGTAACACGATGACTCAATTCATGCATGGTAATGTGTTTTCAAAATTGGTGAGAACACGGATTTCATACCAAAGACTAGACCTCCATCAGAGCCTAGGATCAAAATATGACGATTGATGAAACGACAACATCAACTAATTAAGAAAAGTAGATATTATATTAAAAGGAAAATGCCTACGATATTATAAAGAAAATCATTGCTTCATATGTTGTACATACAATTTGACCTCACTATTGCACTTTTTGTTTTCTTACTTTTCCTGACATACAATCCTTCATCATAGTTGAAGCGTAGGTATAGAGTCTTCTTTTCTTGTTTAACCTGTGGCATGATCATGATAGCGAAAGGAGGAATCTCATAAAACTGATTGTATTCATTCCCATCAACTACATTTTGAACACCCATGGCCTGTCTTTTTCCAACTAGAACAACATTAAGTTTCTTATTTATCATATCAGGCACATAAAATATTTGAGCAACTTGTTTAGTAGGCACAAAATATTCTTATTTATACTCGACCTGAGTCAGATTAACACCTTTACCCAGTGGCATCGAAACATGGGTATTTTGAACCCTAGGTAATCAAGTTCCTAAATCTCCTCTATTTGATCGTAATGTGCTCTTCTGATTGTTGTTGTCGTAATCATCTATACGAACACCACTGTTCTGGTTTGTGCTTTTTCTATCCTAATTAATCGTGTAGAATGTATAATCGTTTATATGGTAACCCTGATATATTGTAATTATATTTATAGGGTTTGTTGCTGCCTCCTTGATCGAATCACTAATTGGAATATTCAATTGAGCGATCCAATCTCAAAACCAACTATTAAACCTTTTCATGTGTTGTTTTATGATCAAAGCTCTAGTACGAGATGGGTTCTCCGTAGAAATTAACTGATTGTGCTCAATGATGTATGGTGACACTTCACTTATCTGTTATGACACGAGAAAATAAGCTTGGTCATATGCCTTTGGAAGAGAAGTAATTGTTTTGCTTACCTAGGATTCCTTGACCTGCTAGTCTACCCTTATGGCGGGAGTGAGGCACGTCAATTGGGTTATCTGGGTCTGTGTACTTGATGCACCACTCTACTACCTTCTCACTAGAGTAACCATGTGCGATGCAACCCTGTAATCATGTGCGGTGCAACCCTCAGGTAAAAAACTGATGAGGACATCACCACTAAAGATACATCCACACTTGATTACCAAGGACCGATGACTCGTGCTCGAGTTCGTCAACTTAATTGTCAGGTGAATTCTCTCATCGTTACTCAAGCAAGTTCTCTTATGAATGGAATACTACTAAGTTCCGGTTATGATTGTATTTTACTTAGGAACATGGGAGAAGGGATGTTGGATCGGTCGACCCGATCAGCACGACCATCGGCCACCACTACCATCAGCACGACCATCGGCCACCACTCGGTCGGCCATCGGCCACCACTCGGACCATCATCGGCCGACCATCGGTAGACCACCGACCATTATCGGTCGACTACCGACCACCATCGGCCGATCACCGACCACCATCGGCCGATCACCGACTACGACGCCGCCCATCAGAAATCACAGAGTCCAGTCAGAAGCCGGATTCCAGACCGAGTTGAGTCAGAGTCATATTAGGTTAATCGAGTCAGTCTTAGGGTTAGGGTTTATTTTTGAGTCCTTTTAGGTTACGGTCCACCTACAGAGGGTATCTCATGTCATGTAAACCATATAAATAGATGGCCGCCGCCTTTGAGAGGACTTGGGTTTTGATTAGATTATTCTACTGTCGCAGTTTTGTCGTCTATCGGTTTGTAGAACCCCAAACTTCGAGTGCTTCAGATTATTATCAGCAATCCAGATTACATTTACCTTGTTCTTACAAAGTTCTTCGATTGATTTGCAGGATCAAAACCTTCGTGGTGAGGTCGACTACGTGAGAGCGTGGTTGATAACAACTAGACGAGAGGGTGTAGCAATTGCAAGGTTTCGATCGCTGATCGGAAGCCTTAAAGCGTCAACGTCCACTCGTCGCCTCAATTGAACCTATCAGAAGATCGGGACACAATTCGCACCCCGGTGCTCTTTAGGTGGTATCAGAGCGAAGGTTGCCCGATAGGTATCTCAATCTATCTTTTTTTGTTTTCCCTTACCCAGAGTCTAGAAAAAGCCACACAAAAATATTTCGTTGTTTTGTTTTAGATTGGTTTTCCGTTGTCCAAACCCTTTTGAGCCTTTTCGCAAGTTTGATTTCAGTTTTGCTTTGTTGAGTTTGAGTCCGAGTTCAAGTCTGGTTGCTGGTTTAGAGTCGCGTTCTTGAGTCTAGTTCGAGTTTTGTTTTGTCGCGAGAGCCTTCCTTGAGAGATCGAGTTCATCTCGGTTTCGGATCGCAACCGCCTTGAGTTAATTTTTTCCGCATCGCCAGTCTGTAGATTAGGTAGCAAGCTGCCTTGTATCAATTGCCCTGCATCGCTAACCTCCTTGAATCTAGCTGCAAACCTATTTGAGGAGATCATTGTGAGCCGAACAGAGAAGAAAACAGAGTGCTGAAATTCTGTTTTGCGCAGCCTTCAGTAAATCGGCCATAACTTTTGTATACGGACTCGAAATCAGGCAAACGAGTACTTTTCGGAGATCTACAGAAAAAGTTACATCCATCCAGACCCGCTTAGCTGGGTTCGACGATTTTATCTTGCCCAAATTCGGCCTAGAAGATTGAGTTTCTAAGCTCTGAAGTTTTCAGCACACGTTGTCAAGTTATATACCGTGCGGTACTGTTTACATCAAGTGATATCAAGTGTTGTTTCTGAAAATATTTCATACTCCCATGTGTTTGTGGAGTGAACAGAAAGATAAAAAAAGAGAGATAAGCAAAGAAAGATCAAAAAAAAGAGAGAAAGAAACAGAAGAGGCGAGGTAGCAACAAAGTTTTATACTGTGCTGAGTTTTTCCGGCCACTGATCTATTTTGCACGCGTCCCACAAGTTTCTTTGTATCTTACTCTCGCTTGCTTAGACTAGGCCCTAGGGACGAGTCTCGGCCAGCAACTTTGACAAGTAATTGGGACTTATATTCAACTTCGCTAATTCTGTTATTAAATGTTGCTATCCTTGCTA
>KE372750.1:278959-290423 GCA_000418225.1 Zizania latifolia | reverse complement strand
CCTCCTGGCAACTTTCAGAGGTGCCACTTTCCCTATAGTGCCATTGAATTGTGACTTCATTTCTCTTTAGGGGTGTTTCATTAGAAGGAAACATCGATGACGCACATGTACATTATTTTCTTAGAATGGTTTAGCCATATTCTCTATGTTTCCTCCAAGCACAGTATGTAGGATTCACCTTTTCTTTTGCTTTGCGTTGACAAATTATGATGAGTCGGCAGATCATTGATAGTGACAAACAACAAGGCATGCAATTGGAAGTACTCTCGCATATACTGGTTTCAAACCTTAACACATACATACCATATAGTTTTCAGATAATCCACCAAAGATCTAAGGTATACGCTGATATCATTGCTGAACCAAAGGTCTAGGACCAGATATTAAGGTCGACAACATAATATATTTGCACTTCTTACAAAATGAGGGTGGAAGGTTTTATATAGACAATAATACTAGCCAAGTGATGTGCGCACTGCTCATGTTACTAAATTAGTTTATGTCGTCCGTACTCATAGCAAATCTAATATTTCTGCAATCTTTAGTAAACCATCAAAATGTGGTGTTAATGTTTCTCCACTGATCAGAATTTGCTATATGTCGTATCATCAAGTCATTCAATGTCCGTCACTAATACTAGAATGTTATTTATAGATGTAAGATGGTCCGTTACTAAAAATAAGTTAGTGACACACGTTTCACAAAGATGAAAATTAAACGCAGAGCTCAATCGAGTTATTTGGATGAAACCAAAAGGCGGGTCATTAGTAAATTCGATAGCAATGTCTCAATACGTTGGTGACACATTATTCTTCCTTATAGCGTACGGGCACTTGTCTACATATTACATAAAAGAATATATATATATATATATGTGTGTGTGTGGACCGATCGATCCTGGGCAGGTAGGTAGATTACTCAATCTGGAGGTCGGACTTGTAGACGGAGTCGGCCTTCCAGTCGGCGGGGATGATGTCATCGGCTACGAGCTTTTTACCGGACTCAGTAGCGATGCGGACGGAGAAGGGGCCCTTCATCGGCTTGGGGGTGTCGAGCCTCCAGATGGCGCCCCACGACTCCTTGAGGTCTTTCCACTCGTCTGAGCCCTTCTCCTTGAGGCTGACCTGCACGACGTCGCCGTCGCCGGCGACGTACTTGACGAGCAGAGCGAAGTAGTTGGGGTTGGAGCCCTTCTCGACGTGGAAGGTGATCTTGGTGTCGGCGGGGTACTTGCAGCGGACGCGGCGAAACTGCATGTCGATGATACCAGCATGGCGCAGCTCCTCCTCCTTCCCTTCCTTGGCCATGGCGCCGAAGGCGTGACCGGAGAGGTCGAAGTGGTAAGCGGCGATGGGCTCGTAGTTCATGTCAGTGATGTAGACGATGACGGGCTTGTCGGAGCAGGCCTCCGGCTTGCTGCACTTGACCTCGAAGCAGGAGCCGCAGCCCTTGCCGTCCTTGAAGATGGGGTCGTTGCCGCAGGAGGTCATGCCACTGAAAGGCGGCTTGTCGACGTCCTTGAACCCACAGGCGCCGCCGTTGTCGTCGGGGCCGGCGCCCTTGGGCTTGCCGTACCAGGTGGCCCTGGCGTCCAGCCATTTGCTCTCGTAGCTCGCCGTGATGTTGGGGCCCGGCGGCACCTTGGGCGGCCCGCAGGACACGGCGGACACCAGTGCCGCAGAGACGGCGCAGGCCAGCAGGAGGGAGGAGGAGGTGGAGGCCATTGCAAAGTACTGTGTGTTCGATGTACCTCTGCGTCATTGCGGGTGGTATTTATTGGCGGACGCTGACCGAGGCAGCCAGCCATGGACGGAGCGCCGCCCGCATCGATCGCGGCCGGCGCGCTCGGTCATGCATGGGATCAAGCATGGAGTACACGCGTCCATTCGGATACGCGGCTCACCGTCGTCTGAGCGAAGCGTTGATTCCGGACTCCGGAGTGCTAATTACAATTAACTCTTCCGCTTTTACCATTAGCAGACATATGGCATGAGAAGATGTATAGTTGTATTGTCAATGGAGACAAATATATGTATTGACAGTCACGATGTGATGTGAGAGCGGCGAGACATGCATGCAAGCATGCATGTTATAGCCAATCGGGCTCGCCAGCATCGCAAGGACACCGCAGGGAAAGAACCTGGCAGCACTCACTCATCAGAGCAATTGTTTGCCAACCTAGTGGACTATTGCATTCATCTATATATATGTTACGAACGTTTTCTGTGACACCGTGCTGTTTGCCTGGACTGCGCGCGTCACTCCAGCCGCACTGCCTGACCCGCTTTGCACCTAGACAACGCTACGACCCCACCCAGCAACCAGACCGTGCGCCTGCACCTCACTCGGACCGCGCCGCGCGTCAACGCTAGCCGCCGTACGTCATCCCTGCTCCAGCCCGCTCGACGCCACCGACGGACCGCCGTGTTTTCCCCTCCACCGCCCGGTCCCTCGCCGTCCCTGTACCCGCCCGTATGCGCCTGTACATCCGGCCAACGCCTCGTCGCCACGCCACCACTCGCATGTGCCTGCCCATGCCGCCGCCTACTCCTCACGACGCCCCGACGACCTCGCTGTTCTGTCTCCTCCAACCACCCTAGCTGTGCCGAGTGACAACTCCGGCACGCCCCTACACCTACCCCGCGCCATGCCGCGGCGTGCGCCACCGTCCCGTCGCCATTAATCGCCCGCACGTCGCCGCCCACGCCGCCCGCGCAAATAAGAGCCCCCGAGCCCCGGCCGAAGCTCCCTACGCCCCCATTCGAGTCCTCATACCACCCCCAAGCTCTCCGGTGCCTTGGTTCGAGCCCTGCAGCGAGCCTCGCCGGAAATCCTCTCGCCGTCGTTTTCGGGTACGTCACGATCTCCTTCCTCGGTTCTCCATTCTTCATGCCAGTAGCGGGAACGTGACCAGCGACGTCTATTGTGTCCATTTCCGCAGTCCTCACCACCGGAACCGAAGCTCCGCCGGAGACCCGTGTCGACGCCGCCACGCCCCAATCCGACCCGAGGTACCAAATCTGCCCAATTCCTTGTGGCAGTAGCTTCCCTATGGTCTACCATGCATGTTCCGTGGGTCGGCCATGACGGAACGCCACCGGAGCTCACCGGCGACGTTCGGCCATGACGCCCTCTAGACTTCACCGTGGATAGCTTCGTACAGTTAGTTGTAGGCCGATCAGGAACCATAGTCATTTTCCTAGCACATCTAATCTCGTGAAAAGGACAGCTGTAGATCACCGGAGTTCCCTCGTCGTCCCCTGCGCCACTCCTCTGTTAATTTACCCCCTTTTTATTTTCGGATGAACCGTAGCTCTAATTAAAAACCTGACGTAGAATGTCTTCATCTATGTGTATATAACCTACGGTTAAAATTTGGTGCCAATCAAAGTTAAAACGTAGGAGTTATGCGCCAGAGTATTTTCAGCCGTCCAGAGTCGTCTTCAACCTCCAGCCGCGCGCAGCCCCTCTGTTCTGTTTCGCTGACCTGCAGGCCCCACCGGCCAGCCGCGCCCGCCTGGCAGCGCCTCCCGTGCGCGTGCGCTGCGTTCTGGCCTGGGCCAGTTCGCCTAACCCACTTGCGCACAGTGCATTTTCCTTTTTTCTGAATAAAAACCAGCGCAGCCCATTTGGTTACCAGACCGGCCCATTTCGCTATGAATAGTGACTTTTCCTTTTTTCAGAATTTTCTCATGGGCCAGCCCGCATGTTTAGTGCAGAACAGTGCAGTTTTCATTTTCAGAAAATGTTTAAACTTCAAGAATTCATATAAAATTCATTTTAGTTCTGATTAGCTCCGTTCAAATTTCTAAAAATTTATAAAATACTAAACTTCAACTTAACATAGAATAAAAATATTTTCCCAAAACTTTTTGTATGCTTTTATTTATGTGATGTTGTTTGTACCGTAGTTGCCGACGTCGAAGACCCGCAAGAGTACGACCCCGAAGACCCCGAATACTATCCGGATCAAGGCAAGTCTCCCTTTGATCATGATTGCTCCCATGTTTGTTAATTTAACTTTGTACAAATGCATGTTTAGGACACACGCACATATACACTTAAAGTTAATGACGATCGTCCTCACGATTAAGTCAATTAAATCTAAAATTGTTGCACCTAGCCTATCCTTGATAATTGAGAACCCTATATTCCTTGTCACCATGATGATTATGACGACCCCATCCTAGTATCATGATGTGGGTTGTTCGTAATCAAAACTTGTCATTACTCATACTACATTACATGATTGCAAATGAATGAAGCGTGTGGATTGAAAATGAGATTTTGCAAGGTTATTTTGAAAACCGGTACAGAGTACCGAGTGTGTTGAAAATAAATATAAAAGAATGGTGTTTTGAGTAAAACTTGCCATGAGACGTCATCGCCTTTCGGGGCCCAACTTCAAGTGGCGCATGAGGACCGATTCCTTGGAAAAAACGTCATGCACACCAAAGTGCAACCTTACGGGCATTATGGGGTGTCCCTAGTTGAGTACCTAGTGGGTTTAGGATCGCTCGATTGCTAGTAGACGTGAAATGCCCGAGGTGGCTCCGTGATTTGTTTATGGGCTCAGGGAGACGTATGGAATTGTGATGGTTTTGGGGAAAGGTGGTAGGGAGAGGAAGTGAGGGGATTTGAGCACCCGCGGGATTTCAGAGGAAAAGGGGGCCGAGGGCCCACAGATCCTTGGTTGGACCCGTCTATGTGGCAATGGGTTATCCTAGGTCGGCTAAGGAAACGCCTTGTAGTGAGCCTCCTATATCGACGGGTATCGGAGTAAGTTCACGACGTAAGGGTAAAGTGTACACCTTCTACAGAAGTATAAACTGTTCGAACAGCCGTGCCCACGGTAATGGGCACGTGCCATGATAGTTGCCCATGCGTAGTGTTTGGTTTTAGTTTTTGAACAAGAAAACAAGTTGAGGGTTGGGAAGCGTTACCAGAGTACGCCCTCAGGGTGTACGGCCAGCCTTTGTGGTCGGCAACGAACTTGTGTAGCTCGGGAAGTCAAAAAGGCTTCATAGAGAGAGGGAAAGGTTCAACCCTAGGATGAGAGACAAAATGCGTTTTGGTGAAATGGGAAAAACCTTCCCGATGGAGGGGCAGGCCAGTACCGAAGTAATGTTAAGAATGTAAAGTTAGAAGGGTTATTGTGAGAAAAGATTTGAATGATTGTTGTGGAAAATGTGAAGAGGTTGATGATGAGATGAATGAGATGGTGTTTTGAAAAACAAATATTGCTACTTAGTGGTTGGTAGAGGTCGGGACCTCTTCCAACGGGTATGGGACACGTAGTACTTTAAAGTTATTTTATATAAATAAACCTCAGCCGCCCTTGTCGACCCACATCTATAAATACTTTCCGAGACTTGCTGAGTACGTTTGTACTCACCCCTCTTGCTAACCCCATCCAGAAGATGAAGCCCAGCCAGGAGAAGATGAGTGGTACCCAGAAGGAGAAGAAGACGTCCAAGGAAATGAAGATGAAGATCGTCAGGCGTAGGGTCTCGAGCCTAGTTCCCAACTAAGGAGATGAAGTTGCTTCCGCTAAGATTTAGTTTATTTTGCTTCCGCTGAAAGACTTTATGAAGTGATGAATTGCCGCGAGGGATGCCTCCTACGTCTTTTGTAATGAACTTGGGCTTGTAAGACTTATGTTGTCGCAATGTGCTACCATTGGATCGTGAAATGTCTTTAATGATATTGTTACGATTCGAATCGTAGCAACCTGTCTCGTATTAGCCAAGTCTATACAGGGTGGGGTGTCACATTTTCTCTTGTCCCCCATTTGTTGTCTGATCCTCTGCCTGCCCTTCCCAGGCCTGAGAAGAAATGATGACGATGACGTGAAGACGACGATGTACTCATGTTTATACTTGCTTATTGCTCGCCGATGGAACAAGATCGGCGGCCGATCGAATAGACGAGAAAAGTATGATGTAATAGTATTAATTTCTCATTATATTGCAAAACGCTTTGGCTTTCCATGGATCATTCGCCTCATGCATGCATATGGATGAATCGATCACGAAGCCAGCCGAGAAGCAGAGGCGAGCGCCACGGCCTGCGTGCGCCCACACCTTGAGCCTCGCCTTCACGCCCTTGGGATCATCGATCACCTGCTACCAATCCACGGTTCATGTCAGTACATCATGCAGCAGATAGTACACGTACACTACACTGTACTATATATATACTATCGTTAGCCACCACAAGGTTTAGGAGCACAAAGCCTGTGACAAATAACCTAAAAGGCGCCCAATCATATGTGCAACTTAACTCCTCCGCGTCGATCCGTAAATTAACCACCACTGCACTTTAATTGCACGTTTTCAGTACGTGATCATTGCGGTTTAATTAATTTGTGGTGGAAACACCGCGCGGATGCCGCATGCCCCCCGACCGTGAAACCGGCAGTGCTGACACGTCAAGCCAGTGTATGCGCCTCCTAGTAGGGTGAATGGTGAAAATTTTTCATCCCATAAATACGGATACGAATAGTATCGGATCTAATCATTTTTAGATAATTTCAGATATGACATCATTGTCTCACAAATGACTTTACAACCAAAGAGAAAGCCTTCAAACGTCAAAGAGGGGCTCTAAAGAATGCACTCGTATTTGAAGGCCAGATACTCTCCGAATGCAATTAAAATCCTAAAGTGTCACCTGGACCCATCCTGTACGTGCTTATCCTAAAGTGTCAATTAAAATCCATAACAAGACTATAATGTACATGTAATCATTATAGTCATATATAGTCATATCTATATGATTAATTAAACTGCAATCTTTATGTAACTTAACTAGTGAGTTATTCAATACTTAGAGTTAAGTTAGAAAACTTTGAAGTCTCCAAAATACGCTCAACTTGTTACACTATTCGCTATTATAAATAATCCTAACAGAACATAGGGCTAACATCGATAAAACCTATGTCTTCTGTATACTATTTTCTCATCATTTTAAACTTAATCATGCTTCGGCTTGATCACCACGATCTCGTTGCACATGGTTTGGATAACACTTAGTTTCCTCCAACAAGGGGCAAATCATTCCTCTCCTAACGGGCAACATACAATTGTCCTGTTTGTAAATTTCTGTAATTGTATTAGTTCCGGATTATATTCACTCCATGTCCATATCCAATATTATTCGTTTTCATTTTCGTATCTAGGATATCTATTTTTATTTCAGAATCTAAGTAAAAATATAAAAATAAATATGATATATAAGTTATTTGATTTCTCTTAGAATCAAGTTTCTTTAATATTAACCAATTTTATAAAAAATATACCAATAATTATAGTATTAAATTAGTTTTATTAGATCGACTAAAGATTTTAATTGTTCGTCTTCAGGAGATTAAATTTCATCAACTTGAATTGATGGTTTCGGTAGCTCTTGGAGAAAAACACCACTCGGCATAGGGGCTCTTCACGAGCCAAGCTTAGCCAAGAAGTCAGCAGCCGAATTATCGTCCCTAGGGACGTGATGAAACTCGAGCCCGCTGAACTTGCCCTCTAGCTTGCAGATCTCCTTGTAGTAAGCATCCATCTTCTCGTTGGTGTAGGACACATCCTTGTTGACTTGACTGATAACCAACTTGGAATCTCCATATACCATTAATCTTTGAACCCCAAGGGAAATGTCAATTCGCAAGCCATTAAAGAGTGCTTCATACTCGGCTGCATTGTTAGACGCCATAAATAATAGTTGAAGAGCATACTTTAATTGTTCACCTTGAGAGGATATAAGAAGAATTTCTGCTCTTGCCCCATCAATGCTGAGCGAGCCGTCAAAATACATAGTCCAGTGCTTTTGAAACTTTGCAGTCAGGGGGAGCTGAATCTCGGTCCACTCGGCAACGAAATCGGCGAGGGCTTGGGACTTGATGGTCGTGCGAAGCTTGAAATCGAGGGTATATTCACCCAACTCGATGGCCCACTTCACGATCCGACCAGTTGCGTCCCTGTTTCGGAGAATGTCGCCGAGTGAAAATTCAGTAATAACCTCCACCGAATGAGCCTGAAAATAATGCTTGAGCATCCTGGCGGTGATGAGGACGGCGTACAGGAGCTTCTGAACCTGAGGGTACCAGACTTTGGATGGTCCGAGTACCTCCGATATGAAATATACCAGTCTTTTAACCAAATAGGCGTGCCCCTCCTCCGGGCGCTCGACGACCATGGCGGTGCTGACCACGTGGGTCGTGGCGGCGATGTAGAGGAGCAGCGTTTCACCAGAGGTCGGCGCAACTAGGATCGATGGAGAAGAAAGAAACTTCTTGAGGTCGGCGAAAGCCTGGTCGGCCTTTGGCGTCCATATGAAATCACCTTCTTTTTTCAGCAACTTGAAGAAAGGCATCCCGCGCTCGCCAAGTCAGGAGATAAATCGCCCGAGCGATGTCATGCAGCCGGTGAGACGCTAAATGTGCTTGACGTTGCTGGGCTTGGCCATGTTCAATATTGCAGAAATCTTCTCTGGATTTGCTTCAATTCCCCGACTGCTAACTATGAAACCAAACAGTTTTCTAGTCGGCACCCCGAATACACACTTATCCGGGTTGAGCCGCCATCAGAATTTGCGGAGGTTGCTTACAGTCTCTTGGAGGTCGGGAATTAAATCTTCTGCCTTCTGGATTTGATGACGACATCATTCACATAAGCTTCAACGTTGCGGCCGATCTGATCAGCCAGGCAGCGCTGAATAGCACGCTGGTATGTAGCCCCCGCATTCTTCAGCCCAAAAGGCATTGATGTGTAGCAATATACACCAAATGGGGTGATGAATGATATATTCTCTTGATCTTCTTCCTTCAGGCTGATCTAATGATATCCCGAGTAGCAATCCAGGAAGCTGAGAAGTGAGCTGCCGGCTGTGGAATCAACAACTTGGTCGATGCACGGTAGTGAGAAAGGATCTTTAGGGCATCTTTTGTTGAGATCAGTATAGTCAATGCACATTCTCAATTTCTCATTCTTCTTTTTTACAAGGACAAGGTTAGCTACCCATTCAGGATGATACATCTCTTTTATGAACCATGCCGCTAGTAGGTGGGTAACTTCTTCTTTGATGGCCTCTTTACGCTCCTAGGTAAAACGGCGCATCTTCTGCTTGACCGGCTTGACGGCCAGTATACATGGAGTTCATGCTCAATCAACTCCCGAGTTACGCTCGGCATATCAGAGGGTTGCCAGGCGAATACATCGATGTTAACGCTGAGCAAGCTGACGAGTGTGCTTTTCTATTTAGGATCTAGTGCTATCCCAATCAGCGCCGTCTTGGAGGGGTCAGCGTCCGAGAGCTGAATATTTTTGTACTCAGCCGACGAGGACGCTAAGCCCGATGTCGATGGCGTGTTGGTCGGGATCTCCATGCTCGTGGTCGGCGTCGTCTTGGCCGCCTGAACGATCTCATGCATTCGGACAGAGATGTCCATGGCCTCACCCAATGCGAGGCTGTCTTTCTCGCACGCGTGCGAAGTGGCAACATCCCCCTTTATTGAAAAGGCCTCGCCCGGTCCTAGAATCTTGAGAACCAGGTAGGCGTAGTAGGGTACTGCCATGAATTTGGCAAGGGATGGCCGCCCGAGTACAGCGTGGTAAGTAGTTTCGAAGTCGGCGACGTAAAACTTGATGTGCTCGGTTCTGTAGTTGTCCCGAGTGCCGAACGTCACCGGTAGAGTGAGCGTGCCGAGTGGAATGGAGGCCTTCCCTAGGACAATCCCGTAGAAAGGTATGTCCGTCTTTTGAAGTGCGGACTCGTCGATGCCGAGCGCAGCTAGGGTCCCTTTGAACAGGACATCGAGGCCGCTGGCACCGTCGATCAGGACCCTCTTGAGGCCCACCTTGAGGATGACCGGATCGACGACTAGTGGGAATCGTCCCGGCTTGAGGACATTCGTCCACTGATCATCTCTGCTGAAGGTGATCGGGATCTCCGACCACCGTAGGCGTTCGGTCGGCGTGGTGCTGATAGTATTGACGTGGCGAGCCAACAACTTCTACTGACGCTTGGATTCGGCGGCGATTGCGCCACCGAAGATCATGGAGACCGTCCGAGCAGGCTCTTGAAAATCGTTTTCCGCTGGAGATGCCTCGGCGTCTTTATCGTTCTCTCTGGCCTTTTTCTTTTTATCGTCCCGGCCATCTGGTTCTACAACTGGTAACACCGGCGGGTGGTGTGGTTGCTGTTAGGATGAATAATGCAGGGTTTATCCAATACCTCCTGCAATGCCGAATTCTTTCAGCCTTGAGGTCAGAAATTTTTGTCAGCAACCATAACCTCCTTGCCCTTTCGCTTCCTGCTCTTATTCCGAGAGGAGGACTCGGGCTTGTCACGGTCCTCACGTGAGGGCGAACGGTGACGATCCTTCTTCTTCTTCTTGTCCTTGCCAGATTCTTGAGTGTTCGGGTGCATTTGCTCCCACTCAGCATCTTCGGCGTTGGCAAATTATTCGGCGATGGTGATCATCTCGCCTAGATCGGTCAGCTCATTCATCATCAGATGGCGAAACAACTCTGAAGGCTTACACAAGCCATCTTGAAAGATAGACATAACGTTGGCATCGGAGATGCTGGCGACTGTGTTTCGATGCTCGGAGAAGCGATAGATGTAGTGTCGGAGGGACTCACCATCTTTTTGACGTATCTAGCGTAGGTCGTGCGGGAGGCCGACCTTTGCCAGGTTTCTTGATAGTTGGCGATGAAGACATCGCACAATTCACTCCAGGAGTTGATGGAGTTCTCCGGGAGTCTGGCCAGCCAACTGATGTCAGCCACGGATAGCATGACGGGGAGATAATTGACCATGACATCTTGGTCCCCTCCGGCTGCACGGATGGCCGTGTAGTATAGCCGTAGCCACTAGAAGGGGCCGGTCGTGCTGTCGTATGGCGAGACTCCAGTTGGACGGAAGTTACGAGGCCATACTATCTGACGAAGGCGCTCAGAGAAGGCTAGAAAGCCGTCGTGACATGAGATGTTGGTGTCGGGCCGGTTAGCCCCCGGCGTGCCATGGCTTCGGTCGTATTGCTCACGACGACGGAGCTCGCTGTGCTCGCGTTCACTGCAGCGGCAAGAAATGGTGTTGCGCGCGTCACGTGCTTCATTGATGATGTTTCGGGCATCACTCGAATAAGAGCTCCCACGTCACTCACTTTGATGCGAGCGTGCTGGCCGGTGGGACGGTCGGGAATGTGAGCGACGGTCCGGAGACCGTGACCTTGGAGGTGGGACCACGTCAACAATTTGAGTGGCGGTCGCCTGGGTCATAACCCGAGCCCTTTGGAGCTCGGTTGAATCAGGAAGGGTGGCTAGCATCCTCTCAATGGCGATCAGGTTCGCAGTCGGCGTGCGGTACACAGCATGGCCTTTAAAGTCCATCATGTACCGGTCCTGCGCGCCGTGTCGTGAAGTCCCGGGCGCTGCACGGGCCCTCGCGCGGCGGTCTGATCGGG
>KE372750.1:260028-276770 GCA_000418225.1 Zizania latifolia | reverse complement strand
CGGCCGCGGCCCACCTCGGCCTTCCCCGCTCTGTGCCTCTTCCTGCGCAGGAGAAAGGGAAAGAAAGAGGAAGGAGGAAAGAGGAAAGATGGAAGAAAAAGGAAAGTAGAAGGAGAAAAAAGAAAGAAAGAAAGAAGAGAAAAAAAGAAAAATAAAAGAGAAAAGATTTTTTTGAAATATAGAGATTTTCTAAGACTACTTGGTCTATAGCATATAATCTATATTTTTATTTTCCTTAATATCATAGGTTTATTGTTTCATTCACTTGCAGTTCAAATTTAACTTGTTTTAATTTAAATCCTAGAAACATAATTAAATAATAAAAAACAGCTAACTGATTTAGAAAAATGCTAAATTTTTTCACGGGATAAGATATGTTATATTTTGATTGTAGAAAAAGTTTTAAATTCAAAAGAGGATTTAACCGATGATTTGGTTTCAAACCCAACACATTACATCTTTAAATCCTAATTCATTCTCGGAGAATATCTAGCTTTCTTAACATCCTATGTGATAACTTTCTTGAAATATTTTTAAATTTTTATCATAGCATCTACATATCATATTATAACATTATGACAGGTCTCGTGTTTTTCAGACTTCATTTGATTTTTCTAGAATTAAAAAGCCATTAAGCTCCACGTTGCCGATCGAGTGTCGCAACCTAGATTTTTCAAAATTTCTTTTCATTTAGTGGGCACGTCCTACAAATGGACTCAAAAATATGAATATGATTTTTCTACAAATTTTGGTTCATTATTTCATGCACTTGCAGTTTAAATTTGATCTATTTTAATATAAATCCTAGAAACACACTTAATGAATTAAAAATAGTAAATTGATCCAGAAAAATACCAAATTTTTACATGAGATGAGCTATATTGCATTTTAATCGTAGAAAAAGTTTCAAGTTCAAACAAAGATTTAACCATCGATTTGCTTTTAAACCCAACCCATTCATTCTTTAAATCCTAATTCATCCTCGGAGAATCTCTGACTTTTGTTAACATCGTACGTGATAACTTTCTCAAAATATTTTTAAATTTTTATCACACCATCTATGTATCATTTGATTTTTTTAGAATTAAAAAACAATTAAGCTCCACGTTGCCGATCGAGTGTCATAACCTAGAATTTTCAAAATTTCTTTTAATTTAGTGTATAAGAACTAAAAATAGACTCAAAAATATGAATATTATTTTTCTATAAATTTTGGTTCATTATTTCAAGCACTTGCAGTTCAAATTTCACCTATTTCAATTTAAATTCTAGAAACGTACTTAATGAATTAAAAATAGCAAACGGATCTAGAAAAATATAAAAATGTTACATGGAATAAGATATATTGTATTTTGAGTTTAGAAAAATTTTCAAGCTCAAACCAAGTTGCAAATATCACATAGGCTCGAAAAAATATACTCGGCGAACAACCCTCTTTACCGAATACCCGAAAAAATACACTCGACGAAGAGCTATTTTTTCATAGTGAATGTTATATTTTATTTAAGATTTTAAAAAGAAATAGGATCTTTTAAGAGATTTTGGAAACAAAAATTCTAAATTTGGAGAATGTTTATTCTCTATTGGACAATTTTTTCTGATAAATATCCATAACCGTATTTGTATCCGCTCCGTATTCGTATCCGATAATATCCGTTTCCGTATCCATATCCGGAATATCCAAATTCGAATTCAAATCTAAAAAAAATATGAAAAGAGATATGATATCACTAATATCCGTCCGTATCCAATCCGTTTTTATCCCTACCAAAGAGCGCAAGGCAGGTAGTCCCTGTCAAAAAAAAGAGAAGGATTTTCCCTTGGAAAGCACTGAAATAACCACACCCTCTCGTCTGCAAATACTCGCTCTAACAAACTCTTAGAATTTTTTGGTACTACTAAAATCTTACAAAATTCGCACGAGATTCATGCGTGCGCATCTGAAAAGACAGGCTTGAGAGCCGAACAGGGCTTGCAATCCCCTAGGGGGTTATCGTCGGTAACTTTGCAATCATGTTTCAGGGGCGCCATGATAAATAAGTCAAATTCGAAATTTTGAACCTACCAGTTTGGTTTGGTTGCTTCTTGTTTTGAACCGGTAACCGAGAGGTAACCGTCGGACGCTTGTTTGCACCTGTGACTAATGGATTAGCCACGATAACCGATTAATTTACGTCGAAAACTTATTGGTTTTTAAAATATAAAGAAAATAGAAAAATTTAAAGAAATGAGGGGAAATATAGAAAAATATAGTAACTTAATGAAAATCTACATTGCAATGATAAAAAAAATCGGTATGACATTTGTTTATTTTTTTGGTTGAATTAAATGGTAGAGCTATACAAATTTAGTAATACCATTTTTGTGAAAAAAGAATAAAATAGAGAATATATATTACAAGTAACATATATTTTACGATAGAAGTGAAAGTCAATGTACTTTGTACTAATTAGTTTTAACACAGAATAACAAGACAAGATAGAATATGCTTGATAATAGAAAATGATTATATTTTTATTAATTTGAATTTAGATATCCGACTGAATCACTTTGATAGCTTAAAATAATCAGGATTGTAACATAATCTTGATTATTTAATAAGCAGGATTGTGGCTTATTCTGATTATTAGTTATATTGATGATTATGATTAATATTTAAGTTGTCTATAATTTTTCTGTTTGGTTCACAATCTGTTTATTTTTTAAGCAGAATCTGATTATAAGCTGTCCCAAAGAGCCTTAATAATATCAAAGAAGCTATTTTTGGCCGCTAATCTGAATTGTTTGTCTAAGAAACAACTAAGTAATTCGTATCATCGTTCGGCATATGGAAGGTATAGGTAGTTATTACTGATACTCAGACTCCAATCACAACAAAAGTTTACGCATGTTTTAGATAGTCTGTACGAATACCTAGTAATTTCCATAAAAACAAAAATTGGAACTACATAGTTTTTAGACTGGTGCTGGAATGATTGATTGGTATAGCAAATTCCGGCCAAAATTGATCAGAATTACCGATATTGCAACCGAAATGGTACGAAACCTACTCTACTCAGTCTTTCAGTCAGAAAAACATGCACATGTCCTGCCCAACTGAATTGTTAGTCTGTCAGACATTGGCCTCCATAATAATCTGCGGCAGCAAACTATTAATCTTGGATCACTTCAATATTTCGTCTACCCTGTTTCGTCTTATTACTTATAAATTATAATTAAAGGTGAGAACTTCAGAAATGTGGTGAATAAGCTGTCTTCAATCGCTGTAAATGAAGGTTGCCACAAGAATTACACTGAATTTTTGTTGTCTTGCTATGGCTGAATATATGATCGATTTTCGTGTTCTTCCCCTATACCTCTTTCATCAGCAGTAAATCACACAGCAGACAGACACTTCCAAGCGTTATTGCTATTAGCCAATGTTCAGTTATATATTTCATTATTTTGGCATTATTGGTATACTTTTATGTCCTAATGTTCTTGTTACCATCCATATTAAGTAAAAATTGACCTCTATCAATCCACGAGGCTATTTGCAATAACTATTGGAAGGTCAAATTTTGTTTCGAAGGGACATATGTTGAATAGTGGTAAACTTCAGGTTTAATGTTTAACATGCAAGTATCATGAATCTGTCCACTCGTGCTTTCGTTATACCATCGTCATGCTCATGTACAAAACGAAAAGATTTAAAGAACTAATCAGACATAACGGAGTATATATGCAGGAATTCATCATTTCTCTTCTGTTTAGTTGTTCTGTAGTAATGACATATAGTCCATTTGGTATTAGAGTTGATCTCAGTGAATTGTTTTATTAATTTCTCCTTGCCATAGGTCATATTTTACCAGTATTCGTCCTATAAACATGTAGTTACATCCAAAAATACAGCAATTGAAGTGAACATTCCCACATAAGTACAAATGTCCATGGTGGATAGCCAAGTTCTTGGCCTGTGTAAATTGTCCTTACCAGCAGCTAGAAATAGTTGTGTAGACACTAGAATCATTTTTCTAATTGCTTTTCAGGACTGGAGTTACACAATACTATTTGTCCCATTGCATTTATCAATCTAATGGCTGATTAATTTATGTCAACATATTTGTAGAGATGACCAATTCCCAGTTGTTATTGCCATGTCAAAAGCTGTTTTGTGGGAACCCATGGATGTCAAGTTGCTAATGACAATTTTACTACTTTGAATTAAACTGCTTTTAACATTTGTAGGTTTGTGCAATCAAGTGGAACCTACCCGGTAGACTAAACCAACTTGATGCATCTGTAAAGCTAAGTATTGTCCCTTAAGGTTAAGCCTCCACATTATTTAGAAACAATAGTAGGAACGATTTTCTCCATGCACCCTCTGTAAACTGTGGCCCATAATTACATAGAAACAATTATTTTTTTAACTTCCATCATATCCATCAGCCATAGCTTTATCCTTTACCAGTGGATCCACATAATGTAAACATCTTGATTCCTGAGGTATGCATGGCTTGACCTTAGACATTTGTTTCTTACTACCTCTTTCTTCTTGATTGTTGAGTACAACCACTTCTTCTCTCCATATCATGCTATGTCCTAAATGGTATGTGAGGAGATAACTTCACCTTGTTTCAGATGCTCTTAGACAATGATCTATGCTAACTAACTTGGCCCCTGGTAGGCCTTCCATTGTGTCAGCCAAATCATCATCATCATTAGTAAGTACATTTATTTTGAATGGCCTCTTATCTGCCATTTTTCTTGATTAGCTTGTCTTAAGAGGCCCCTATGGCTGGTTGCAATATTTAAAACATGTCAAGTGTAAAATCTTTACGCGTGTTGATTGACTGCAAGCTAGACTATGCATGACACTCTACAATGTCTAGCTTGGTACTTGATCTGTAAATAAAATAGGCTTTAGAGTTCAGACACCACACTATCTACCTTGCAGCTAGGTAAGACACAATTTGTTTCTTCATTTATTTAATCTGTGTATCTTTACCTTCCTTGAGGATCTTGCTTGATGGACCCTAGCCTGTATTCAGCTGGGATGTGATCACCTAGCTCCAGATTCTCCTTAGAAAGAGGTGAACAAAGAAAAGGAAAAAGGTGAAAGAAAAGAAAAACAGCACTCAAGTCAGCATGCCCTCATCAGTACATGAGTTATTTCTCGGGAACATGTGAAAAGCAAGAAGGGGAGAAAATAATTACATAAATTTGCATCGATAATGTGCAAGATTATAGTTGAGATGTCTCATGTCTGGGACTATTTGTGTGGTTTCTAAGAACTACCGACACATGCGGTTTTCCCCATGCCATGCCTACCTCTGATAACAAAGGACCATGCCAAAACTCAAGAATACAAAAAAAAAAGTCAACCTACTTGCTCGAATAAATAAAGGCAACAGTTTTCAAAGGAAAGGAAGGTAAACTCTGTAACACTTCTATACATTATGCCACAACTTGAACCCATACTTGTCACGTTTTCCCCATTGCACTGCAGTTTCTTTGAACTGATGAACAGCTCCTGATGTTCATTTTTGTATCGCCAAAAGAATGCGTCTATGCAAACATTCACACGAATTTATCCGCGCAAATACCTTTGAAAACTCTCAGTTTTCTTCTGATTCTTTGTTCCCTGCATGCTGGAGCATGTTGCCTAGATATTGTCAAAAGACAAGGACATCCTTTGCAAATCCTTGTCATACATATCTGATACTACTGGGAGATGTTGCTGTGGCTGCAGGTTCTGAGACCAAGCTGCACAAAACCCCTCCATGTTGAATTGGCTCTCTGCTTTGACGACGTCTTCATACAGCGAGTGGCCAAGGTTCTGCATGGTCGCTGGCATATCTGGGAATGTTCCATGGAGCAACTCAGGCCACTTGAGTTCTTCCTCTAGCTGCACTTGGCTTTCTTTTTCCGGTGCTAAGCCTGTCCATGGGAAGATGTTGGTCTCCAAAAGGGAGCTCGTGCTCTGCAGCTCGAATCCCAAACCGTTGTTGCCACTGCTCCCTGTACTGCTACTGCTGCTAGGATTGTTCCTATCCCAGTAGAACTGGGCACTGTGGATGCCAGTGCCTCGAGACCGTGGATTGTCTGGTGATGGATTGAGCCCTGTTGATGTCGAGAGGGTTGACGGTGAAACTGGAGGCATCACGGTGGAAATTGTGCTGCTGCTGGACTCATTCTGGTTATACCAGAGTGAATTCCTGCTGCCAATGTCATTGTTGTAGCATAGCAGCTGCTGGAAAGGGAAATTGGGAATTTGGCCTGACGAATGGCAGCCAGGAAGGCTCTCACGACCAGAAGAGAGCTGGTCGAGAAACAGCTCCTTCGGTGGCAGCTTCAGACGTGTCAAGCCTGGAGCTTCTGTGCGAGGCTTAGTTACCTCCATTGGCAGCAGCTCTGATGATTGTGCCGTCTCTCTCAGAAGGTGGCTCAAGTTGCCAAGAACAACGCCACTTGATGGGTCAACGTCGCTTGACTCGGAAGTTCTGTCAGCGCTGACGGCGGGAGCTGCTTTGCTTCGATCCACCTCGGCGAGGGGCTTGTGGGTGTTTGGGTCGATGCCTTTTTGCCTCAGCTTCTTCTTGATGCACGAGTTCCAGAGGTTCTTGATCTCGTTGTCAGTTCTTCCGGGCAGTCGTGTTGCAATTTGAGACCACCTGCTCAGTGATGTGAAAAAAAAAGGCAAGAGTTAAGGGAGGCTCGATTTGATGAAGTCCTAAATTCTGACAGCTCAATTGAGCTGAAATTTACCTGTTTCCCAGAACAGCATGGAGCTCAACGATGAGGTCTTCCTCCTCCTCAGAGAATGCACCTCTTTTAAGGTCAGGCCTCAAGTAGTTTATCCACCTCAGCCTGCAGCTCTTGCCACACCTCTGAAGCCCTGCAGCGATTCATTGGCAGTATGGTTTCAGGATAGACTTGAATTGACACAGTTGAAATAACAAGAAGTGGATAGCCGACAAGTTCCCACCTGCAAGTTTTGGAACGGTGCTCCAGCATCCATGGCCATGCTTGGTTATATGGTTCATGAGCTTCTCGTCCTCCTCGGGCGACCACAGGCCCTTCCTCAGCTTCTGCTTGTAGCAGCAGGAATGCCTCCCCATTGAAAGCAATGCAGAAACTGAAGCTGAACCTGAGCTCTGTAACCTGCAGCTCACTCTCTCGCGGAGTTTCCACAGCACACAACTCTTCACAGGTAATCTCCTCTCGATGATTCAGTGCTCAAAGAGTGGGATTGCTACGGAATTTGCAGACCTCCCTCCCCATTTGCCCCCTGTTTTAAAGCTGGTGGTTGTGTACATGCGTGGGCTCCTGCCTTATCGTCCCTAAGAATCTTTGTCCGTTACAAAACGTCGGTGGGGTTGTCTCTTGCATTTCAATTACCGCGACTTAATGACCGCAACACATTCCAGGAAAACTCTTGATTGTTAATCGTTTCTATATATGTGTAATCAGGTACGTTACTTTGTGCACAAGCCAGTTAAAAGTGAAGGAAGCTTGTCAAAGTTACATAATTTGGAAAAGGATTGGAGTTGTTTCTCGTGTGATTCATGAGTGCGACCTGGAGCAGCTAGTCCGTCACTGCTACTGTGAGCTTGTTCCCTCGGCAGCCTCTGCGTCATGAGTATTCCATGCAGGGAAAGTGCACAGTTGGTGATGAACTTCTTCTCCCTTTTTCTTGGTGATTCTCATCAAAACCCAGTTTTGTTACATCTATCCTAGATTTCTAGTATATCTCTTATCTTCAATGCTGTTGCTGTGCCAGACTAAAGTACACACCATGCTTCAACTTTTGTTTTTCAGGAAAGTCAGTGGATCACTTCTTACATGGAGAAAGCTTTGCATCAATCATCCAGAGATGGGTGGCAACAAATGTTTGTATTCCAGGACAGAAAGAATCTTCCTTTTCTTTATCCCCAGCAGCCAGCGATGTGTTTTATCTTTAGGACCTCCGAGTTCCAATCATAAATCTGTGCTCCAATCCAAGAAAATCATCTCTGGCACCTCCCAAGATGCTAGCAATCAGCTGTTTAAAATCATATTGCAGTAGTCTTGGTCTGGTTATTGTAGAGAGAAGTGTGTTTGCTGTTAAGATTTTTATGGTTGTAATGCCCCAAACTCCAGATGATGCTTTGTCTGGAGACACAGCAGTTGAGTGTACAATAATGTCGATGAGGTGGCTAACCCCCAAGCATTTTTATTTCTTGTCCTCGCTTGGATGCTGCAAGAAAAAGGTCTGGTTTCTTGACTTGATGATTGGAAGATACAATGGCGTCGTCTCGGTGCCCATGTGATTTTGGATACCGCTCTGATTAAACAAGCACAGAAGCTGTTATATCGACTGAACATTTTATAATCTGGACGATCTGTACAATTCGGCTTTTCATGATGATCCGAAGCTTCCTTTGTTCTTTTGTGAAGATTTTCTGCACCTTTAGAGTGAGCTGATGGGGAAAAAATATGATCTATTAATCTAATTGTGTTCGTGAAGGTTACAGTAGCTAGGCTGTGTACAATTATGAGAAACAGGTGTGCATGCAATTGCTCATTATTTTGACGGTGGCTTCTCTTAAGTGGAGGTTTTTAGTCATCCATGAACTTAGCTATCAGTCTATCACTCATCATGTCAGCTTCTTTCTCTTGCTCCAGATGCATGTATACGTAAAACAAAATTTTGATTATGTGCTCTCCATTTAGATTGTAATTGAGGATTTATCTTCCTGATCTATATGTCATTAACCTGAGATGATTCCATATGTCAGTAAGATATCAAAGGTAAATTCTTAATTTCTTATCTAAATGGCTTTCAATCTCCGGTGAGAAGAAAGGACATTCCGTTTCTTTTCCTTTGCTGACGATTTGTTTGATTTTATTTTTCATTTGCTTCTTGGATGCCACTAATCAGAGGGGTGCCAATAATTAAAGGCATCCTTAGACAAACTGACCTGGTGAGAAAAGGAGCCATGGCCATTAATTAGGAAGGAAGGAAGGGAAGGGGTCACGGGAAAAAGCAGGTTTGACATATAGGGCATCTTCGGCTGGGTCCCAGGTGGTGGGCCCACACTCCCTGTTTTACACTGTCAATGATTAATCCCAGTGCTTAACTTTGCCTGTCTAGCATTCAATTCGGTCGCTTGTGTACTAAGTTTTTAGTTGAAAAGGCATGAGTTCCAAGTTGTGCACTCTGGGGAAAACCAACCTGCAGCAATTTTAATTCATATTTCAAATTCTCTCTGTTTTATTTTTCTTAACTTTCTAAGTTTAGATTTTTTTATACTAATTGTTAATGTTTTGGTGATTAAGATACGACTTTAAACTCATATACCGCTACACATGTGAACTTACTGACTAAAAGTGTAATCATGTTTAATATAAACAAAACAGGAAGTATACGTATTAATTAATTGTTCATAGTAAGGGAGAACATGTTTAAAATATCAATAATTAAGAAACCCGGATGGAGTATATAAATCAACCTTGAGGGAACTTTTCCAAATGGAATACTGAAAATATTTTTCTTTAACTCTAGATAAAAACAACTCTTTGAACTAATTCTTCGGACAAAATTCGTCCCAAGCAAACTTCTGCGGCTACTATCGTGCTATCCCGGTCAGTTTTATAACCTAAAACTCATTTTCAAGCGAAAACTAAAAGTTAATTCCTCCATTGGTGCACCGGTCACAACTCTTGAATGAGGCGGCTGCGATTGACGACATCGAAAATTTAAGGGGATTGAAGAGCTATCTTGCACTTAACATGCACATATGCGTGGATGGTCCCTAAGCTAGCTAGGTACATGCTCTCTACAAATTGGAAACAACTGTGCGTGTACAAAACGGAAACATACCGTTCCGTTTTGTTGTTGGCAAATCCAAAAACAAAAACATAGGCACATAGCTAACTATCATTAAATAATATTAAAATTTTCTAAATATTTTTAATAATTTAATAAAAAATCATTACGAGTAAGGAGACAACTCCTAATTACCCTATGTCTGTCTCAATCTGTCTCTTCTGTCTTCGTCTTCTTCGGCGCTTTGTTAAGTTTTCATAGTAAAATTATGGCAGATGCATGTTTTTTCTGTAGATGTGCATTTGATGGGGGTTCACGGCTAAGAAAGATGTAGTATATATGAAAATTCGCCATGAATAATCAAACTTAATCTGAAGTATCGACAAATCTATATAATTTACACAATATGGTCGTTAATAATTACAGATACAGGTAAGTTATTCTTCTTTTTCGAAGCCAAATCATCTTAAGTACTTCTAGTTTTTTATATCTGTTTCACGGTGCCGATGAACAAAGCTATGAAACGGCTAATCTGCATCCCTAGCAAAATCAAATCGAGACCTCGTTGAAATACAAGAAGAAGAAAAAAGAAAACATTCCTATATAGGAAATGAATAGTTCCGTGTAATTAAAGTTCAGTCCGGCCAGCTTGTACTAGCATTTCACCATCTACTAATCTTGCAGAAATGTACTGTTCCCATCTGGTTAATTATAACAGTGAACTAAACATACGCATGCTTAATTAATTAGTGAGGTTATTAGGAACAAACCTAGTAGGGGACCGCGACGCTGATCGATGTGCGTGCCAACTAACACGATATGATGTGCACTAATGGAGAATTATGTGTGTGTACATATCACCATCTTGCTATTAATCTAAAATCAATCTGCAAATATATACTTTACAAGAAAGCAGGCAGCTACATATTTTTTGGGAGTTTTATTTTACGTGGTGATCTAGACATGGATGAAAGATCACCGGAGAAGAAGAGATGAAATGTGTTTGTCCATGGCCTGTATAAGTCATCGTGGGTCGCGGTCAACTCTTTTTTGGTCTCTTTTCACTGATGGATAGCCATGTAGGTATGCATGCCCACACATACGTAGACACATATTGTCCATGAGTGACAGTTTTGCTGGTAGTAACACTTGTCCTTGAGCTTTATTTTGCCATATACACTACTGGAAATCATGATTTCTCTGTCGGCAGAAAACCATCAGAAAAATAGTGAAACCCGTTAGAAAAATAGCCAAATCAATTTCTCTAACGGTGTGCCGACAAGAAATACCCGCCAGGGATAGCGTGACAGGGAAATTAAAATTGCCTGACAGCTCACTGTCAGAAATAATTTCCCTGTCGGCGTGTATCCGACAGAAAAATTCGCCGACATCGGGTTTTGATTTTCTATCTGTGTCAAGTTTTGCCGTCAGGAAAATTTATTTTTACCGTCAGTACAAATAATTTTCCTGACGGGCTGTAAGTTTATTTTTGATGGGCCGTAGACTTTTTTCCTGTCAGTATGTTGCCGTCACGACTAAGCCAGAATTTCCATACGGGCTTAAACCGATAGGAAAATAGGATCAATTTCATGTCGGCTCGAACCGACAGGAAAATATATTTTTCCATCACTATTAATTTAATACAGGGATCAAGTCAGAATTTTATATAGAAAATTACAACGGAATTTCACAAATTCATCACAATATTCATCACAACATTCAAAATATATTCAACATGATTCTAATATAGAGCTCACATTCACTTAAATCTCAACAAAAGCCCCGCACAGTACTGTCTTGTCTTTGGCATAGTATGGCATGAGCATAAATTCAACCTCCATCACAAGAGTGTGCATCAATATGCCATGAACAAAAATCACCTTCATCACAAAAGTTAGCACCAATTTCTACTAGCAACTAGTTCCCCTACCTAGCAACCTAGCTAAAGTTATACTTATATCAAAAACCAGTAAGTATGCAATTTTCCCTCACTTCAAAAGATGAAAGTAACAAGTACCAATCTATTGCTTAAGTGATTAACATCTTCATGCTTGGTTTTCACTTTGGCGATGGCTAGTTTCTAATGTCTTGTTTTCACCGTCAAGCTCCTCGCCGCTGTGGCCATCTGCTACGTTGTTTGCATTGTCATTGATAGTCGATTCTAAGCCAACATGAGATGAACATGTTGCCTGTTAAAGTAGAAAGTAACTAATTAAGTAATATTAATTAATCGCTTGCATTAATAATGATAGACCTTACCTAAGTAAGCATGTAGGCTAATTGATAATGATATATTTACGAGTAGGTTTTTTACATTGATAGTAATACTACCTAACATACAATTCTGGAGAAGCAAGAACATAAAAGTAATTGGTAGAGGTAGAAAGTAACTAATTCAAGTCCATAAAAACTGAACCAATACAAATATCTATCTTACCATGAGTACTGAACTAATACAAGTTAAATTCAGTAGCTATGAAAGAATCAACATGGGGCCACTTCGTCACTGCTGCACTTCTGCTGCCACTCTAAAAATATGTTGCAAAATACTTAGGTAAACTGCTAGAAAATGTGTTGCATGACATTGAAGAAACTAGGAGGGAATATCTTCTCTAATTTGCAAAGAAGTATTGCAACATTATGTTCTAGAGAGCAGATAACATCTTTGCTAAGTTCTTTGGCACACAATTGCTGATAGAAGAAACTAAGAGTAACTCCAGCAGTTTTCTTAAAACGCATCCCCTATATCTCTCATATAGGAAATGGCCCTAAAAGATTCCATCCATATATAGCTTACGTCTCCAGCAGCTTCCCTAAAACTCATTCCCTATATCTTTGATTCCTCTTTTTTATTATTAGCCAACGGTAAAAATTCTAACTGCTATATTTTCAACAGCTATATTTCCAACGGCTAAATTTTAGACTTCTATATATTATTGTTCTTGTGGCTCTCCTTCACCACACTAGAATGGCTCAACGTAGCTTCCTCATGCAACGAGTGTTCATTATTGTCCGATGATGATGAATTCATTATCCCCGCACACACATTATACAGTCAATACAACCTTCTCAATGCCACATGCCATGGTGGTTCTGTGCCTAGCCATCGAGAAGTGTGTCGCAACAGGGAAGAAGGGAATTTAAGACTATATAACGACTATTTCTTAGATACTCCTGTCTAAAGTCCAACTATCTTTAGGCGCAGATTTATAGTTCATATCCCATGTTTTGTTTGTATTTGCTCAAAATCTCTTGTTGACAAAATGATTTAGTTGAGCATATGTGGCAACGTTATGATGGGATGTAGTTCACAACACATGGCAGTTCACAACACATATCATTTCACAAGACATGACATTTCATAAGACATGTCAGTTCATAATAAGACATAGCAGTTCATAAGACATAGCATTTTCATGGTTCCTAATGTAGTACAGCACAAAATCTACTCAATTAAGTGTACGAGACCATCGAGTCAGTATCTCCTATTGCAAGCTAATGTAATACTGCTTTTGTGTCTCAGTCAAGCCACTAAAATCCATAAACATAATTATTTCTTCCTCCTGAATTCTCTTCATTTCCATCTCTTGACTTTTGACCTCAAGATTTTTTTTGTCTCAATTGCAACCTTCTCTTGTTCTAGCGCATATGCTCGTTCATATCGTTCTTCTTTTTCTTCTCTTTTATAGCATCAGCCTCTTGCTTTTTTGCCCACAAGCTATCTATGGCAACCCTATACAAATCTTCACCCCCTCTATGTAATTTTTCTTTCTCCTTTTTTCTTCCAATTGGTCTAACAGTAGCAACCTCATTATTGTCTTCTATTATATCTTGAGTTCCCTCACAACTACTTGTATTGGTACTAGGAGAAGACACACCAGGAGATGACTTAGAAGTTACCCTTTGTTTCTTAGCACTCATCTCAACTACCCTACTACTCCATTTTTCGTTGTGCTTCAAGATATTCCAACAATGCAACATTAGAAAAGACATATGTTGCTTATCTTTTTCCTTATACAAAGTGCAAGCTTTAACAATATGGACAAGTAAAGATATTAAGTTATTACATATATAGATAATTTATAAATGTAACAAAAATATAAATGTACAAGGCAAAACTTGACTATAAAATCACCTTACCTTGCAATATCACCCTACTTTGTCTCCTACGTTCAATTTGCTCATAGCATCCGACGAACTTGTTAACACACTCTTGAATTGTAGACCAACAATGGGTGAGAGAACTCACATTACGGTCGAATTCACACTCTTTGTGCTTATGGTAGTATGCATGAATTCTCTTCCAATAAGTTACACGAGATTGCTCATTTTCATGGACTGTATCTATACTAATATTTTGTCATGCCAACACTAAAGCTTCATCTTCCTTCTCACTATAATTACTAGACCTCTTTTGATTTTTTTAACAAGGGGAGGTGCATCTACAATAGTGAACTCTTGCTCCCAATTGGACTACAAAGATCAACTTCATCAAGTGTGTTGCTCTCATTCATCAAGTTCACAAAATATTTGTCTGTATTCTCCATTGTTCACAAGCTATAAATTAATAGCAAATTTAGAACAGCAGCTAAATTACAAAGCTAATCACAAGACATAAATATACATTCATCCTGCAATTTTTGCTTTAAGATAACAACTAACCAAGAAAGCAGAGTGCTTTAAGATATCATGGGCATCTGGTGTGATCGTGTGAGTCATGGAGGAAACAGCATCAAAGGGAAGATCGATTCAACACACATACAGATAGGTGTTCATGAAATAAACAAGT
Organism: Zizania latifolia; assembly: GCA_000418225.1. Classification (NCBI taxonomy): domain Eukaryota; kingdom Viridiplantae; phylum Streptophyta; class Magnoliopsida; order Poales; family Poaceae; genus Zizania; species Zizania latifolia. The sequence continues at coordinate 262,191 of KE372750.1, read as the reverse complement.
AAATCCCATTAGGGCATTACATGTTTGCTGCTTTTACCTTACACCTTTGTAAGAATTAACACATCTATGTACAAAACCTAGAAATGGATAATATGCATTTTGGTTTGGATGGAGAAAACTGAAAAGGCAGCATGAGGCTTCAATTTGCTGAAAAATTGATGATATTGAGTGTCAAAAACAGATTAACAACATCATCCATGGGCCATGGCACCTGAAACTTGCTACTATCGATGTTCACTAGGTAATTTATACCTCTTAATTTATCATGATAAGAGCAGTTTGTGTGTCACGTCCAGAAATTCCAACCATTTCCTTGCGATTTATTGTGTGAAAAATACTCTCGTCTAAGAATCAGCCGAGGTAGACCATAGACAATTTATTGAACATCGAAAGCATAACTGTTCACGATAAAATAAATAAATTACTTATTACAGAGGTGGCATTGGAACCTTAAAATATTAATGACAAACATAAATAATTTCTAAATAACTTTATTGACGCAGCGGCGACTCCACTCCACAGGCAGACTTGACTGGGCCTGGCTCAAAAGGCACCACCTCTTACCTAGAGTCATCAGGCCCAAAAACCCAACCAAACCACTCTAAACCAGAGCTAACCAGGTTGAACAGAAAGTAAAATCAGGTTAATTAAGTAATAATAAAACTAATCACGAGTGACCTTGCATTGCCGCCCTTAACTGTGGGTACGGCTATTCGAATAGTTTTACTCTGATCAGAGGTGCACAACTTTACCCATAAGACACAGCCCTACAATATATCACCATGCGCCTCAATACCACCACGGTACCTTGAAAAAGAGCTGTGATAAGACCATTCATCTACATCCTCCAAGCTTCACACCACAGGTTCCCATCACACCCGATATCACCTTGGCGCTCCTCATCCATATAGCAAAGACTTCGAAGAGTGCAGGGCTACCGCCCATCTCGATGCTCCACCTGGGATCTCTAGGCTTTCGGTCAAACCATTACCCATGCTGGCATGTGGTGAGTGCGAGTTTACGGTGCAAATGTGACCCATGAATCGGTCCTTAAAGTGTCATAAGTACGACTAGCAGAACTACAGACCATGTACTCACAACCCACCTTAATCAAGTTTTAGTGACATTTAATTCATGAACCAGTTCATTAATCAACTAGTAATCATATAAGCCAACATTAGCATGTAAGTGGTATTGATCAGCATAATAAATGTGATACTCGTTTCTAAGCAAGGCTAAATAATCCTAAGCATCCAGATAAATTATAATAAAGATTCATACTGGTCACGTTAAATAATCTCTAGATAAATAAGGAATAGGTAAATAACAACAGGGAGCAATACAAGCAGGGTTATATCCCAATCCCGGTGACATTCTAAAATAAAATGCAATTTTGAAAGAATAGTAGCTTTGAATACATGAGTTCAACGTGATCAAATGGAAGACTTGAACAACTTGCCATGCTGAATAGGGATGAAAATTGGTGCTTCCTCGACATACACAGGCTCTTCCGGCACTTCATAGACTAAAAAGCAGTACAAGCAAATAATAATAAATTAAAATAGTATAGTAAAAGCAAACATTCTGTGTGTGAACATATTTTTAATCGGTAGAGCTCAATTTTAGAAAAATTCTTCAATTTGAATAGTTAAATTTGGAGTTTGGATGAATTAGATATGAATTTTTGAAGTTTAAACTCTATTCTGCAAATTTTTGAAATTAAAAAGGATTTATGATGCAATACAGAATTATTTTTCTAAAGAAAAATCAGGTTTATGGCATCAGCGGGGGGCTGCGGGCGTGCGTGAACCAGGTGTGCCACGTGGCGCACATGCGGGCGACAGCGACGGACGTGGCGTCGACGCGGCAGCCACGCTGTGGCCACATCAACGCGCACATGGGAACGGCGACGGCGGCGCATGGGGACCAATGGTCACCGACGAAAGGCGGCCCGTTGACTAGCGGTGAGGGGCGGAATGGGATCAGGGAACCACGGCAGACTCACTAGTGCAAACGGCGACGAGCGGCAGAGACGGGAGCGACTAGCGGCGAGGTTCGGGCCGTGGGGCTCTCGGGTTGACGACGGCGGCGGTCTTCCAGCGATCGGCGATGGTGGCAGAGGCGAGGCCAAGGACCGACGGGCGACAGCGAAGTGAACGGCGG
>KE372750.1:227804-251594 GCA_000418225.1 Zizania latifolia | reverse complement strand
TTTTTTCTTTAAGAAAGGGCTCCGAAAATTCAGAAAAAAAAATATATTTTTAGCTCAGAAAAAATCTTGAAAAATTCTCTACATTTTTAGAGACTTTTGCAAAAACATTTCAGCAACATTTTATTTGCAAAAATTTCTTTCTCAAATTTTAATAGCCAAAAATCTTTCTTTTTCTTTTAAGAAAAAATATATTTTACCTTCTTTTACTAAAAAAATTTTTTCCTTTTATTTTATTCACATATTTTAATACTTTTATATTTTGAAAATTTTAGGCTGTGACATTATGCATAGACCTAAAGAGGATATTATAGATCCAAAGTTAAACATAGAAAATAGAGTACAATCAACTTGCTGCTCACTGAGATATTCAAGCAAGAGCATTCGAATAACAACGGATTAGCGGGTTACGGCAAGCAAGATCCATTTAACCAATTAGCATTCATTCCTCGAGTAAGCAATTGCAATTAATCCCACATGAATCAACACAGCATGATTCTTGGGCTAGAAGCAGATGTCAGGGCCGACGCGCATACCTGTTGGTCCAGGAGGTGCGGCAGGAGGTGGGGAGGATGCCATAGCCGAGGAGGGAGGAGGAGACGACACGGGCGCTAGATGTTGGGGCGGGCATCACACGGCGGGAAGCGATGGGAGCCTAGCGGGATCTAGATGGTTGGCTCCAGCTGAAGGGCACCAGGCAGAGGGCGCTGAGTGGAGGGCTCTGGCTGGAAGGTGTCGGCTAGAGAAGGCGGCTGGCGGCATGAATGGGGAGAAGGCGCAAATGGGCTAGAGCACGCAGGAACGACACGTGGGCTAGGGATAGGGAAGGATTTTTGTTCCGTATATTTGGGGATGAGGGGAGAGGAGTAGGGGATGGGATAGGGAGCTGTTGGAGGGGGTTTTCTAGTAGATGCCCTATATTTGGTTATAGGGGAGCAGATAGGGCATCTGCTGGAGTTGCTGTTCAGCCAAAGAGCGCCATACATTCTCTTGTAGAAACCCACGAAAAGCAACAGGAAGCAATCGCTCAATAAATATGTGGCAGTCATGATTTTTTAAGCCAAAAATTCTTTTTTGTTGCATGTTCACACCACGCCTTATGTTGGCTACATATGAATCAGGAAATTTCAGATCTTGAAACCACTGTAGAATGGTTGGCTTGTCATTTTTGTCAATGTAGAATGGAGCTCTTGGCTTGTCCCATTTTCCATTGCTCTTTTTAACCAAATGGAGTGAAGGACGATTACAAATCATAGCTAAATCTAACCTAGCTTTCACATTATCTTTTGTCTTATTAGGTATGTCAAAGCATTGTTCCATATGGCTTCACCCATGTTTTTTTTCATTGTGCATCGCATCAATATTATGTGGGAGTAGCAACTTAGAGAAATATGGAAGCTGCCTAAAGCAAAGTACATGTGTCCAACTCTGCAATTTACCAAAAGTGTTTGCATCACCTACAAATTTGTTCAAATGGGCCTAAACTTCCTCCACGGTTAATTGTTTAGGTGGCTCACCAAACACCCTTGTGTTCTTACGAAATGCATTAGCATCTTTTCTAAATTGATGATCTTTACGCAGAAAGGACCTATGACAGTCAAACCAGCAAGCCTTATGACCATTACAGAGTTGGAAACCTTTGCAACCATATCCATATGGGCATGCCAATCTACCATGGGTGCTCCATCCAGCAAAGTCTCCATATGCCGTAAAGTCATGTACTGACCAAAGATACATTGCCCTTAATGAAAAGTTTTGTTTCAGTGAAGCATCCCATGCTTGGACCCCCCATAGTTTTTGAAATTCATCGACTAATGGTTGTATTAGAATGTTCAACTTTCTACTGAGATGCTCAGGACCAGGAACAACAAGGGAGAGAAAAATGTACTCTGGCCTTAAGAGTGTACCTGGAGGCAAATTTAATGGGGTCACAAATACTGGCCAACATGAGTATGGAGCAAAATTTATATTAAATGGTGTGAAACCATCCGTTGTTATGGCAAGTCGCACATTCCTTCTATCACTTGCAAAATCTGGATAGTGCACATCAAATTTCTTCCAAGCTTCACCATCACAAGGGTGCACTAGCTTACCACACATTGATGGACTAGGTGATCGCATTAGCTTGGTTGTCTCCTCATGTGCAAATAACCTTTGCAGCCTATCTGTGATGGGAAGGTAACGTAGGACTTTATGTGCAACCTTTGTTCGACCTTCCTTATACCAATTGGCACCACAAACATCATATTTATCTTTGTTCACATTTTCTTTGTAGAAGAGCATACAATTGTTATAACAGACATCAATTTTTACATAAGGCATGCCACAACCCTCTAGTAGTTTCCTTGAGTGGTAAAAGTAACTAGGTAGCTTTGAATTTGGAGGAAGGAGTTCATGTATTAAAAGTATTCAGTAATTGACATGTTGTATCTTGATTTTATAGCAAGCAAACGAGCAATTGCTAACAAGCTTTAGTGTGTGGTTTTCTCATGCACTAACTCATCTGCACTAGCAACCATGCTATAGAAAGCTTGGGCATGTGTTGTTGGTTCATCATCTACTATAGGTGGATGATCCCCTGCTAGATCAACCAACATTTGATCCATATGGTCAATCTCATCAAAACTTTCTATATTAGTGCTATCATATTCTTCATGTCTAATAAGCCTCTTACCATGCCCCGTCCATGTTTCATAGCCTTCCTTAAAACCATGCTTACAGAAGTGTATCTCTACAACACTCCTTTTGTGTCTAAAGTAATTTTGACACGTGGCACAAGGACATTTGATGGTATCATTTACAATAACACCTAGACTTGAAAAGGCATGGTTTAAGAATTGAGTGGTTTGATCAATCCATTTATTAGAGGGAGCTTTACCATGCTGCCAACCATTATACATCCATGAGTGTTGTAACATGTTAACTAATTCTGTCATTCAAAGATTAATATATTATCATCACAATTTTTATGTTCCACTAGAAATTAATAGAACAAACACAAAAGACATAACACAATATGCTACATGTAACAAGCAAAAGATGCATCCAACAAGCAAAATATTAGTGGAGAAAAATACATTTGAGCAAGAATATAACTATTCACATAATTAAATGTGTGTAAATCAGATAAAGTGAACAGATTCTATGGGAAAACTGGATTAACTTGGTCATTCTGGTAATTTTGAAATAGCAGATCATAATAATTGAGTCAAAATATAAGCAAGAGTTTGAATTTTACCGTGAAGGAGGCAACGCGAGGGGAGGGTAAAGGAGCTGGAGGCAGCACAGGAGGAGGGCGCTAACGGTGAGGGGAGGCTCGGTGGCACAGGGGGTCAGGGGTCACTGGTGGTGTGTGAGGGATGGCGCCAGAGATGGGGGAGACGGGGGGAGGCCCAGCGAGGCACGGGGGAGATGAGGGGCAGTGAGGTGCGGGGGAGACATGAGCTCTAGAGGCATGGGGGGCAGAGGAGGTCTGGAGGCGCGGGAGGGTCAGGGGGCGCTGGCGGCACGAGGGGGATGGCACTGGAGATGGGGGAGACGGGGGGAGGCCCGGCGAAGCACGAGGAAGATGGGGGGTGGTGAGACACAAGGGAGACGGGAGCTCCGGAGGCGCGGGGGACCGGGAGAGGTCCAGCGGCTCGCCGGCACAGGGGGTCAGGAGGTGACGGCGACACGAGGGTGACGTCACCGGTCCTTGCAGTGGCGCAAGGGGGAGAAAGAAGAGCCTGGCAGCAGCGCTGGGAATGGTTTGGTGGAAGGGCACAGGGAGAAGGAAACAGTGCGAGGGAAAAGGGGAAATATTGGAGGGTTGTTTGGTAGGTGCAGAATTTTTTGGCGCGTTGGTCGAAAATGGGCCCGCGTTCGTGGAGACTGATTTTTTTGACAATTTCTCTATCGGTAGTTCAAAAACCGTCACAGAAATAACATCACTCATTGTTCTTTCATAATTTTTCTGTCGGCAAGGCAAAAATCATCACAGAAATATAGTAATTTCCTGTCGGTTTAATTTTTTCTATCGTTTCATGCCACCCCGTCAAGCCATTAACCCATTTCCCTATCGGTAATTGAAAACCCGTCAGACCAAATGATTTTCCCTATCGGTAAGCTACAAACCGACAGTCCATATTTCTATTTCTGTCGGCGATAAAAAAACGATAGGAAATTTATGCTGCCGATAGAAAAAACATGTTTTCCAGTAGTGATAGTATTGAAAACTAGCTAGAGAACAATAAGTTGCATGTAAGGCTACCGGTTTGTGTTATGTGTGCTACGGCCTTGCTTGTGTGACTTGAAATCGGTTTCTAGTGGTTTGGGTCGTCTCCCCTTGTGTCAACGGCTAATGTCTAATAATTTTGAGATAAAAGGGTATGAGGATAATCTTTTTCTGTTACATATTATATGACACGGCTAAGATCTAATAATTTTGAGATAAAAAGGGTACGAGGCCAACCTTTTTCTGTTACATATTATATATATAGAAGATATGAATACAACCACTAGCATAGAATATCAAATAAGGTATGATACCATATGTGTCGGTTCCTATAAAATTAATACATATAATGTATTTTCCGTCCACCCTGACTCGTGGACGAGTTCAAACTTAAAAACCGACACATATACTTTCATATGTGTCAGTTACATAAACATGTATATATAGTTGAGTCACCTATACATGTTGATACCTTATAAAAACAGGTACATATGAGGGGGCCTAGACAAGGCCCCACAATAGCTATTGTGTCTCATATGTGTTGGTTCTAAACATTAACCAACACAAATGAGTGCCATGTACTTTCGCCTCCCTGTCATAAATTCTCCTCTCTCCTCCATCGTGACTCCTCTCTCATCTCTCCACCCCCATCGAACTCCTTTCTTGAAACCTTGGGCCACCTACCAATTGGCTCAAACTTTCGCCATATCGATCGATAGTAATTAACTAGTTTGATTGGGACTGAGGGTGGTAGGCCTACTGGAAGAGGTGTGTATGTGACAGCCTGTCTTTGGCCCTCACTTGCCTTTGGTAAGCGCCATGGCAACGGTAGTCGACACTTGCTTTGATCTCTCCTCCGCCCTCGCTGCCCCCTTTATATGTGTCCACTGGTCCATGTCTCTTTGCCTCTAACTTCTTGTTGTGCTTTCCTATTTCACGACATGCGCACCACTCCTTGGTGACATCTCAGCATGATGCCCCAAGTTCTAGATCTAACCAACAATTCAAAGTTGTAGTTCATGAACAAGTCGATCAAGGAGGATGCGAGGAGAGATTGTACCACTAGCGCATAACCGGTCATCTGTGACGGATTATATCCCTAATCAGTAACGGGTGAGCTTACCATCAATGGTATTTAGTTCATGATGTCTCAGCTTATTTCAGACAGGTAGCCAACCATCACAAATATTATAATCTATGGTGGTTGATAATAACAAACCTGGGGATGAAAATGGAATGAAAATATACGAACATAAGTATTATCTTATATTTTCTATATTTTTTAACGGAAATGGAAATGAACATGAAATCAAATAGTGCTAGAAAATGAATACTAAATTGAATAGTGCTGGAAAAGGAATATGAAATTGATTAGTACTAGAAATGAATTTGAATATCTATCAAAATAAAAACCTCTTGTATTGTGCAAAACAGTAGAACAAAAGCAATAAAGAAGTTTAATTTTCATGTTGTCTCTAAATATTGGTACATATTGAGAAATATTAAACATTTAAAATAAAGTAAAAAAAGAGCTTTATAGAAAGATTCGGTTCTAATGAATGTATACCTTTTAGTTTTCAGCAAGCAATCACACATTAGTTTAATTCACCTTATTTATTATTTCATGAATAGACGATAATTAAAAGTTTCAAATTGTTTCATATAACGTGCAAGCAAAAGCCGATAGTTTATATGGTGCAGTAAAGAAATAATGGAAATAAAAATGTTCTATATTTATTGTGTGAAATATTTGTTTTCATTGGAAATCATTGCTCCGTTTCTGCTTCCAATTCTAGATAAAAAATCTCATTTCTTTGTTCATTCTAAAATATTTTATTTTCATTTCAATACAACACTCTCTGTTCCTGATCTACCTTCTTGCTTGGTACGACCCGAGTTCAGTGGTTGATTTCTCAACGCCATCGCAAGTTCGGGCGGTTTGGAAAAAAACAATGAACCGGCCGGTTTAAATCCTAAATCCAGTATTATGTATCACTGTCGGTTACTTTTGAACCGAAACTAAAAAATAACGACAAACCTCCCGAATGGCAAATAACCATCCTCAAATCTCCCGAATTTTACATTCATTAGTTTAAATCCGGTAAAATTTCCGGAGCTTATTTTACAAACCCTGAATTAACGACAAACCTAGAGGTACATAGCACCGATCCCAGCTACGTGCAAGCACGCGTGCACGTATCAGCAAAGATGGTCGGCGCGCGCGCGCCCGTTGAACTAATAGCGACCGTTTGTCGCTTAGGGAGCGGCCAGAGAAACTAACGACCAGTGTTATATGGCCACGCATGTGTGCGTTCTTTAGCTGCGAGCGAGCGAGCGACCTGTCAGCATCCGTACGTCTCCGTCGCGGGTGAGCCTTCATTCACTACAGCGTACACTGTACACAGTATGTATACGTCTTATACGTACTCTACAGACCAGGCCACTCTTTTACGAGACTTCGCCTTCAAATCAACAGGCTCGCTAGCTATTCGGCCACGTGATCGTAATTCGTAAACAGTGCATTGATATGCACGCATTCAAGAAGAAATTAATCAATTTAAGTTAATGCAACTATATATGAAATCCCAAGGCCCCTGGATGTATAGTAACTTGTCAACCGTGATGCTTGTACACGTACCTACGACGACCGAAAAAGATAAATTCCGCATCATCCTTCTAACCTTATCTTAAGAGATAGTTAAATATACAAAGTTAATATAATAATGAAATTAAATCCAAAGGCCATGCAACTTAGCCAGATCACCAAGAAATTAAAAAGAGACTGATCGATCTCTATGTGGGCCTTTTTTTCGAGAGGTACGTATATACATACGTACTTGTGACGACAGACAAAAAGATCAATTTTGCATAGAGAGAAAAAAAAAGTAACTTGTTGTGTACGTAGATAATTAAGTTTCCGTACAAGTACATCTCCAGTTATATATATCTATCAACATACACCAATTCTGCAACAAGGTAGGTCACAGACGACGACGTTTTCCTGTACGTATATATACGTGTACGTGTGTGGCGTTGATGTACGTGTACCGGTTTTGTGTGTTCTGTCCGATCAACGCGAGCGGCCGCATGGGCGATGTTACACGCGACCAACTAGCTAGAACATGGCCAACATGTCTTAATTAATCTATTATAATTCGATATTGCAGAGACCATGAACAATTTGGGCGTCAAATCACTCATATTGCGCGCGCAACCGTTAGCTCTGTCCCTCCAAAAAGCATGCATATATAACGGCCAAATTTAATCAGCAAATATAGTACAAAAGATCGTCTTCAAATCAGCTTCAAGCAGCAAAAGAACAACGCCGAGGCGGTTTATATAATTGTGTATGTATCCATATATACGTGTCATGAGTAGGTAACATATATGTATACTGTCAAATAAGTGTTGTTTTGAAATCGATATGTATGGTCTCAAAATGTCCATGATTTATTAGTCGTCCATCTGATAATCTTATAAGGTGGTATGAAAAAGCTGGGAATATATACAAAATACTACGTTATATATGTGGAGACGAGTGATTATACATATATATTAATTAGGTCACCTTCCAAAAAAATATCACCCTGATGTACTTTATGGGATCGTGCATTGAGGAAACTTTTGCCTTTTAGGGCCTGCATGGATGACCTGGAATTAAAATTCAACAGAAAATTTGAATTTTATAACTTAATTTTATGATTCTATTTAAGTTTTTTTAGAAAAAATTGGCAGTTTTGACATTAGAACCATTATGAACATAAGTATAAAATTAGCACGGTGACATGTTGTAGGGCTATATTTCGTGAGAAAAATAGTGCACATCTGATCAGAGTAAAACTATTCGAATAGTCGTACCCGCGGTCAAGGGTAGCAAAGCAATATTTTTTACGATTAGTCCCACTATGATAAATAATTGGATCTGGTTAATGAATTTGGTGGTAACCTGGTTAACTCTGGTGTTAGAGTTGGTATGGTTGGTTTTAGCCTGACACCTGGGCTAGGTTGTTCAATGATTGATTAAAATTATCTTTAATATATTCTACTAATTTTAAAAGTTCTTAAATATCCGTTTAAACTGTTATTTATGCAAAATAGTTGTATTATGTCTTTTATTAAAATCCTATTGCACCACATGCATTTTACATGTGACTTGCTGAGTAGCGTGGGTTGTACTCAGTCTTATTATATTCACCCTTCTCTAGAAAGAAAGTTCATAAGTGTTGTAGAAAGTTCAAAAGATTAAGGATTATACCCCAGTATAGTTGCGCGTAGAGTTGGAGTTTAAGCTACGTTAGTTCATCTATTTTGGTGTTGTTTTCTTCCAACTTCCGAGTGAGGACTACTAAGCGCATCTTCTATAAGTTATTAATGTCTACTTTTGAGTTGGATCTATATATTGAATTATTAGTTTGTGTATCGAGGTTGACTAATGCATAGGGACTTAATGCATAAATTGTTCTGAAAATTGGTTATAAATTTTTGGGTATGACAATTATGCCTCGTCAATATTTATCTATGATACATTATAACTATTAGCAACATAGATAACAACGCATTTATGACGTGCCATAATATTTGACATATCATAAATGACATATATCATATGTACCGATTCATCATTATGGCCCATCATAGATGACCTATCATTTGTGATGGGTGTTAGTTATGACCATCATAGATGACTCATCTGTAACGGGTCATAACTAGCACCATCGTATATAAGTGATTCGACTATTTTAGTAAGACACTAGTTAGTTTCCACACATTTTATTCAAATTTTTGCTGCGTCCCGCACACGCATCACTTCACCAAAAGCAGTGAGCTCTAGCTGCCATCGCTGCCTACTCAGATAGTAATTCAAAGGATAGGCTCATATGATGCGATTTGCGTGAATGATTTGAGTTTTTGTATTTTTCTCTAATTTGATTGGAACATCCATGTCGATCTGTTGAACATCTTTGAAATGCACAGTACAATTGAAATGCACAATATGGTTGAAATGAACAGTACAATTGAAATGAACACCCTGCATGTTTCTTTGGAAGACTAGAAAATATATTGATAACATGAAGTGGATCTATGCATTAAAATGTACGCGTTAATAAATGTTATGTGCTATTTCAAGATGTATTAGTCTCGTATTATAATGGTGTTTTTATCGTTTAGTAATTTTAGATTTCAATTATAAAAATTGTCCTAAAATAAGTCCTAATAACCTACACCACCGCCATTGTCGCTTGAGCCTCAACCATTGATTTCACCGTAACTCGATGATAGGATGGACCATCGTAACGACCGGTATGTGCATATATAATATGTTTTAAGTTTCTAATGGTTTATATATATGTAGTAATATTATATATGTATTTACAATAATCATAATTTGTAATAATTTTAATTTTTATTGGACGTAAAGGCTATCCATGTGGTAGGTTTTGTTACATGGGCTTTTCTAGTCCTTGTGCTAGGCGTGCACCTTCTCTGGATCCTCCATCACACACAACATCAAACAACATTAGCACTGCTTAGTCTAGTGTTTACCAGAATGATGGCGCTAACTCTAGTGTCACTTAAGATGATGGTATGATTATGTAGCAATAATTGTTAGCAGATGCTATCACCAATGATCCGTGTATTGCTCGTCTTGTCTAGTAAGATGAGGATGGGGATATAGTTTAGGCAATGACGGAGGATATTAAAGAGGGGGTATGACTCCAAGTACTGCCATCGATTTAGTAATGGCCGAGGAGGAGTAGGAGCAGGGCCGGTCTTGAGATTTAGGAGGCCCGGGGCGAACTAAGTTTTAGGGGCCCTTTTTGATACACAATTAAAATATATCTAAAAATAGTATTGATATAGAATAATGTGTACATATTAAATTACCTCAAAAATTCCTTCTAACGTTCCTTGATGCGAAGTCATTGATGATGGTGTCAATATCAATCTCATCCAATAATTGCTTCTCAATGTATAAAGTTGCCAAACCATTTAACCTCTCTTGAGACATTGTAGATCTCAAATAGTTCTTCAACAATTTTAATTTTGAGAAGCTTCTTTCAGCTGATGCCACCGTCACGAGCATAGTAAAGAAGATGCGATAAGCAATTGAAGTATTAGGATAACAATCTGCTTTTGTTACAAACTCAAAAATCTCCATAGCTGACATTGGTTTATCTGACAAAGTGAATCGCATAACACTTAACTCAGAAATTAGATCATTTAAATCCTTGTTAGATGAACCATGATGAGAGAAGGCTACTGCCAATGTTGTGACTTCAAGGCTGTTGAACTCATTAAAAACCCAAATATTTCTTTGAATAATTGGAGTTATTCAAATCTCCTTTTCAATGAACTAATTGCCATATCAACCATAAGCAGAAAGTAATTAACTTCAAATTGTTTCTCAGCTTCTAAGATTGCTTCCTCACTATTATTTTCATCAAATTGCTTCTTTCTAAGAGCACGACACTTTATCGGGAATGATGGCTCCACACCCATTTTAGATGTAATTTCTTTAGCAATGACCATACTAGAAGCAAACCTTTTATTTCTATAGGTGTTAAAATAAACCATTGTGTCTTCTATTTGTCTTAAGGTAGACTCAATGCACATAGATGGTGATTGCAACCTCTTGCTCACTTTATTTACAGCAAATAAAAAATCATGCCAAATATAAACTCAAAGCTTCTAAGCACTTCAAATAAATTTTTTGCATCACTCCTATCCTTTGCTTCAATAACACTATCTTTACTTAACTTAAGTAAAGCTTTTCTTAGCTGAGGATCTTGATATCTAATTGATGTGACACTTTTGATTCGACTCTCCCAACGTGTGTTGCTCAAAGATTTAACAGTTAAACCATCAACATAGTCAAGTAAAAATTTCCATCTTTTGGTGGAACCGATAAATAATACATATATCCGTTGTATAATTCTAAAAATATGACAGCTTTGCTACAAGACTTAGCCATATCACAAAGAGTAAGATTAAGACTATGACAAGCACACGGCATATACAAAGCTCTTGGATTTATATTAAGCAACCGCCTTTGAACCTCCTTGTGTGATCTTTTCATATTATAACCATTATCATAACCTTGTCCCCTAATATCAGCAATATCAAGATCGAATGACTTAATGGAATCAACCAAAATATTAAAAAGCCCTAAACCAGATGTGTCATCTACCTTCAAGAAACCAAAAAAATACTCCTCTATTTTAATTTGACCATCAGACATGTTAACACACCAAACTAACAGAGTCATTTATTCTTGGTGACTAACATCTGAGGTACAATCAAGAATAACAGAGAAATATTTGGCATCTTTGACAATCTTATAATAGAACTTATAATATCAGAAGTCATAAGAGAAATCAACTTATTCTGAATTTTGTGGCTGAGATAATGATAATGAATATCCTTATTTTCAACACGTCTAAGATGGTCTTGCATTACCAAATCAAATTCTGCAACCATCTCGACACAAGCTAGGAATTTGCCATTTTGATCATTGTAAAGTTGTTCATTACATCCTCTAAAAGCCAAATTACGTTTACCAAGAAATTTTACAATTGCAACTATTCTTAATAATGCTTGCCTTATGCGTTCTTTCTCCTTTGAAATTTGTTGTTGTAACTCTTTGTCAATTGTATCTTATTTAATCAACATAGTTCTCAGTTCATTCCATGAGTTCATATTGGTAATGTGCTCAACACTTATTTCATGTTCTTTCAGCCTCTCAGCGACGTTCATTCCATGAGTTTATATTGGTAATATGCTCAACACTTATTTCATGTTCTTTCAGCCTCTCAGCGACATGTCTCCAATCTCTAAACCCATTATTACCCAATAAACTCTTGCACTTATTGGAATTAAAAATCTTACAACAAAAGCAAAACATTCTGTCCAAGTGTTCGGAATAAACTAACCATTTTCTGTCACGTATCTCTCCATTGCTCATTTTTCTAGATTAATCTATCCTACTATATAATTGATGAGTTGATCAGCACTCATCTAATCAATCTCAACCATTTATTCTTTAATCATCACTCATCCAAACAATCTCATCCACTCATCCGAACAATCATCTAATCTGTAATCTAACTCCCCTAGCCGCCCGACGAGCACGCCAGCAGCCGCCCGCACTCCCGCACCAGGAGATAACCGAAGAAGGCCGTGGGCTTGCTCTCGCCTCTCCCCCTCGTGAAACCCTAACCCCCACCTCCTCGCCTGGACAGATCTCCCGCATCACCCGCTTCCTCCCAACCCCGCGTCGCCACCCGCAGGGTTTCCCCGATCGCCTCCCCTCCAGATCCAGGCCGTCCACCGTGCTGCCGGCTAGAGTAACGAGCAAGAGCAAGACGAGGGTGGCGTCCAAGCGACCGTGGATGCGGCTGGACTGGCGAGACGGCTGCGAGGTACTCTCGTGCGACAAGGCCTTCGTCGCTCGCCGCTTCGGTGTCCCTGCGCGTGACCTCCGCATCCTCGGCCACCTCCTCTCCCGCTCCCCTAGCATCCTCGGTGAGCTGCTGCCTGATGTTATTGTAAAATTTTGATTGCTGTGAGTGCGACTGACAGCTAGATTAACACGGGCTCAGTAAGACACTGATATCGCATTAAAATTCTGTTTTGATTTTGTCGCGAGGGAGAATGCTATGATAATCAATCTGGAATTTGTTAGAAAAATCATAAGTCCTAACTGCTGATGAAGTGCTGGTGCTAGATTCTAGAACCTTCTTGCTCAGGATGTTGTCCCTTCCGTCAGTTCCATGGAGAAAGTAAGCAAGCATTGCGCATTGAATTATCTGGATGTTGATGCAAAATAATCTAGAGAGTTAAGGAAACATACAAGGAGTTATCTATATTTGATGCAAAATAATTTTGGAATGATCCGGGTTGAATTTCTCATGTTTAAGGGGGTAATATGTACATACAGTACTTTGATTTGTACAGTTACTGTGTTATATTTATGCCTATTTGAGGTGATGGGAATCCAATTGAGCTAGATAAAACACACGCCTCCAATTTCGAAAAGAAGTACCCAATGTTCCAATCTTCAAGCCTAGCTGCCAATAGCCAATATAGATTGTCTGCAAGAGAATATGCTTCCGGTGCCTAATCTAATGACTTGTTTATGAAGGAACGCGTTGTATTTGTGCCCTTTTGACTCACCATTATACTGCTGCTCTTTGCATGTGAATCAAGTATAGTTTTTTCTTTAAAAAAGTCTCTTGAACAAAATCACTGTGCCTCATATTAGACAGTCCTACCCCTATCACGGTATGGCCTCGGTGGGTGCGGTGCATTCTTCCTCAGGATTTCAGAATGAAACAAGTACAAGTGACAGTGCTGATCGACTTATGAATGAGATGAGCAATATGAGTAATGATAAGGTAATGTGTCTACAATGGTGAATCATGGTTGCCTTTTGCGGTGTGGTCAGTTACTAATTTGATTTGCAAATGTTACAGGACACTGAAGATATAATAGTCAATGGCAATGGGACAGAACCTGGTCATATTATAGTGACAAGCATTGATGGAAGAAATGGGCAGCCTAAGCAGGTACTGTTTACAAAACAAGCACAAGTGGTGTTATGGTGATTCTTTTATGCCCATTTAGTGTTGCCTGGCAACACAATAAGTTTTTGTGTATTGAGTTATCTATCTTCATTGCAGACCATCAGCTACATGGCTGAGCATGTTGTAGGCCGTGGGTCCTTTGGAACTGTTTTCTAGGTTTGACATATCTAACCTACTAGATAATGCACCAATTACCAAATTTTTCTTTTTTACATGCTGTTAGCTGTTTACCTCCTATTTAACTACTCATTGTTCTCTTAGGTTCTGAGTACCCCTACACGAGAAGAGATTAAGTGCATGAATCCAGGCAGCCTGTACATGGAGGAAGTGCATGCAAAGGTACATTACCTATTATATTGATAATATTTCAGCATTACTAATTTTATAGAAATTGATGAGATATGTATAATTCATAATTCACACAAGAGTGATTACGTCCTTGCTATTGCTGGTTCAAAGCATTTTCATATCAGAAACGACTGAAATTATGTTGCTGTTCTTGTTTTCTGCTGCACAGTCATTGTTTCAGGCAATCCGCCGACTGGAAATCTCTGAGAAGCTATATGGGGAAGAAGTGAACCGAGTTACTCCTGAAACTGGTTTGTAACAGACAGTTCATGTGATTTACATCACACGTCAGAAACATGTCAGTTCATAATTCTCTATGTATGTGTCTGTGTGCAGAAACGACACTTCAGGCTCTTGAGAATACAGTGAACATGGAGAAAGACTTCATTAGAACTATGAACACGTAATTACACCATGGCATGCTAGTTAATTTTTATCTTGTGCATTTAGCCCTGATTGAACAAGTGAAAACCCGGTTAGACTGCTTGGTTTTATTGTGAACTGGACAAGTTTTAGCATGGGTCAGTCAAGCTCGCCCATAATACCTCACAGAAACTAGGTGAAAAGGCGCATCTGCCAGGCTTCGAACCTGGAACCTATTGGAGCTAAAAAATATTGAAGGCAACACATGATAACCATATACTCACGCTGTTTGAGTGTGCTAGGTGCTGAAGAACTATTATTTTTTAAATTTTGTTATTATTTAGCTATTTTGGACTTCATACAAGCTCTGTAAATATTTAAAGCACGCAGTTAGATCAGTGGCTTGAGTCCTCAACCCGCTGACAATGGCTACGTTTACTTCTACTGGGCTGTTCACCATGGAATTGATAGTCAAATCTTTAGTTTTTTATTTTTTTTCTCCACATGAGGTTTTGTGCTGTTGCGCATGAGTTTTTTTGGGGGTTGGGGGCAGGGGAGGGGGTTCAAGTCTTCTATCCTCACACTGGTTGGAGTTTTAAATCTTCTTTCTGTGTTTACACCTGATTTCATGGTTGTAATAGCTGCAGGATTTATTTCTCATGAGAATTGATAGCAAACACCCAATTTACAATTTCTGCAAAGTTCTGTCTATGAAATTTACATTTTGTATGTTAAGCTTCATATATTCACATTTTTCTTTATACTATTAATTGTTTTCTTATGTAGTTTGACTGCATTCTATTTATAATCAGTACTAGCTGTTTTTTTCATACAATAACATGAACTCTAAGATATCATTAAGCATCTCTGTTAGGTCCCCTCTTGAGATAAACACTCATTTGACTATTATGTGTCAAATTTACACAGTTTCATAGTTATCAAATTATCGTTTTTTTATTTTATCGTAGCGTTAGCACGTGCACACTACTAATAACTATATGAAAAATGTCTTGAATTGGCATCTAAAGGAAATTGAATATTATCTTCTCTAATCGGCCCCTTCTCAACTAATATATCTCTTGCTTTGTTATCAAGATTATCCTAATTTCTTGGATCATAAATATCAACGGTACAAACAAGATCCTCATCAACACTAGTAGATTCTGTAGCATTTGAATTAAATACAGGCTCATGATCACACACATTGTTTTCATCCATGTCGATGCTAATATTATCTTCTGTAGGATTCTTTCACAAACTATCGTCAACGTATTTGGATCTTCTGAAGTGCTTGTATTACTCTTAAAAAATTTATCAATAGATTCTTTTTGTGATTGTATCAATTCATCTACTTGTTTTCTTTTTTTCTTTTTTTCACTGTCCGAAGCATATTTTGTTGATGATATGATTCTGTTAAAATATAAAAGATAAGCACTACAAGCCTACAACAGAATTTAATCTGAATTCTAAAATCTAATCTAATCAGTTCTTAATTTAATCGGACACTCGCATACATGCATACAGTAGGGCGCACCTTGCCGTCGATGTAGAACAGCACTACAGCAGAATTTTTAGACTTCAGAGATGGGCAGATGGCTGATCGGCAGTGATGCAGAGTGCTGGCGCAGGCTCCCAGACGGCACGGCCCTACAGCGGTCGGCGGCAGCGGGCAGCGCAGCACACGGCGCAGAGCCACGCAGGATCGGGCGATCGGCGAATCACCGCTCTGCGCTGCAGCGCTGGGGGACGACGGCCAGAGGAAGACAGATCAATTTTTGCAACTTCCTTCTGCGTGGCTTGCGGTGATTCAGAATTGATTGCCTGCACGTTTGGTATTCTAAATCCTATACATACATACACCTGGACCCTATATATATAGGGAGGGCCACCGGAATGTGGGGCCTGGGGTGGTGGCACTGGTGGCCCCCCTAGGGCTGGCCTTGAGTAGGAGAAGGATGGTGACTAGGTAGAACTATGTAGGAGTTGAGGAAGTTTCTATCGGGAGAGTAAAATTATATAGATCACTAACATCAAGGAATCAAGGATATCGAGAGGACAACAATCGTGCTTGTTCGTGGGTTCAACTAGTTGGTTATTGATGCAGCTGAGCACAATCTTCATGATGCCCTTTTGTTGATGTTTTCTATTTGACTTATAAAATGTGATGTAAATGTATGTATTATTAAGAATGTAAAATGTATATGTGTTGTTATTATTAAGAATATAAAATGTATATGTGTTGTTAAGGTTGTGAAATGCATGTGTTATTAAGAATGTGAAATATGTATATGTTGTTAAGAATGTTATTACCACAGAAAACCCTATTAGTGACAAGTAATAACATCTATTAGTGACGGACAAGTCTTCCGTCACTCTTATTGTGTCAGTGATGTAACATCGTTAGTGACGTGTGTTTACCCATAACTAAACGGTAACCTTTAGTGACGGGCGACAATATTTACCCGTCACTAAAGGAGGGCCTATCGGCTCACCTGTTATGGTCCTTTAGTGACGGGTCGTAATGTCACCCGTCACTAATATTATGGTTATTTAAAAAAAATGTTTTTAGATACATCCTGAATCAAAGCCAGGATTTGACAGCCAGCATATCAAACATTCCAAAGCACATCACAGACAATTCATCATAAAACACAGACAATTTATCATAGAAGATTCATAGCCAAATTAATATCACATATATTAACTTCTAACTGATTATCTCGAAGAAATTGCATGGCTAAAATAAAGTCCCATAAGATTAACTTGTAACTTCTAGCTAACTTCTAACTTCTACTAGAGCATTCCCTAAGAGTGATATCAAGAGCTTGAATAGTGTCCTGTAGATATTCTCTCTGTCTACCTACCATAAATTGCTTAAGGCTATATATGTCTAGTTTTGCAGCCTCTTTTATGGTCACCTTGTACTTCTTCTCCCTGAAGAAAAAAGAATCAGTATAATATGCACAATGATTATCAGTGCAAAAAGGAAGATGGACAGAAAGACATTATATCTCAGGTTTACACCACATCATAACAACCTCAATTGCACTATTGTTGATGTTGAAATGAAAGGCGCATACTGTGCCAACTTTAATGCGTTATCTCAAAAAAATTGGCTAAACCCAGTAGTTAGGTAGCACCATCCATCTGTGGATTTATGCACCGTAATTAGGACTGCCTCAATACCTGCTGCTGCCACTTGAATCTCCGTGGTCTACTGGTGCAGGTGAGGTGTGATGTACTTCTCACAATAATGTCTTGAAAAGTACTATTACAATAAAATTTATAAAAAGCTAATTAGACAAGGCCAAGTGTATATATGTAGATGTTTGCTTTTCTGACATGTGCAAAGAGCTTATCACTGACTTCTTATTGATGATCGAGTTATTTATTATGTAGACATATAACTGGGTCACAGAGGATAAACCTGCTAAGATGTCTTGCAGGAGAGCCTTCCTTGCTAGAGTTACATCTGTATGATTTTCAAAATAACAGATATCCTTCAGTTGGTCCAGTTGGTCGGTGTCGACCTCCCTGGCTATCTGATTTCTCTTCTTCTTCGTAGCATTGCTAGGACCCTCATCTGCCATTATAAAAAACTAATTTAAATACATAAATAAAATATGCAAGTGTAGTAAGTAATGTCAGTTTGCTATAGTGTAATAATAAAAAAATCCCAAAATATCAAAGCAAACCAAATGTTGACCATACTCCCAAAAAATTTGACTTTTTGATCCGTTGCTCGTATGATCGATCGGGAACCGTGGTTGCGAAGATCTCATCAAGATGATTCCATTTTTGGTATTAAACATCTGTTTCGGATATCCGATGAATTACAGTGGACTCGACAAATTCAAACCGTCTATTTCTTTTTAAAAACGAGGAGGCTAGAACCTCCCCATAATTTCTAGCATGTCCCTGGAGCAACGTGGTGCTCATCTCTTATCCAACGCACACAACTCCTCTCGTTCTTTCTCGCCGTGAATCTTCGTCGTCCACCGCAGGTTTTTAATTCTGTCGATCTCATCCTTGTGGTACGTTTCTCATCTTCAGTTGCTTCTTTTTTTGTGGTCGCATACGTTGTCGTATGGAGCTACTATCCCTTAGTCCGTTGTTTACCTATTTGTTGCTTTGTAGGTCATCTCAACCCCTTCCTCTACTCATTCTAGGTTTTCCCAATTACTTACCTGTCAATTTGTACGGTTAACTTAGTTGGTTCTACTCTGTTTTATTCCTTACACACCATGTGTTCGATGAAATGCCTATGAGAAGTTTACATGCCATTTTTCCTATTTGGATCTAGTAGAAGTAATATTTGTCACTTGCAAAGTGACATATTGTTGAAGAGATGTTGTTTTCTTTAAGAAAATACAAGCTTGGTTACTTTGGAATAAACCAAATAATATCGTATAAATGACGTTAAGGAGCGTAGAAAGAATGTTTTGATATTGCTTGTACCTTGATTGTGTAATACTCAATATGTGTTTATACATGTGATAACACTTCTGAACGCACTTAAATAAAGTTTTTCCTTGTCATCACCATTATAAAGGCAAGTAACATACTATGTTTATATCCATGCCTTACTTCTTTTACAAGTTAATTAAACTTGAGATATTGCTTTTGAATTTAGCCCATCCATATTTATTTGGGCTATTTTGTTGATATCATGTTTCATCAAAGGAAAATATAAGAATTGACGTCAATTCACATGTATACATATGCACATATGTATTTCATAAGGTGATAAAGGCCGGTCACTGCCATCGTGCGTGACTTGTACCGGTACATGGAGTTGCATGAGAGGCTAGTATATCTAGCATAAAACTCTCAAATAGAGTTGCATCATGGCATTCATCTATTCATGTGATGATTGAAAGATATAGCATGTTGAGAAGTGAAAGTCAATGCCATGATAAGTGAAAAGCATATTGAAGATTGTGGTTGATGATTATAAAACAACTTGTGAATAAGTGAGATATGTTTATATTCATAACTGTTGCTTGCTGAGCTTGTCTCACCCTTTTAAATTCTATTTCAGGTTTGTTTACTCGGTGAATCTTTTGGGTATGAGACTTGTAGCGGCACATATCACTTCACTATCCATAATTATAAACCAAACCATATTTAAAATATACTTGTTTTGTAATATGTAGTGTGTATTGTAATAAATTGAAGTTTTAATCAAGTTGGTTTAGTAGGCATAGAAATACTTGTGACTTTGGGTTGTGAGAAGTTTGATATCTTTTTGTGATATGTTATAAAATGCCTATGATTGTGTTATGGATTACATCACAATTACAGAGGAAATATTGCCAAAATTTTTGGTTTTGGCTGTTAATTGCTGATTAGAAAGTTAGGGCGTTACATATAGATACCACTATCACTGTCCTCCACTTGTATGGCTATTGCGGTTTTATCTTCATCATAGTTATTATAAATAGTAGCCGTAACAGACAATGGGATGTGTCCCATTGTTAGTACCACATAGTCCCCTTCTGTTAGGACAATTCGGGTACTAAATGTGGACCACCCTTTAAGGAGGCATATCCTGTCTCCACAGCTCGCTACCTTAACTTTTGTGGTGCACCCATCTTTTGTTAATATTTTAAGGGTATCACTAGCGTGAATGTTATTGATATCGTCAAAGCTTTTTGTTAGAAACTACAACAGTGAGATAATATCGTGTCAGTTTGTTAGTTTTATTACCACATAAATAGAATATGCAATGTACAATGTATAAACCTGCTGACGCCCGTCGTGAACGTAATGATTGATCTTTAGGAGGCAACTGTCGGGTATATAAGTCGGTACCTACATTATTGGCATGGATTACTACAACTAAACATAGCACTTGTAGTACAGGACAGAAAAAAATAAAATAATACTATAGGGACCCACCTACTACTAGAAGCACTTTGTCCGGTGGGAGTGCCCTGTTGATCATTTAGGAGACTTGCCATGTCTCTAATTTATGTTATATTTGACAACGATGAAAAAAATACAACAATACTTGCATAAACCCTAATAAATAAAACTAATTATTGTGTGAGACAATTAATTAATTAAATGTTACCCCTAAAGAATATTGAAGAAAAAGAAACGTAAAGGACCAAACTATATGAAAGTGAGCACATAATGTAGGGCCAAACTATATGAACAAAACAACTAAACAATACTAGCCTCGACAGAGGTGTAGGAGTAGGAACATATTCACAAAGAAACAAGTAACAAAGCAACATATTCATGAAGCAACCTATTCACAAAGAAACAAGTAACAAACTCTAGCCTCGACAGAGGAGTAGGAGGAGGAGGTTGAGGAAGACCTTAGGAGGAAGATGCACGAGACGAGGCGACGATGAGGAGAGTCGGTGACAGAATGGAGGGCACGATGGATAGAAGAGGCCACGCCGGAACGGAGACCGGTGGAGGAGGCCGCGACGGGACGGAGGCCACGACGGCGGAACGCGTGGAGCGCGACGACAGAACGACGACGGAGGAGAACGCGTGGCCGCTAGGATTTAGGGTTCTGCGTGATATGAAAGTGTTCTGTTGGTCCCGCCTATTTATATACATCAGTAGTGACGGGCGATAGTTATAGCCCGTCACTAATGATCTAGCCATTAGTGATGGACAGCAACTATAGCCCATCATGACTGATCAGCGGTGTCTTTAGTGACGAGCAGTAGTTTCCACCCGTCACTAATACTTTGATCCATTAGTGACGGGTGATAATGCGACCGGTCACTAATGGAGATGCTCTCTCTGACGAGGACATACATGCTCAGGCCACCACAACTCCAGAAGTCATTCAACGACCAGTAACTCGAGCCCGTGCACGCGAACTCAATTACGTTCTCCTGTTAAGTAACCAAGGTCCAGCTGAAGGGTGAAGAAGGAGGGCTTCATTAAGGTGCTGCGCCACCTGCATTAGGGGCTGGCTCATGTCATGTTTTGCCAAGTTTAGGAGAGAATAAAGGGGGATTGTTTCTTTCCATAGATGCTAGCGCCTGCATTAGGAAGGAATAGGAGCAGAGGCGCATGCCTTGCATGGCCCCTGCGCCTATTAAATCCAAGGCTGCGCCCCCTCCCCTGGCGGGTTTTCTTTTGTTTTGGTTTAGCCATTGTGCAAACACTGATCTGCAGTTGTGTCCAACGACCACCTGATAGACAGCAATTGTGAACCCCACATTCGAGCGATTTATTTACAGTTTGCCAACATCTCGTTCTTGCTTATTTCTTTCGATTGCTTGCAGGAATTGAACCTCATGTTCAAGTTGATCTTGCCCAGCAAGGTCAATAACCATTTGAAGTTGGTTTAGCGATTGCTAAGGCACCACGACCTGTTCGTTCGTAGTCGAATCGCGAGAGTCATCTCCTCCCCAAATCGAAGTTATCCCTCTCACCGAAAAATCGGGCACTCTAGTTTTATTACTCTCTTTAGTGACGGGCCACATTATGATCCGTCACTAATAAGGCAACATCACTGACGCGTGAAAAACTGTCTATCACTAAAAGTGTATTAGTGACACGCGTCATTTATCCGTCAGTAAAGCTCCGTCACTAAAAACTATTTTTGTGGTAGTGTGTGAAATGTATATGTATTGTTAAGAATATGAAATGCATATACATTTAATATATGACTATAGAGGGCAAGGCTAACATACCTAAGGATAACCAGTAAATAAATTATTTTTTAATATTGAAAATATTATTTGTGATGAGTCAAAACTATCGAGATGTCACAGATGAATCATCTGTGATGGGTCGTTATTACCACCTGTCACGGATGACCAAGTGGTAAAGCCAGTTAGCAGGTTGGATCTCCATCTTTGATAGGTTGTTGTTATCGACTATCATAAATGATAATATATATGGTGGTTGATTACTCATGTGAGATGAGTTGATGTATCATTGATTACAGCTAACGATAAGCTCATCCATGTAGATTAGAGTTATCACCTGTTATAGATAAATGGTTCAGTGCTAGTTTTTCCTCCGACATCAAAGCTTGTTTGGCGAGGGAGCTACGCATGTTGTGATGTAGAGGTCTAAACAAATTGTAATCGGCCCCTCATTGTCCACAAACTAATTGGTCTGTTCTTTATAATACCTCAGTTGATTATAATCAAATTACTACAAATGTACATCATTGGGTATTTAGGGCGTGTTTGTTTCAGCTGGAGATTTTTAGTATCTAGTTAGTCTGAGTAGCTAGCTAGTCTAAATATCTAATTGATGAGAATCTAGAGAAGCTGACGTTTTATATCTTCTAAATCCTAGTTCATTTCTAAATTCTACATCTACTAATTATCACAATCCAGGTCCAGAATCCGAACTGTTTGTTTCAGATTTATATTTTAGAAGTAACTGCAGCCGCCAGAAGCTAAAATAAACATGCTCTTATCATTATTTTATTTTAATAAATAAAAAGTGTTATATACTCTCTTGGGTTTCAAGTTTAATTCATAAAGAATTCCCCACCTTTATTTAAATATGAGTTTTGTAGGATGTCCTGTCACTTGTGCGTTTTTTTGTTTGGCCTTATTTGCATTCAACTCCTTCCTACATTATATAGTTTGTAGGTAAAATAAAGTGTCTATATGCATGACATGCCCAATCAATACTAGTCCACCTCTATTTTTAGAGTTAGAATTATCCAACTCAAAGAATTATTGGAGCTGGAATCCTCGCTGGTTGAATGTTATTTTTGAATTTCAGGACTTAATTTTAGTTAATTTAAATTTTTTCCACTTTTTTTGGCTAGCTTTTTTAATGATTGTTAAGTAGAAGAGTAAAAAGTATACCCAAAATTATTATTAAGAGTAAAACTTTAAAAAATAAAAATCATTTTTGATTAATTATAATCTAAAAGGAGAGCAAAAAAATACAGGCCCTAAACTAAATATCGTTTCTAAAATGTAATAATACTAGGAAAACGAGGTCATATCTTTTCTTCAATATCTATGTCCTTTTAAAAAAATGATACATTTTCTATAAATAATCAAATCATATATTTTAAAGCAAAATAATAAGGGATAATAAAAATCATTTGCGTTGATTTTTTAATTATTATGTATAAGTCTTATTAATTAAGTAAGGAATCAGAGATAGTACTGCAAATCTGTATCCGTTATGATTCACGAGGAGCACCACTATGTCACTAGCTCGATCAACTGATCGATGGGTAGACAGAGAATCCACCATTTTGTCCGATCCATTCCATCAGTTGCTGTCTAGCTAGAATTTTATAGCGCTTTATATACACACATATACATACTACTA
>KE372750.1:192411-225954 GCA_000418225.1 Zizania latifolia | reverse complement strand
GCTGCCTCGGGGCTGCGCGCGGCGACACGTCGGCCTTGGGACGACCCCTGGTTTTCTCCTTCCCTGGCTGCCTCTCCTCAAGACTGGCAGTGGGTTGTCGTGTTCTTCTCTGGCATGAGGTTGGCTGGCCTTCGGCCAGTTAGTGCGTGTAGAGTGGCTTGAGTTAGCGGTGCCGGCTGCACGTGAAGTGGTGTCGGACAAGCGGCGGTTCTGCCGATTCTCTTTCCCTTAGAGCCTCCGCCCTCCTTCTTCCTCCTTGGTGAAAGTTGCTCTTCTCCCTTCTCTGTCTGGATGGTGGCTCAGGGCTCTAGGGACCGGCGTTCCTGCTTGCTCGTGTGGTGGTGCTTCTGGTATTGCTCCGATGGCCGCGCCCCGATGCGGGGCATATTGGCGCAAGTGGTTTGGTCTGGTGCGCGGATTCCCAGTCTCTGCCTCCGCTGCATCGACCTATTGAGGCCGGCGTCGTCATAGCTTGCCTGCTTAGTGGTCCTCTTCTTCTTGCCGAAGAGTCACCGGTCTTGGTGGCTTCTTCCTTGGCGGTCGCTGAGTGTCAGCTTCAAGGTTGTCGCAGGAGGTTCAGTTCTGGGTTGTCCAGGCATCGGGTTGTAGTGTGCGTGGGGCCTTCGGCGATGGGCACGTTTGGTTGTGTTCTCCCTTCGTGTCGCCTTCGTTGTGCTCGTGGTTGACTTAGTCGTCTTCGTCTCGACAGTGCAAGGATAGCTTTCTTTTAGCTTTTTCTTCTCCCTCTCCTTGGAGCTTCTCCTCTCCTGTGGCTGTCTTCCCTCTCGGTCGTGGGGCGCTACTCGGTTTCGACGGAGTTGCCTAGAAGAAGCTTTGCTTACCTGCTATTTCGTCAGCGTGCTGGTAGTTGCGTTGGCGGTGGGGCGCTAGCTTGGTTGGGCAGTAAAGTTGCAAGGTCCTGTTTTGGTTGTTTGGGATAGTTTGTAGACATTTTTAGGGGTGGGGGAATGGTTCAGGCGAAAGCCTTGCCCAACTTGATTGGGCCGACATCGATGATGTCTTCGGGCGCTATATTTCTCCTTTGAGGTTTTGTCGTGTAACCGCCCTCTCTCTCTGTCATGAGACTCTTTAAGTGAAAACCTAACCTAAGGCTCTTAGGCAGATGATGGCGACGCTTCTGCGTCGTAACCTCTTTGGAGGCATTATCTTGAAGGTCTTGTTGGTGTCTCTCTCACTAGCGCTGGTCAGTCTCGTATAGCGACGACTTAGTTTTGGTTAGTGCTACCTTTGGGTTGTGAGTGATTGCTGTTAGCCCGTGTAGTATGTAATTTTTATTTTTTTCTGATTATAATCTATTAGGGTTGTAATTTTATTTTTTTCCGACTTATTTAATATAAACCTACTATCTTGGATTCTACTATCTTGGATTGCTTAAAAAACTATGTTTTGGAGGCCTAGGTGGCCGTTCCTGCCTTCTAGATCGTGCGTGGGCTCCGGTGGCCACGACGACGTCGTGGGCGGGCGAGCGCGCCATCTGTGCAGGGCGCGTCGGCGTCGTCGGGACGGCGCGTGACAGCGAGGAGTAAGAGATGACTCGAGCGCCGCGCGGGTCGAGCGAGACGTCCCACCCGCGCGCGCGCGCCCGGCCGGTTCGGACACGCCGCCCGACAGAAACGGGGGCCGTGTCGCTCGCGATTTCGGCATCCCGTCGAGCGCGAGAGGGCGCACACGTACACGGACGTCCTACGTTTGTTGCACACGGCCATCGGTCCTTGTCAGAGCTAGGCACGTAGCTATAGTACGTTGTACGTACCCGGTCCCCCTGCGACGACGCTTTGTTGCTGGCGTAATTAATCGGCTGGCAGACGTCTTATTTACTACTTAAAAAAACATTTTAACATACCGTTATTTATTTTAGTATCTTCATAGTCGATATGCAACCAAATGCGATATTAAACATGCCTTCAAAATGTTGATACTCGCAAGTGGAAACAAATTTTGGTTTTTCATAAAAAATATTGCACACTCAGAGGCTACATACTCTCAGTCGGTACTAGCTCCTCCAAAGTCTCATAAATCCACCTAGTTCTTGTGCATTCAAAGTTAACCTGTTAATGATCAGGATGTAATCCGAAGTGTTTATATTTTTTTCAAAAAGGGAAGTAGGGAATAGCGACCATCAATTCAATTTTGTATGACTTTATAACCATAATTGGCTTGAATATATTATACTGAATTGTATATATAAAATTTATCACAACATACCTCTTGACTATATTTATATGCAAATTGCAGCTGTCTTTATATCTTTTAAGGTTTCACCACCCCCACACCCTCCAATCAAAAATGCATGGTCTCGTGACATGAATTGATTGGCACTCGACAGATTAGCCTAAAAAGCAAGACAGCGATTTTGTCTTAAATTGCGACATAAGCTCTGGCTAACTAAAACCAAAGGACAATAATCAGGCAGGCGCAGTGATGCACACGCTAATTAAATGCAGTAGCTAACGCAAATGATCGGTCGGTCCGGGGATCATTACAGCATCTGACGATATATGATCGATCAATCAACGGAGTCCTATCGCGGCCGAGCTGATGAAATCCAAGTACGCGCGGACAAAGCAGCAGCTCACGCCATCGTACATCCAGGTCCTACACCTGTTCAACTAACGCTGCTTAATTCAGGAGAAGCTCCATGAGAGACCTTCCAGCTCTCACCTAATAATCATACTTATAGACTGAAAAACACAAGGTTTGAGCCTGATCAACTCAATTATTTGTAGCTGGCGCCCTGGAGTGGAGGACCCAAAGGTGCGGCCGGTGGGAAGCCATAGTACCTGCAGGTGCCGTCCCTTTGTCGGCGCCGATCATGGCCTCTTGTTATTAATATTATAAATATTAAAATTTTAATCATATATTAGATACGTTGGATATTAAAACTTTATGCAAAATTTGTTTCAAAATTCGAAAGAATAATGTTATTTGATTCATAGTTAAAAAATAACATTAGTAATTATATACATATATATACATACATAATACATCCTGATATTTATTTTGTTACTTTATATCTTCTTGATTTAATAACTTCAATGTCGCAATCACAACTTTTTCATAATTTAATAGTTTTAAAATTTGTAATCTGTGTTGTACTCGAAAGTATTAATTATATGATTTCCATGGTTTAATAATTATGAAATCTGTAATTTATAAAATTGAGCTATACTTATTTTGAAATCTTAATTATAGATTTTTGCATGATTAAATAATTCCGACATTAGTAATTAACAAATATTGAGTTGTATTTAGGGTAGAGCCTCAATTATAGCTTTAATAATATTAAAATTTATAATTAATAAATATTAAGTTGTACACTTAAAATAATCGGAGTACCTATTAGTACAATGTTGATGCTCCCTCAGAGTATACAATTAATATAGGTACAGAGAGGTATAGACATGTCGATCTATATATGTGGGACAAACTGAACGTGAAAACAGCAAAAGTTATTGTACCAACAGGAGGCCGAGGCTAGGCTTGTGAAAGAGTAAATTAAGAACAGAGTACCTTAATTACACCTAACAGTCCTAACACAGCATTAGTACTTGTGGCTTAATGTACTGGTATCCGACTTCACATTAATATTAATCCCTCTCTTGTTCTTAAACATAACACATCAATCTCATCACATATGTACTAGCTAGTAGTAATTAATTAAACACGTACGTACCACATAGCTGGAATGTCCGCAACAGTTGTTAATTCCGGGAGATAGGCTTGATGGAATCTTGCTAATTGCTAAAACACAGTTGCTAACGGGACGAGGTGTAGATAGATACGGAGTAGCAGGTAATTATAATGTCGTCGTTAACGCACCCGATCGATCGAGCTCAGCTGCGTGTTCCAAATCTGGCGGCGCATTGAAACGGCATAATTAACTAACATGGGCAGCTTGTCCCAGCGAAAGAGAATAAAGGTGCTAATCCGGATAAGGGGTGAGCACGATTCTCTTCGTTCGCCTACACGTACAAATGCATCACAGAAATTAGACTTACAGAGATTCTATTTTTTTTGAAAGGCAGCAGGAGCTCTGCTGATGTATTAAAAAGGGAGAGTTACAGAGGAGCAGCCAAGGAGGTGCTCCAGCACAGCAATAACAGAAACAAGAGAAGGAGCACAGAGGAAGAAAGAAACAGGGTGAAATGAGGGGGGCTCAAGAGATCAAAACCCCGGAGGAGGACGCTCGCCAAATGGCAACATCATGAGCGATGAAGTGGAAGAGATTTGAAGCACTAATCTTAAATCATTTTCGAAGATGCGACGGTTATGTTCTTTCCAGATATTCTAGAAGACGTATAAAATGACTTCATTGAGTTTACGCCGTTGGGAAGATAGGACGGAGAGGGAGATCTGTTGCCACCAATCTTCCACAGAGGATACATGGGATGAGGTGCAAAGGCTCGGTATGGTTTGCCAAATAGAAACAAGGAGCCACATTTCTTTGGCAAAGCAGCAGTTGAACAGGATATGGAGAGTCGTCTCGTGCAACTGGTCACAGAGGTACAGGTTTGGTTGTACCGCCATCCTCGCTTCGCAAGATTATCTACTTTGAGGATTTTCTGTTGGATGGCAGTCCAAGCAAAAAAAAAACAACACTTTCCTTCCACTCGAGCCCTCTAAATAATAAAGGGCCAACAAGGCCGGGTGGAGCCGGCAAGCTGAATGGCATAAGCTGGTTTCGCGGAGTAATCGTCATTCGGCGTCCATCGCCACCTAACTTGGTCCGGCGCTGAGGGGTCCGGATGGAGGCTGTTAATCAAAGTCCAGAGCAAGATAAAATCTGACATTTGCGAAGGCCTGCTAACTCGGTTGAGGTTCCTAACCCAACTATTGTTGGCAAGTTCAGACTCCACCGTTCTATTTTTTCTAGCCACAAGACGGAAGAGGTTTGGAGCTAGGTCCTTGGGGACGCACCCATTTTACCAACGAGAGTTTCAAAAACTTAAACGATTCCCTTTTCCGACCAAAATTTCAGTTGAAGCTAGCATCGAAAAGATTCTTGTTAATTTCATCAAGCGGGAGGTGGATGTCATGCCATTCTTGTCGCAAATCCGTTGCCGCCTTCCAAGGTCAACGGAGACGTAATGCCCAGCTGAAGAGACGAAGCTCTAACACCCCTAAGCCTCCATGGGATTTTAGAGTGCAGATCGATGACCAGCGGACAAGACAACGATCCCCAGACACTTCATAAGAGCCTTTCTATGACACTTCATAAGAGCCTTTCCATAGAAAGGCCTGTCGGAGTTTGTCATATGCTTAAGGACCCAAGCAGGGACTTGCAAAGCAGTGAGGTGATAAATAGGAAGCGTAGACAGCACTCCTTGCACCAGGGTGATGCGTTCTTGATGAGAAAGGAGCTTGCCTTTCCAACCCTTTAGGCGGCTTCCTATTTTATCGATCAAAGGTTAGAAGTCAAGCTTACGAAGCTTCCTATGGTGAAGCAGGAGGCCAAGCTAGTGACATGGAAAAGTTCCCCATTTAGCTGAAAAGATGTCTTGAAGGGAGTCTACCATCACGAAGTCACAATGAATGGGGGAGATTTCCGTTTTCTCAATGTTGGTGACAAGTCTCGTTGCCTTTTCAAAGCTATCTAGAATCCTCTTTAGGTTGTTGAGGTCTTGATGCGTAGGAGAGAGGAAGAGGGCCACATTATCAGCATATAAGGATGTTCTTGATAAGTTGGATCTCATAGGAAGAGGGGAGAGGATGCCCGAGTTTGTAGCGATGTCGAGAAATTTCTTAAGGGGATTGATCGCCAGAATGAACAACATAACATAGGAGACAAATGGTCTCCCTATCAAAGCCCCTAGTGATAATTGAAACTTCGACCTGAGCGACCTTACAAAGATTCTATGGTTCCAATGAGCTAACATGAATATTTTTAGCATAAATTTTAATATACCCAGTACTTTAAATGCTACTCTATTTATCAAAAAGATTTTATTACCGGTCCTTCAATTTTATCGTGAAATATATTATTTCTATATTCTTAGATATGCCGGTTCATAAATTAAGAAGTCTATGTATTCTTATATATCACTTTATAATATTATGTCATTATTAAATAATAGGCGTTTTAATATTTTACTCTCGTCACTAATATATCATCTTACGCTGATATATTATCTTACTTCAAAAAATAAAGATCCGTAGGATGGACGGAATAAGGGATACTAAAATAGTGTTAAATAATATGGTAATATTTTCTCACGAACAGTAAAAGAACTCAAACTTGACTGATCCATTGTTCGCATCCTAGTAATACAAGATTTCTCGCTTTCCCAGAGGAGTCGACAGTTACAGCAAAATGCACACATGTGTATACAGCTAAGAGATTTCGTGTGTATATATATTGGTATACAGCGTTTGGATACATTTATGGGCATGCGGACACAACGGAGGAGAAAACGGTTGGGCATTTCGCTGTCGAATTGAAGCAGGCGTACCGCGTACGTGCCCGGACAAAGATTTGATCGTTCTGGCCACCTCAGCCTGTGCCGTATTCAAGCCGTCAGCTACAGAGAGAGTGACACACACAGCGTCACGGCGACGATTCGAGGCACCCGCGGACCGCGCGTTCGGTGACACGTGACACGTGCCACGTGTAATCCTAGTCAATGCTCGAGCTGTCAGAAAACGATAGGTGGGCCGGGGCGCTCTGGGCTCCGCAACCAGGCCGAGTAACGGGCTGGAATTAGGCCGAGATTTAGAATATGCGTGGGCCCAGACGGAATTTCCGACTCCCAGCCCATTCTTCCTCTCCCCGTGTTCTCTCGCAGCGAGAATTGACACGGAATCGTATATTTGTGGTCATGTTGAGAAGCTTTAAAAAAAAATGCTCGAAGTTGAGTGTTTAAAAAAAAATACTATATACTGTTAGAAAATAGAAAAATAAATTTTAATATCTATAATTTAGGAAAATAATAAAATTACAAAAAAATCAGCTAAATCTATACTACTTTAAAAGTATCTAGTTGTGGTGCCAACACTCGACCTATTCCTACGATCGTAGTTTATAGTTTGTTTACTGATATTATTTAATATTATTACAGCATCACTAATATTTAACATATATATAATTAAAATAAGCACTTTTAATAAAAAAGTTAATAACATATATTATATCAAATATATTTAATTTATTTTAGGCTTGAAATTATAACTCGCGAGTATACAAACAATTGTGTTAGGCGGATTGTTTGAGGCCACCCGCCGCGACCGCGTGGGTTTGTGGCATGGGTTCCGTCGATGGTGGAAGGCGGCGGCGGCGGCGGCGGTGAGGGATGAGGTGGGCGGCGAGGGGTGGTGGGACGACCCCGACGGCGTCGAGCTCCGCGCCAGGTTCATGGCCTTCACGGGGCAGCGCCGCGATTGGCCCCAGCACAAGCTCCTCTTCTGGAAGGACGTCCTCCTCCGCGTCGCGCGCAGCCTCCGCCTCTGCTCCACCCCCGCGCACCTCGTAAGCCGTAAGCGCTGAACGCCTCCTCCCGCTCCCAGACTCTCTCGGGTTCGCCTGATCTGTCGTCTGACACGGTGGCGCTGACGACAACCGCAGGGCCCCGGTGGCCTCAGGCCGCTTTGCTGGCCGCCGTTTCTGGTCAGTATACACGACGAACTCGTCTATATTTCTGTTTTTTTCCTGTCAAACGGGGGCCAAATTTTGTCGCCTTTTCAGGAAGAGATGCGTACCGATGGGGAGATTCTGCTCAAATCCGAGCTAATCGATCCGACTACAGGGAGCTATTGTCTCAAAGCAACCGATTGTGCACGACGACATACTCGTGTTTAAATCGTTGGTTGAGGTACATATGAGTAGTCTGTTTCTCAAGCTATGTTGGTAGAGTGCCAGTGCTAGTATGCTTATTTGGACACCTGTTAGTCAATCACAGGAACGGGCCACTGAAATTGTTGGTCAGGTCAGCTGAAAGATTCTCATCGGACGTCAACATGCATTGTTACTATTAGTAAATTCAACACCTTCTTCCTTGGGCTGGAGGATTCTCATGCCATGTCATGTTACTTGACACAGTGTGGGAAAGCACAGTATATTGTAGATAGGAAGCAAGAGAGATTTGTGCTCTTTGTTGTCCATTACTGCAGTTCAAGTGCCCTGCTGTACTTTACTTCATCTGATGTCTAACTTAAGGGCGTCACGTTTTCACTCATGGCTTCACAAGTTTCTCCTATCTCAAAGCTTGACTATGACACCTTGCACTTAATTTGGACAGAAGAAAAACTGCAGCAGCTGCATGATGTGCTTGATCGGAAATGGGAAATGTTAGTCTAACTTCCAACTTGCTACCTGCAATTTGCATGAAAGACTTATGTGTTATAGAAGGATATAGAATCTCCATATATTGGCTTTCTGTTTTAGATTGCATAGAAACAAAGAGTATACATTTTAACAGATGTTATTGCATAAGGCACTGGAAGATTTTGGACTCAGGAGTGCATTAGTCCCTCT
The DNA here is from genome assembly GCA_000418225.1 of Zizania latifolia. NCBI lineage: Eukaryota > Viridiplantae > Streptophyta > Magnoliopsida > Poales > Poaceae > Zizania > Zizania latifolia. The sequence goes on along the minus strand of KE372750.1, from coordinate 217,466 downwards.
GAAATTAATTTTCACATTTGCAGAATAGGATCTGTCTATTTTAAGAAACTAAAGAACCATGTAGATAGTAATCTGTTAGGATACACCATATGATTTTTGTTTGGAAAAGGCTAACCCTTGTCAGTAAGGAAATATGTGAAAATATTCTAGCTCTGCCTATCAGACTATCACCTGCTACATCCTTTGTGATATTTGTTGTTTCCTTTTTCTAGTTATGTGAGAGATTGGTGTCTACACATTCCATTCTTGGTATTATATAACTTGGTTCATGCTAGATGAATTATTTGATCACATCTTGGGAAATTAGGTTGTAATTACTGGTATTGTTGGTAACATATTACTAGGAAGTCTAACTAAATGAACCAGGGAAATCAAGTTTTCCTTCTCAAATTCCCAGAGGAGTGGGTCTGTTCATAAATGCTAACACTACAATTTTGTTTCATTGTTTCTCTTATAATGTGATGTAGTGATAGCTCAAGACAGTTTATCGATATGTGAGCCAGTCTAAGATGTTCTCAGAAAGCAGGAAAATATGCACACCACTGCTGGAGAGGGTTGAAGAAGTTATAAGCTTAATTGCTAGTGCTGAATCAACTAAGAAGCCATTAAAAATGTATAATGTTTACTAAATTATACAGATATTAAAAACAATGGACATTTGTATACACAATTTAATTCTTACATTGGGTATCTTCTACTAGGTTTACGAGACAATCAAAATCAGTATTCAGGCAATGAAGGAGTATAACGTGAGCATAGAGGAGGTTAACGAGCATCTAAAGGAGGCTGATGACCTTGTTGCAACACAAAGAGAAATTGATGCTGCCTTAGGTGAGTTGTTGCACTTGTTATTTTACGAGGAAATTCAAATTTCCAGTCAAGCAAGTTTATCTTACATGCTTAGGGTTGTCTTTTTGCATGTGGTGATAATGTTTTCTAGGGAAAATTAATATCCAGTTTGTGGTAGTCCGAGTTATGTACTAGAGTGAGGGCTTTGTGCTGCAATGGGGAAAAGATTGAGAAACCTCAGTATTGCCAGCCGCTCTAATAAAAAAAATCGACAAACTTCAGCTGTTGTTTGACAATATGAGCTCAACCTAGCCTGAACCTGATCCAACTCAAAGTTCCCAAATCCATTTAGCCTCTGGCCAACCCAATGCGAACTGAATTGAAGTCTGCATAAAGCTCCGCCCATCTGAATAGCTATGGAACATACTATATTTCTCTTTTTGATGTTTGGAAATATAATTCCTTTTTGTATGCTCCTATATATGATTATATGGTATCATTTGTACTGGTGTGATTGGTGCAACTTGGTGAATTTTGTGACTGTTTATACCTGATGATATGGTACATATTTAAGTTCCACACACTCAGCTTTAAAGAACAGGTAGATTTGAATTGTGTTTTGTAGGTAATCAGTTTTGTTGAAGCCATCATGTTCTCAGTTGTAGCTAGCAGGAGCATCATTGTTGTAGTCTAGCTTCCCCTGTAAAATTCCCAGAGCTCCCATTTTGTCTCTGGTTTAGATTTCTCTATCCCATTTACTCTGTGTATTGGAAAAAACTGGTTACATAACACCATAGTTATTAAGGCTGTAAGGCGAGACTAGGCCTCCGACTACCTTTTTACCTTTTAAGAGGTAAGGCGTAAGGCGAGATGACACCTTACATAGAAAATATAGGGAAAAAATATCAATAGATAAGTAGTCTAGCTTCCCCTGTAAAATTCCCACATAGAGCTCCCATTTTGTCCCTGGTTTAGATTTCTCTGTCCCATTTACTCTCTGTATTGCAAAAAAATTGGCAACATAACACCATAGTTATTAAGGCTGTAAGGCAAGACTAGGAGCCTGACTACCTTTTTACCTTTTAAGAGGTAAGGTGTAAGGGATGATACCTTACATAGAAAATATAGGAAAACAAATATCAATAGATAAGTAGCAAATTCTAAATAGAAATATAGCAAATTCCGATCTTGCACTAGCCAGTGTCATGTGCCCGCACACCGCCGCGCCGTGTCCCTCCACCCCTGTCCCTCGCCCATCCCCGACGCAACTTGTTGTGCCATGCTGCTGCCTGCCTAGGACTTCTAGAGGTGTTTCCGTGTTTGACCCGTGCCCGTGTAACCCTAAACCTAGAAAAAAACTCCATGTGCGTGAGGTGCTTTAATAAGTATGCATAGCACCCAAAGGATAGTATGTTAGTTCATTTGTGATTTAACCTATGACCTGGTTATGGAGAACTAGTGAGGATTTCTGTTAGTAACAGAAAATGAAAACTAGATACTGTGACTGAGCTACAACTGGTATACAAATCAAATGAAGAAAACCTTTAGTTATAAACTGCACCTTGTTCTTTGGAAAATTTACTCTCATTAGTGCTGTAGTTGGTCTGGTTAAACCACTTTTCCACTAGTTCACTCCCAAACTAGATCAAATCATCCCTGAGTGATCTTTTTGCACCCGGTGTAGGGAGCCCCCCTCTTCTAATTCCCTGTGTGGACTGATCGATACACTGCACCTGAGCAGATCAATTCCTTGCTCACACATTCCTGTTGCCACTGACCAGAAGTGTTGCTGTTAGTCTAGGAGTGCTATTAGGCTTAAGAAGCATTCCCTTGCACTGTCATCTCTCAAAAGAACAATAGCAAGAAGTGGTTCGCGGGTAAATTGGCTGAGTAAGGGAGATGCCAACACTTCCTTGTTTCATCTACATGTTCGACACAGAACACAGAAGAACTTCATTGACAAGCTTGTGGATGATGCCAACCATAGTTGTTATGGCGACGATATATCGTCGCCATATCGCTATGGCGGTTTTTGGCTATTCGCCACATAGCGCCATAGCGCCGAAGGTCTGTGGTGGACGCCACAGTAGCGTGGCGCTGCTGTGGCATCGTGTGGCGCCCACCACGGCTATGGCGCTCACCATAAGGGAGGGAGGAGTAAAAAAGTTCATGTTTAGGCCTGCTCATACCCCAAAATCCTAGCCGCCGCAAGTGTTTCTCATACCTGTTCGCTGCTTCCATCCCACGCACGTTCCAGCCGCTGCTGCCTAAGCGTGTTCCAGCTGCTGCCGCTGTGAGCACATTCCAGGTGGGCGCGGGGCGGGGCGGTGTCACAGCGATGGCGCGGGACGGGGCGGCGTCGCAGCGATGGCGCGGCGCGGGGCGTCGTCGCAGCAAGGGTGCGGGGTGGCGTCGCAGCGAGGGCATCCAGCGATCTGCCACAGCAGGAGGCGACGGGGAGGCGGTGTCGGCGGTGGCTGAAGGCTGGAAAAGAGAAAGAGAATAGGGGAGAGAGAAGGAAAGAGAACGGGGAAGAGAGGGGAAAAGAGTGGAGTCACGGGAGTGGACAGTGGGGTCATTGGAGGAAAAGAGTGGAGGCTGAAGGCTAGAAGAGATGAAGAGAACAGAGAAGAGAGGAGAGAGGAAAGATAACAGAGGAGAGAAGGAAAGATAACAGAGGAGAGAAAGAAAAGAGTGTCACAAGAGGCCCCTAACTGTTATCACTCCCTGGCCTGTTGTTGTTACTGTGAAAATATGAAATTTGAAACTTTAATATAAAATTTATGTCTTTTATGCTATGTTTATATTGTTATTTTAATTTCTAATTTCTAATTTCTAATATCATAGTTGTTTGCCACGTCGATGTGTCTATGGCGACGCCACGCCGATGTGTCTATGGCGTTGTAAAGTTGTGAAGGTGGTAGGTCGCCACGATTCTTCGCGTCGCCGTAATAACTATGATGCCAACTAGGTGGCCACTGATCATGAGGAGAAGGCTGTTTTGATACACAATTTTTATAACAAGCTATTGGGGACAAGTGTGGACTGAGACATCACAATCAACCTTGATGAATTGAGCATTGTGGCCCATGATCTTGGTGATCTTGACACCCCTTTCACTTAGGAAGTGGTAAGGAAAACTATCTGCCAATTACCGTCAGACAAAACCCCAGGACTGGATGGTTTCATTGGTCGTTTCTACCAAGTGTGTTGGTCAATTATCAAGGAGGATATTACGGCTGCATTTTCAGTGGTCTGGAGTAGAAATTTCAGAAATATGGATCTTCTCAACACGGCTTATGTAACTCTATTACCAAAGAAAGAAGTAGCAACACACATGTGAAGGATTATCGGCCAATAAGCCTGGTGCATAGTTTTGCTAAATTGGTGGTAGAACCTGAACCAGAACGTAGATTGTAGGAGTGGGAAATGGAAGGCTAGGGCACAGGACGTCGTCCGGGCGCCGTGATGGGACGGTATGAAAGTAATACTCTTTATTACTTTTAACCTGAATAAACCTAATACAAACTACTAGTATTTATAGGGCTAATCCCCTTACTTATCTCTAACATGGACTCCTAACTTGACTCAGACTTGGACTCTTTAGATATTCTAACAGATTTGGACTCTTTTAATATCTAACAGACTTGGACTCTTTTAATATCTAACAACAGATCTGATTCTGCTTTACAGACTCTTTATTCTAATCAAACTCTTTAAACTGCTTAAGGAATCCTTCTCCGTCTGCTATACGGAATACCCACCATAACATCTCCCTCCCTCGGGAAACAGCTTGTCCTCGAGCTGGAAATTTGGATAAGAGGAGCGGAAAGAGTCAACTGGTTCCCATGAAGCATCACTCTCTGTCAACCCCCGCCATTGGACCAGAACATGCAAACAACCCTGCGTAGGCTTGCACGCAGAACATGTTCTGGAATGGGCAGTTGTCTGCCGTGCTCGATCGGAGGTAGAGCTGGCGGTTCCACAGGTGGAGTGCCATGAAACGGCTTCAACACTCCAACGTGGAAGACATCATGGAGCCGTGCATTGTCTGGAAGGCGTAGGCGATAAGCTATGGACCCAATCCTAGCCATGATCTAAAAGGGCCCTGCATACCGTGGTCCAAGCTTACCGGAAGCAACTCCAAGAGAAGAGGCCTGTCGGTGCAGCAAACGAAGCCATACCCAGTCCCGACGCTGAACTGGAGCTCGCGATGATTTTCGTCATAATACTTCTTAGCGTACTGTTGAGCCTGCAGAAGACGCTCGCGTACGGCAGCCAAGAAGTCATCACGAGCTTGAAGAAGTTCTTCCGCTGCCGCGGTCTGTGCAGTCCCTTTAACAAGTGGCAGCAACGTCGGCGGATCACGGCCATAAACCACCTCGAATGGCGTTGTCCGTAGGGACGAATGGAATGATGTGTTATAGCAGAATTCTGCCCATGGTAACCAGTCCAGCCACGCCCGAGGCCGATCACCCGTAAAGCAGCGGAGATACATTGCAATGACTTTGTTCACAACCTCCGACTGCCCATCTGATTGTGGATGAAAGGCCGTGCTTAACTGAAGTTTGACACCTGCCAATTTGAAGAGATCACGCTAGAAGTTGCTAGTAAAAACAGGGTCTCAATCATTGACAATGGAAGAGGGAAATCCATGTAGTCACACAATGCCGTCAAAGAAGGTGCGAGCCATCGAAGCCGCTGTGTAAGGGTGACCGAGCACAATAAAATATGCAAACTTGGAGAACCGATTGACCACTGTTAAGATCAAGAATTTGCCATGGACCTTTGGGAGCCCCTCAATGAAGTCCACGGAGATATCTGCCCAAATCTGAGATGGCACCGGAAGGGGCTGCAAAAGCCTGGCAGGATGCAAGTTTTCTGTTTTGTTACGCTGACAAACAGAACAGGCACGCACAAAATCCCGGACAAGGCCACGATCACCGGGAACGTGGAAATTAGCGTGTAGACGGTGTAAAGTTTTCTGGGTTCCTTCGTGACTCATGTGTTGCCTCTAGCAGCATTGGGAGCAGTGTGGAGGAAGCTGCCAGGAATACACGACGACCATAAAGGATGAGGCCCTCGTGCAATCGCCATGGTGCGGTGAGGGAGCTAGAGGCAATTTGTGCTCGGATGGTCTCCATGTCGGTGTTACTGTTGACCTCTTTGCGAATGTCATCGTAAAGGGAGAACGTCGGGCATGAGAGGGCAAGGAGATGGGCCTGGTCAGCGTCCCGTCGTGAAAGTGCATCCGTCACCGTGTTCAAAAGCCTTGGGTGATACTCCACTGTGAAATCAAAGCCGAATAACTTGCTGACCCACTGGTGCTGCGGAATTGTAGAAAGCCACTGATCTAGGATAAACTTAAGGCTGTAATGATCGTTACGGATGGAGAAGCATCGCCCCCATAAGTACGGCCACCAATGACGAACCGCTTGGACAAGACCGATCAACTCTCTTTCATAGGCAGCTAATTTAGTGTGTCGTGCAGCAAATGGCCGGCTAAAGAAAGCCAAAGGGCCCGAGTCTTGGTGCAGTACAACACCGAACCCAATTCTTGATGCATCACAATCGACTATAAACAGCTTGTCGAAGACTGGCAGCTGGAGTACAGGTGCTGTGGATAGTGCGTGCTTGAGAGCCTGGAAGGCAGAGTCTGCATCAGGGGACCAATGGAAAGCCTCTTTCTTGAGTAACTTTGTCAACGGGGCAGCTATAAGTCCAAAATCATGGATAAACTTGCGGTAGTACCCCGCAAGGCCAAGAAATCCCCGCAATCCCCGAGCTGAGCGTGGCATTGGCCATGATGCTACTGCATGTACTTTATCACCATCCATGGCAACGCCTGCTTCTGATATGATGTGTCCAAGGTAAGTGACAGAGGTAGCATCGAATGTACACTTGGACCGCTTGAGGAAAAAACAGTGGGTGTGCAGGATCTCGAAAACTGACTTGACATGCTGCAAGTGCTTAGACCAAGATGGACTATAAATCAAAATATCATAAAAAAAGACTAAGACAAACCGTCGAAGAAAGGGGCGCAGCACATCATTCATCAAGCCTTTGAAAGTAGCAGGTGCGTTGGTAAGGCCGAATGGCATGACGAGAAATTCAAAGTGACCATGGTGTGTACGGAATGTCGTTTTCTCTATGTCAGCTGGATGTACACGGACTTGGTGATAGCCTGAACGTAGGTCGAGCTTGGTAAAAAACTTGGCCCTATGAAGCTCATCTAGCAACTCATCAACTACTGGAATTGGATATTTGTCTGGAATTGGATATTTGTCTTTAACTGTCACTTCGTTCAACGCGCGATAATCAACGCAGAATCGCCAAGACTGGTCATGTTTCTGAACTAATAAGACTGGCGCTAAGAAGGCCGAAGTGCTAGGGCGAATGATACCTTGGGCTAGCATGGTGGCACATTGGCGCTCTAACTCATCCTTCTGAAGTTGTGAGTACCGGTATGGTCGTACCGCTACTGGAGCAGTACCAGGGAGCAGGTGAATGCGATGGTCCTGTGAACGGATCGGCGTAAGGCCTGTTGGCTCGAGAAATAACGTGTCAAAGGTACTTAGGAGCTGATCCAATAGGGCAGTCGAATCACCTTGTAATGAACACGACTGTGGTGGCAGGGTAGCAGAACCTAGGCCCTTCCAAAAAGCACGACGATCCCCGCGCCAAAAATACATACATAATATGTCAAAATCCCATAAAATTGGCCCCAATGTATGGAGGAACTGAATACCAAGAATTGCATCAAACCCTCCGAGTGGAATAGCATAGCATGAGATGCTGAAATCTTCTAGGCCAATGTGCAGTGCTACATCTTGGCAAAATCTAGATCATGCAACCATATCTCCGTTGGCCACCGCCACGCGCAAACCTGAACTCGGAATCACGGGTAACTTAGCGGCACGTGCATTTGTGATACTGATGAAATTATGAGTGGAGCCTGTATCAATGAGGGCCACCAATTGTATGCCGGCGATAGTCACGTGAAGCTGTAAGGTTTCTTCAGATTTAATACCCATGAGAGCATGCAGGGAGACCACAGGAGCAGCAGAACCCTCATCAAGTGCAGGGGTGTCGCCACTGTCGTCATCGTAGTTAGAGACCTCGATATAAAAGAGACGCTGGGAACGGTGGCCGCGGACGTACTGTTCATAACACAGCCCCTGCTTCTGTCTTTCTGTTAATTCCGCTGGTGTGAGACGACGGAGCTGCCGAGAGGACTCTTTGAAATCAGCAGATGATGTGGATGGGGCAGCTATCGTAGTGGAAGGTTTGGCCGGAACAGAATTGGAAGCTTTTGTGCTGCTGCGATGTCCCTGGCGACCTGATTGTGGAGCAGGATTAGTGGACTGCGCACGGCGCTCAAAGGCACGCGTGAGACTCATTGCTTCTTGAAGATCAGGCGGATCTTGCAGCTCCACATCGATACGCAGTTGATCAGGAAGATCAGCAGTAAATAATTGGACCTGTTGCTATGCTCAGAGATGGCCTGCGCGACAGAGAAGAGCCGAGAACCTCTCCTGATAATCCTCAACTGTACTGTGAAATTGCAGACGCGTAAGTTCGCCTAGGCCCTAGTGTATTGCTGCGAAGGGGCGGTCCAAAGCGACGATGACATAACTCCTTGAAACGATCCCAAGTTGGTGTCCCAAAATCGCGTTCAAGCATAAAGTACCATTGCTGCGCGACACCAAGAAGGTGATAGGATGTCAACCAAACCTTCTCATCCTTCAATGTGCGCTATCCCCGAAAGAATTGCTCGCAGCGATTCAGCCAGCCCAAAGGATCTTCCTTGCCATCGAAAGTAGGGAACTCGAGACGGTGAAAGCGAGGAATACCAATAGAACTGGCAGATCAGCCGTTGTAGAAGGATACATCAGATCAGCTAGCAACACGGACGGCGAGTGCGGAAACTGAATCTGATGAATTGGCACGCCCGCAGATGAGGGCGGTGGAACAGTGGCCGGATAAGAACCAGGAGGCACACTAACTGTAGAAATTGGTAAATCGTGATGTAGAGGGCGCTTCTCCACGGAGGTGACGCGAGATGCCATCTGAGACATCTGGACCACCATATCGTCCATCTTAGACTGCAAATCAGCCAGGATCATAGTCATTGTCTCCATTGCATGGGCTTGTGCGGATGTGTCGAAGCATCGGCATCGTCGGAACCTGACATATCTGATACCAAATTGGTAGAACCTGAACCAGAACGTAGATTGTAGGAGTGGTAAACGGAAGGCTGGGGCGCAGGATGCCGTCCAGGCGTCGTGATGGCGGCCGGCCAGCTTCCGAGTGATTATGGGGCGTTATGAAAGTAATACTCTTTATTACTTTTAACCTGAATAAACCTGATACAAACTACTAGTATTTATAGAATTGATCCCCTTATCTCTAACATGGACTCCTAACTTTCAGACTTGGACTCTTTAGATATCCTAACAGATTTGGACTCTTTTAATATCTAACAGACTTGGACTCTTCTAATATCTAACAGTAGATCTGATTCTGCTTTACAGACTCTTTATTCTAATCAAACTCTTTAAACTGCTTAAGGAATCCTTCTCCGTCTGCTATACGGAATACCGACCATAACAATTGGTCACAAAAATCTCAGCAAATCGCTTGGCTACTCGGTTGGATAAAATGGTTTCATTCAATCAAAGTGCTTTCATAAAAGGGAGACTCATTCATGATAACTTCATGCTTGTTCAACAAATGTGCATAAGAGTAATGTTTTTCCTATACAATGCACTGAAACAGATCTCACACTGATACAAGAATATCTGCCATGTGAGCTGCTGGACATTCCTTGCAAGTATCTAGGAGTTCCCCTCTCTATAAAGAAGTTGACAGACTCAAATTAAGTCCATTGTGGAAAGCCAACCTTTTGAACCGAGGCAGTAGGACTTTGGTTTAGTTTGTTCTTACATCAATGATGGTATACTCAGCAATGACTGTTGAGCTTCTGCCATGGGCCATCAAGGCTATTGATAAGATTCGAAGGGGTTTCCTTTGGAGAGGATGAAAAGATGCAAAAGGTGGTCATTGCCTTGTGTCTTGGAACAAAACTTGTCGACCTTTGGAGTTTGGTGGGCTGGGCATCTCCGATCTTTATAATATTGGCTGGGCATTAAGTATGAGATGGATATGACTGCAAAAAACTGAGCCTAATCGTCCTTGGTCAGCCTTCCCTATTGAAGTTCATAAATGTGCTCATGATGTCTTATCTATGGCTGTTATTTCAAAAATTGGTAATGGTGATGTCGTTGTTTATTACCGGCAATAATTATTCTGGGGATGTGCGCGTATAGCAAAGAATAATAATAGCACAAGTCTAGGATTTATATAGGTCCAGGTTTCTCCGGAGAGAGTAATACCCTACGTCCCATTAGATGTGTGTTGCTTGTTGATACCGGCCTGATTCCTAGGTTTCCTCCTTGGAGTACGTAGGGGAGTGCAGATTGAGACAGGAGGCAGGAAGAGAGCGTAGGGAATAGGGGTGCCAGACGTCGGGGAAATCACCAGCGCCGGCGGCTGAATTGGCCAGGATGTCGAGGTAATCCCACCCGAATTGGGGAAGACTTTATTCCTTGATGATCTAATACAATCATGACCCGCACCTTTTATAGATCAAGGTGATTTGGGCCTTAAGGGCCCTTTATTGGACTAGGAATCTAATCTGCTATTTATTTAGAAGATAATCTAAACTGAAAGGAAACCAATAACTAATAACTTCTAGACTTCCTTAACTGCTGCGGGCCTCCGCCTGAGCTGCTACCATCGGCCTACGCTGGGTGTAGTGGCGCCCTACAAAGGCGTCGATATCATTTCCCCCTCCCCAACAAACAGCTCGTCCGCGAGCTGTACTGCTGGAAAGCGTTGCTTGAACTCTTCAAGCTGCTCCCAAGTTGCCTCCGATGCTGTGCGGCCTGTCCACTTGATCAAAAGTTCCCAGACCCCCCTCTTCAACCTTGTCTTCACCACCTTAGTCGGCGTCGGGATCACCCTCCCATTGAAGACATCCGGCAAAGGCACTACTGCAGCTGGCACAATACCTTCAAACTTTTTGAGTAGGGCCACATGGAATACGTCATGGATTCGCGCGTTGGCTGGAAGCTGCAACTTGTATGAGACATCCCCAATGTGTTGCAAAACTTGATATGGCCCATAATACTTGGGTCCGAGCTTGGAGGGGGCTGTGGCCGTGACACCGACCGTCGACCGCTGATGAAGCTTCAGCCAGACCCAATCCCTCACCGCGTATTGTACATCACAGCGGAACTTGTCATGGTTGTGCTGCATTGTAATCTGAGCTTGTATTAGTCGCTGCTTGATTTCTGCCAAAAACTCGTCACGAGCAATGAGCTGTTTGTCCACTGCCGCAACTCGGGACGTTCCCGGCTGATAGGACAGCAGAGTAGGAGGGTCACGTCCATACACAATCCTGAAAGGGGAATATTTGACTGCTGTCTGATACGAAGAGTTGTAGCAAAACTCTGCCCATGGCAGCCACTGCAACCAAGACTTCGGTCTGTCCCTTGCCAAACAGTGGAGATACATGACGATCACGCGGTTGACCACTTCTGATTGCCCATCAATCTGTGGATGAAAGGCCGAACTTAATAGAAGCTTTACTCCCACCAGACGAAATAGTTCGGACCAAAAAGTACTTGTGAACACCGTATCCCGATCACTGACAATGGAACACGGGATCCCATGAAGTCGTACAATGCCATCAAAGAATGCCTTGGCTACTGAGGCTGCAGTGTATGGGTGACCGAGGGGAATGAAGTGCGCGAACTTTGAAAATCTATCGACCACTGTCAGCACCACCGACTTGCCGCCCACCTTTGGAAAACGCTCCACAAAATCCATGGCAACATCACTCCAAACCTCCGACGGTACCGGTAAGGGTTGCAGCAGTCCTGCTGGGTGTAAGTGTTCTGTTTTATTCCATTGACAAGTATAGCAGCCCCGAACAAATTCACGGACTTGCTGCCGCGCGTGGGGGCTGTAGAAGGATGCTCGCCATCGATGTAGCGTCTTCTCACTCCCTTCATGGCCGCAATCATGTGCATCTGCAAGAGTTAAGGGCCACACCGATGAGGCGTCTGGCACGAACACCTTTCCTTTAAAAAGCAGCAACCCATCCGCCGTTGTCCAACCCTCCTGTGCAGTGCCTGCTGTTAGTGCCGCACGTAAGTCGACCACTTGGGAATCATAGTTGGCCTCCGCTCGCAGTGTATCGAAGAGTTCGAACTGGGGAGCGGAGATGCTGTGGACTGATGCCGCCTCCTCATCACGCCGGGACAAGGCATCCGCAGCGCCATTCAACTTGCTCGGCCTGTACTCCACGGAAAAATCATAGCCAAACAGTTTGCTGACCCATGTGTGCTGAGGAATTGTGGACAGCCGCTGATCCAAAAGAAATTTAAGGCTGTAGTGATCAGTTTTGACCAAGAATGCTCGTCCCCATAAATATGGCCTCCAATTGCGCACCGCTTTCACTAGGCCAATGAGTTCTCGTTCATATGCCAGCAATTTCTGATGTTGTGGTGCCACTATCCGGCTGAAATAAGCAATAGCCCCATCTCCTTGGTGAAGTACGGCGCCAAAGCCCGTACCGGATGCGTTGCAGTCGACGATAAATGGCTTGGAGAAGTCCGGCATCTGTAGTAATGGTGCTGTCATGAGGGACTGTTTTAGATGAAGGAATGAGTCATCTGCTTCATCTGACCATCGGAAGGCCTCCCTCTTGAGTAGTGCCATCAGGGGACCCGCCACCGCGCCATACCCCGCAATGAACTTGCGGTAGTAGCCGGTGAGGCCGAGGAAGCCCCGCAGTGCCCGGAGGGACCGCGGACGTGGCCAAGCCTCCACTGCCGCGATCTTTTCCGGATCCATCGCGACACCCTGGGCTGAGATGATGTGTCCCAGATATGCGACTGATGTCGTGCCGAAGGAACACTTGGACAATTTGAGCGCAAGCTTGTGCGCCCTGATGACATCGAACACCTGCTTGACATGCTGCAAGTGTGCTGCCCAAGAAGTACTAAACACCAAAATGTCATCAAAGAAGACGAGTACAAATTTACGAATATATGGTTTCAGGATCTCGTTCATCAGTGATTGGAATGTTGATGGTACGTTGGTGAGTCCGAACGGCATTACCAGAAATAAGAAGTGGCCCTGGTGTGTACGGAAGGCTGTCTTCTCGACGTCATCCGGGTGCATGCGCACCTGATGGTAGCTGCTTCTGAGGTCGAGCTTGGTAAAGAAACAGGCACCTCGCAGCTCGTCAAGTAGCTCGTCGACCACTGGGATCGGGAATTTCTCCTTCACCGTCTTGCTGTTGAGCTCGCGGTAGTCAACACAAAAGCGCCAGGACTTGTCCGCCTTTTTCACCGGTAGAACCGGTGAAGAATACGCCGATGTGCACTCACGGATAATGTGCTGCTGCAACATGTCATCGCACTGCCGCTCGATCTTGTCCTTCAGGAGCTACGGGTAGCGATATGGTCGGACCGCCACCGGTGGTGTCCCTTGTAGGAGCCGAATGCGATGGTCGTGGCGACGAGGTGGGGGAAGGCCGCGCGGTTCCTCGAAGATGTCGGTGTAGGAGTCCAGGAGAGCCGTCAGAAGCTCACGGGACTTTGAGAGCGCTGCGCACTAGGGGGTGGGCGCGCCCACCCCAGTCCAGCGGACTGTGCGGCCGTGTTGCCAGAACTCCATGGACAGGGCACTGAAATTCCATAGTATGGGCCCCAGGGATCGCTGCCATTGGACGCCGAGCACGATGTCGAAGCCCGCGAGGGAGAGGCCGTAGCAGGTGATGTCAAATGCCTCGTCGCCGATGGAGATATGGAGCTTGGGATAGACGCCGCTGCTGTCGACGCGGTCGCCGTTAGCCACCTTAACAGAGAGCCCTGGGCGAGGATCGACCTGGAGGCCGAGTCGGGACGCTGTCGACTCCTAGATGAAGGAGTGCGTCGAGCCCGTGTCAACCAAGGCTAGTAGGGTCACGTCGCGGATAGCGACGTGGAGCTTCATGGTGTTGCTGACGTCGATGCCGGTGAGGGCGTGGGGTGAGATGCCCAAGTCCTCCATAGTGCCACCATCCTCCATGTCGTCCATCTCCAACAAAAAAATCCCCTTGGCAGCGCATTTGTGGTCAGCGGAGTACTTCTCTAGGCAGTGATAGCACTCCCCGTTGGCCTGTTTGGCTGCCAGCTCCTCTGCTGTGAGTCGCTTGAAGCGTGGTTGGTTCGGGGCCGCCGCTTTTGCAACTGTCCTGGCGGTACCCCCCTTAGCTGCTACCGCGGCGGGGCAAAGTACTCCTCTGCCCTTGACCCCCGCGAGTGTCTCCTTGCATTCATAGGCCCTGGCGAGACTCATGGCCGTCTGCAGGTGTGTCGGGGCATGAAGCTCGACATCAGTACAGAGGTTCACCTAGGCCAGCCGTAAACATGTTCACCTGCTACAATTGAGGCCGTAAACATGTTCACCTGCTGCAATTGAGACAAACCATCACAATGACAAAGCAATAATGAGAATTGTCGTTGATACTTCTCGACTGTTCCTGTTCTATAGAGATCTTTTAACTCAGCCAGGCCGTTGTGTCGTAAGGGTGGCCCGAACCGCATGTGGACGAAGTCGACGAAGCGTGCCCACGAGGGAACGCCATGGTCCCTCTCCAAACTGTAGTACCATTCTGCTGCTACACCCTCCAGATGTAACGATGCAATCCACACCTTCTCTGCCATGGCACGCATGCCCCGAAAATATGTCACATTTGTTTAGCCATGTCAAGGTGTCAGACTCCCCGTCGAAGGTCGTGAAGTTTAGCTTGGGACGACGGCCGCCCCTATCATCCGGACGGCCACGGCCATAGAGGCCGCCACCATCGTCTTGGTTGCCGCGGCCGTAAGGTCCTCTACCGCCGCCGAGGCCGCCATGGTCCACTCGGCCGTAGAAATCACCGCCTCCTGTGGTGCGTCCCCCTGTACGGCCGACGGTACCGCAGTCGCCGTCACAGTCGCCACCACCGCGCCCTCCTTGTTGAGTGATTACTTCGCCGTCGGCGTCGTTGATGACGGTGGTACCGTTGCTAGGGCCGTCGGTTTCCTCGGGAGTCCTCTCCACTTGTGCCAGCCGTCGGTCTTTAGTGTCGAGGTGGCCATTCATCGTAGTCATATGACTCATCAGTCGCGTCACTGCCGCCATCAGGAAGTCTAACTTCTCATCGAAAGTCATGGTCGCAGGATCTTGCACAGAACCGGACATATCTGTCGATGTTTCGACTGGCTCTGATACCAAATTGATACCGGCCTGATTCCTGGGTTTCCTCCTTGGAGTACACAGGGGAGAGTGCAGATCGAGACAGGAGGCAGGAAGAGAACGCAGGGATTAGGGGTGCCGGACGCCGGGGAGATCACTAGCGCCGGCGGCCGAATTGGCTAGGATGTCAAGGTAGTCCCACCCGAATTGGGGAAGACTTTATTCCTTAATGATCTAATACAATCATGACCTGCACCTTTTATAGATCAAGGTGATTTGGGCCTTAAGGGCCCTTTATTGGACTAGGAATCTAATCTGCTATTTATTTAGAAGATAATCTAAACTGAAAGGAAACCAATAACTAATAACCTCTAGACTTCCTTAACTGCTGCGGGCCTCTGCCTGAGCTGCTACCGCCGGCCTGCGCCAGGTGTAGTGGCGCCCCACAAAGGCGTCGATAACACTTGTACTCGAAGATGATTATGGTTATGGCTTTTTAATAATTATTCTTTTTTGGAGCCTAGAGAATAATTAGAAATCTTGGGCTCCAGGCAGCTGTTGTTTTTTTCCTGTGGTTAGTTGCTCATGATAGGTGCTGGATTGCCGACCGCCTTGCAAGTCATGGCCTACCGTACGTCTGTACTCAGCCCACTGCCCTCTTTGTGACCAGGGACAAGAGGAGATCAATCATTTGCTCACCTCCTGCATCTTCGCTCGTGAATTCTGGTTTAATTTTTTTCAAAAGGTTGGGTTATAACTTATAAGCTTTTTCTTAGCAGCATGAAGATGTTTCTGTTGATGATTGGTGGCGAAGGAAAGAAATAAGGGTGGATGGTCAGATTAGAAAAGGGCTCAACTCCATTATCGCAACCATTGTGTTTTTGATGAGCCTCTCCCAACATGGCTAGATCCTTGATGCTCGCTAGAGAGGAGCTGTATGATTGGGGTCTAGCCAGGGCTAAGGACATTTCCTTCTTGCCCTTGTTCCGGATGGGGAACGATTATAACCTGTTTTAGGTTGGGGTCATCTTTTTGTTTTTTCTAGCACAATTGTAGCCTAACTAATTTTTTATGCTTGGGTGTAAGGGTCTCCCCCTCTTCTTAATATAATGATACACAACTCTCTTGCGTGTTCGAGAAAAAAAGGAGTGCTATTAGATCAAGATTGCAATTTATAGTGATATTGTCATGGCTATTGGGCTAGAGTTATTGGGTCAGGCCTAGCCCACAGAAACAGTACCCGCGGGTACTGTAGCACGAGTTAGGTATACAGATTCTGTTTAGGAATAGTATGTTACTAATTAATCCTACGCTCTAGTCTAGTTAGAGTTAGAGTCGGTTTTGGTTGTAACAGCTGGAGAAGGCTTAGGATAAGCCTAAGGCTAAGTCCTAATGGGGTCAGATTAGGAATAGTATTTCTATAATTAGCAGATAAGATATCTAAGAAAATTATAGAAGTTCTCTAGCTGGATACAGTCCTTGTTTGAATAGGAATAGGACTAGGGTCTGTCATGTCCTAGTAGGTTTAGGAGTCTGGCCGAACAGGGGTGGTTTCTCCCCTATATATGTATCAATAGTTCAATGGAATAAAATCAGATATGTTAACTGGCCAAATCCTGTCTTTTGCCTTTTGCTTCTTGCGGTTTAGGACTGATAAGTGGTATCAAAGCAATGTCAACTTCGCCAGCGAGTTGAATCTCCACCACGCCACCAATGATAAGGCGTGGGCGTTCTCCATCACGTCGATCGTAGCAACAAGATGGTGCTGATTCTGGTCATGCGGTCGTCGTGCAGCGCGTGGTGAAGGAGGTCGGTGGCTCGGCTCCCTACCCGATGCTCACAAAGACCAACTACAATGACTGGGCGCTTCTGATGCGAGTCATGCTCCAAGCGAGGGGTCTCTGGGAGGCCATCGACGTCGGCAACGTCGAGCTCCAAGAGGACCGTATGGTGCTCGAAGTAATACTTCGTGCCTTACCACCGGAGATGATCTCGGCGCTCGCTGTCAAGGAGACAGCAAAGGAGGCCTGGGACGCCATCAAGACGATGCGCATTAGAGTTGATCGTGTGCGCAAGGTGAATGCGCAGCGAGTCCCTAAGCAGTACGAAACCATCCAGTTCCATGATGATGAGTTAGTGGATGACTTCGCGCTTAGACTGAACGCCATTGTGAATCAACTAGCCATTCTTGGTGATCCCTAACCGAAGGACAAGGTGGTTGAAAAGTTTTTTCGGGTAGCACTAGAGAGGTACTCCCAATTGGTTCTTTCCATTAAAACTCTTCTAGATTTGTCCACTCTCTCGATTGAATAGGTGACCGGGAAATTGAGGATGGTGGAGGATCGGAATCCACCCAAGAAAGAAGAGTCTGGCAGCAAGCTCTTGATTAAGGACGAGTGGGCCGCGTGGATGGAGCGCAATGGGAGAGCTCTACCGGCAACAGCAAGTCTGGGAACCGTTGAAATCAACATCGACGAAAGAACACTAAAGGCAAGGAGGCTAATAAGCGGGACATCTCTAAGGACAAGTGCCGCAATTGTGGTAAGCTTGGCCATTGGGCTAGGGATTGCTGCAGCAAGCCGTAGCAATCCGAGGCCCACCTAACGAAGGACAAAGACGATGAGCCCACATTGCTCTTTGTGGTCGGATCAGCTGAATTGAACCGCGAGCCTTAGGCAACCACCTTAGAGCCTTTGGAGGCATCACCTGTGTCAGAGCCCACTGCACTTCATCTTCTAGAAGAGAAGGTCCTAGCGTAGCTTAACAGCGACGTCGGGTGGAATAACCGTCTGTGGTACGTCGGCACTAGTGCCACCAACCACATGACGGGCTCTCGTAGCGTCTTCTCCGAGCTTGACACCAGCATCTAGGGCACGATAAAGTTTAGAGATGGATCTCTTGTGAAGATTGAAGGCCAGGGAACAGTGTTGTTCGCTTGCAAGAATGGCGAGCACTGTACCTTGATGGGAGTTTACTACATTCCCCGGCTTACCTCCAACATCATTAGCGTCGGGCAACTTGATGAGAATGGTTGCAAGGTGCTGATCCATGAAGGCGTCATGAGAATCTGGGATAATCAAAGGCAACTGCTCGTTAAGGTAAACCGCTCGACACGACGCCTTTACACTTAGATGCTTGAAGTTGCGCAGCCCGTGCCTCTCTACGCACATCTTCGAGGAGGCCTGGTGCTGGCATACATGGTTTGGTCACCTGAATTTTTAGGCCTTGCGGAAGCTAGCCAAGCAGGACATGGTGTGTGGACTCTCGGTGATCGACCACATCGAGCAGGTGTGCGATGCTTGCCTTGTGGGCAAGCAGAGGCGCACCTCTTTCCCTCAGCACGTCGATTACCACGCCGATAAAGTTCTTGAGCTTGTACATGGAGACATCTGTGGGCTCATCACACCGACCACGTCGAGCGGGAATTGCTACTTCCTGTTGCTGGTAGATGACAAGAGCCGCTTCATGTGGCTGCGTCTCTTGGCCAGAAAAGACCAAGCACCTCAGGCCATCATGTAGTTCCAGGCCATAGTTGAAGTGGAGTCCGGGCACAAGCTAAGAGCATTGCGCATGGACCGAGGTGGTGAGTTCACTTCAGTGGAGTTTGGCGAATACTGCGCTGATCAGAGGGTACGACACCAACTTACTGCCCCTTACTCTCCGCAGCAGAATAGAGTCGTCGAGCTACAGAATCAGACCGTCGTTGCAATGGCCCAAAACATGATGAAGGCCAAGAACATGCTCGAAAAGTTCTAAGGGGAGGCGGTGTCCACTGCTGTTTTCATCCTCAACGGGTCACCAAGAGCATTGACGGGATGACTCCTTATGAAGCATGGTGTGGAAAGAAACCAATGGTGAGCTACTTTCGCACGTTTGGCTGCGTGGCTCATGTGAAGAACGTGAAGCCACACCTCCAGAAGCTTGAAGATAGGAGCACGGCGATGGTGTTTGTCGGCTACGAAGCTGGCTCAAAGGCATACTGGGTGTACAATCTGGTCACCAACCGTGTGCACGTCTCGAGGGACATCGTCTTCGATGAGCAAGCCTAGTGGGACTGGGAATTGGAGCAGCCCGAAGGTACACTATCAAGAGCTGACCCTTTCACTATGGAATTCTCTGTGGTTGTTGTCACAGGGACACATGGAGATGCACATCCAGCCGATCCAGCCGTACAAGCTTTAGCAGGAGTTTCACCAAGCACTCTAGAACCAGCGGGAACACCGACGACAGTGGCCATTGAGTTTGCCACACCGTCGACTGACACCGAAGACGTTCTTGACGCCGATTATGAAGATGATGAGCTGATCCGCTTCTGCATGCTGGACAACATTCTTGGACCAGCACATGTGCCCTCCTTGGCACGACGAGTGCTCCTCTCCGAGCCCGAAGAGCTCCTACTCACTTCGACCGTGGAGCCAGCCTCGTTCAAAGAAGCAGAGCAGAATCAATCCTGGAGTCGGGCGATGTTGGAGATGGAGTCGATCGAGAGTAATCACACGTGGGAGCTAATTGATCCTCCTGCAGATTACCACCCGATCGGACTCAAGTAGGTCTAAAAGGTGAAGCGGGATGAACATGGCAACATCGTCCGGCACAAGGCGTGTCTTGTGGCCAAAGGGTATGTGCAGCGTCAGGCATCGACTTCGAGGAGGTGTTCATGCCAATCGTTCGCATGGACTCTATTCGGTTGCTACTTGAAGTAGCGGCAACAGAGGATTGGGAGGTCTATCATATGGACGTGAAGATGGCGTTTCTCAACGGCGAGTAATTCGAGCTGGTCTGTCGCATAGCCACCAGGTGTCGTGCGCGATGGAGAAGAACACAAAGTACTCTAGTTGAAGAAGGCCCTATATGGGTTGTGCCAGGTGCCCCGTGCATGGAACTCAAAGCTGGATGAAAGCCCTCATTGACTTGGGTTCGAGCGGAGCCCCTCGGATCATGCTATGTATGCACGTGGCCACGGTAGCTCTCGAATTCTTGTGAGAGTGTACGTGGATGATCTGATCATCACTGGTGCAGGCACAGAAGAGATATGCAAGTTCAAGGAAGAGATGCACGGCTTATTCAAGATGAGCGACCTTGGATTGCTAATCTATTATCTTGGGATTGAAGTCAAGCAGACTGCAGATTGCATCACTGTCTACCAAGTGGCCTATGTGAAAAAGATCTTGGAGAACAGCGGTATGGCTGGCTACAATCCAAGTCAAGTGCCGATGGAGACACGACTTAAATTGACCAAGAAAAGCAGTAGTCCACTGGTGGATGCAAGTATGCAACCGTGTACTGAAGCATCATTGGCAGCTTAAGGTAGTTGACACACACGCGCCCTGACATTTGCTATGCCGTTGGGTATGTGAGTCGTTTCGTGGAGGATCCAAGGTAAGAACACTATTCAGTTGTAAAACACTTGTTGTGTTATATTGTTGGGACACTCAATTTTGGGTGCAAATTCAAGAAACGGCCCAAAGAACAAGCAAGGCTTCATGGGTTTAGTGACAACGACATGGCGGGAGATGTTGATGATCGCAAGAGCACTATAGGGGTGATGTTCTTTGGTTCAAGCCTAATTACTTGGCAGTCACAGAAACAAAGAGTGGTGGCTCTTTCTTCGTGCGAGGCTAAGTATATTGCCGCAGCTACTGCAGCATGTCAGGGAGTTTGGCTCACACGCTTGCTGAGTGACATCATTAGCAGCAAGTCAAAGCCCGTGGAGTTGATGGTTGACAACAAGTCCGCCATATCCTTGTGCAAGAATCCCGTTTATCATGATCGAAGTAAGCACATTGATACTCGGTATCACTACATTCGGGAGTGCATTGAGGGTGGAAAGATTGTGATTGAATTCACCAGCTCAGCCGAGCAGCTGGCAGATCTGCTCACCAAGCCACTTTCACGTGTCATGTTCCTGCAGCTTTGAGCAACAGTCAGCATCGAGCAGATTTCAAAGATGCAGGATTAGGGGTGAGATTTGTTACTAATTAATCATGTGCTCTGGTCTAATTAGAGTCAGAGTCGGTTTCGGTTGTAACAGCTGAAGAAGGCTTAGGATAAGCCTAAGGCTGAGAGTCCTAATGGGGTCAGATTAGGAATATTATTTCTATAATTAGCAGATAAGATATCTAGGGAAATTATAGAATTTCTCTAGCTGGATACAGTCCTTGTTCGAATAGGAATAGGACTGGGGTCTGTCGTGTCCTAGTAGGTTTAGGAGTCTGGCCGAATAGAGGGTGTTTTCTCCCCTATATATGTACCAGATCTGTTAGCCGGCTAAAACCTGTCTTTTGCCTTTTGCTTCTTGCTGTTTAGGGCTGATATAGTATCTCTAGGGATTAGATCTTCGAGAGTCCTGTTTATATTGTTATCTTTAGAGATTATGTTAAGAAAGTCTTAGTAGAATTAGTTTATGTCAAGGAGAGTCCTAGTAGGATTAGCTATATGATGTAATATAAATATCTTTAGACTAAACGTAATAAAGCATCTAATTTAGTTCTCAATTGGCCGGATTGGTTCCTTTCTCCTGTGCCGGCGCGCCTCCGTGCCGGCGAGGTCCGGGGCCAAGGCCGGCCATCTCTTTCAAGTACAATCTTAGATTCTTAGGTACAGGGTTTGGAATTATTTTCTTGCACATGACAAATATGTTTGCAAATTCGTTTCAAGGGAATGCTACAAGAGCAATTTTCCATTCTTTTCGTGGTATTTTTCCCAATGTGCCATCCTTTTGGCACTACAGAACCAAATTTCCCCTATATATAAGCCTTTTAGTCTAGAGCAACGTCAATTTGTTTCCTTTCTAAGGATTTCTGTGTGAATGTTTTGTTGTAGTTTTTTACCTTTTTAAGATTCTAATTCAAATATTTTGCAGGATCAGTAATTATCCAGTCAATAGATTGTGAAGAAAACATAGGAATTCATGAAGCTGGAAACAGAATTATGGGATGAGATGCCTCACATTCTAGAGCATCCAGTCTCACATGCCAATGAAGAATTACCTGATGAAGATGTTGATTCATTGAGCAATAACCTTTCAAACATTAAACTTGAGGCCATCTAAAATGCTCCATTTTCCGTAATTAAATGTTACTTGTACATATTGTTGTCTAGTCACGTTTGTTGCCCTAGCAGTATGTGTTGTATTTATTCTGACAATATTATTACTAAAACAGAAGTTCTATTGCAGAAATATTCCTGACAAGAACACCGACACTTTGATATTTTTATTATTCTTTGAACCTCATCATTTTTGTCGCCTATTGTGCATTAGTATATACTATTTGAACTGTGTGTCTGCCCTTTACTATTGATTTTTTCCCAGGGCATTTTCTTTTATGTTAAAAATTTCAACTTTCTAGGAGGATGTCTATGATTTACCTGTGTTCTGTGTAATGAAGCTGAAAAATAGTGCTTCCCATTTCATAATTTATCTATTACTACTGTATGAGATCATGCAAACACTACTTGAGCATTTTGATAATAAGGCAGATAGATCATTATCTTACATGATATTGTTTTCTGATTTTGCAGGTTCAGACTTTATTCTTTCACAAAGTTAACTTGTTGTAATAATGCAACCATTTTAATTGTCAGCTCATATATGGATTGATCTATGAAGGGTAGCTGTGGAACATGGATGGATATTAATTCTTAACAATGGAATTGATTGATCACAAAAACTGTTTTCTCTGCATGATGCTGACATATGAGAAATGACTTTCTCCTTACAAGAAAGGCCAGCAACTGTAAATGCAGATGCACTGAAGAGTCTGCCTGACTGGTGAGTCTGTTGGATTGTCTCCTTAAGGTTTTTGAAAATTTGTTTTTCCTGTGTGCTTATTATATATGATGCCAATTCTAATAATTCGTCACAAGTTCAGTGCATGAACATATACCCTGGAACTGACTAATATTTACTTGTGCCCTTTGAACAAGTGGATCTACCAGATGTCTTCTGTAAGCAACAATGTTGGGACTAGCTTATCTTTCTAGTTAGAACAGCTGAGTAGAAAAATACTGTACTTCTGATATCTTAATTCACATCAGGAAGTCAGGATAAAGGAGTAGTCGGATCTAAAACAGTTTTGAAATATAAAATTGCCATCGATGGCAGCTTCTGGTGAATTAAGCGTTTGGCATATTTTGTTGCACAGTTTTAAATCTGAACAAAATAAACACATGTAAAAGGTGCCATGCTGAGTATGTTTTGTTTATCTGTTTGTAGTACAACTACAACATTTATTTAGGAAACAATTATGTTAATTCAAGTCAAAACAAGAATCCTTGTCAAACTTCAAACGGTGTATTTGGCAAGATATATTGACATGTTGCCATGTTGCTGAGTGTGGGTTCATCTTTCCCAATAACTGTAATATAACTTTGGACTATTACAATATAAATAGTATGTACATGGAAATTTATTAGGGCACATTTCCATGTTTGAGAATACATTGTGAGATCATATACTAAAATCATCCAGAGTTGGTCTAAAATTGTTTATATGAAGCTTATCCTGAACTTTGGTTAAGAACCGCAGTCCTTGCTTCTATTTCTGTGGTTCTGTTTGAACATTGGAAGAATCTTGAATAGCAGGATATCAATTTGATTCAACTGTGTGAGGCGGTTGGGATTGTTGAGCCCATCACAGTATACCTCTGGGTTTGGCTCGAATAATATCTAGAATAAAGACAATAGAGTTCTCTTATCATGTTCCTGTCCAAGGCCAACTAACACCACATGAAATGTTTTCCAGTCCCCATTTACTAGACTGGACCCGCTGCAGTCCTTCAATATATGAACATGAGTGTTTCACTTCTCAGATATATCACTGTAGATGTTCACGCATACATAGTTGCTAAGACTTAAAGCTATCTTGAGATGTAACTAAGCTAACTGTACGCATTCAGTGAATAGTAAAATATATGTCGTTGGAAAGGAGAGGTTGAGAAGAAAAAGAGAAGCATAAGATAAGCTGGCAACAGTGAATAATCTTGCAGAGCATTTCCTTATTTGGAAGGGAGCAAGGTCCATCAATGGGCGATCTGAAGATAGGCCTGAAAACTGACAACAACACACAGGTCCGAAATTTCATGATAAGACTTGAATTATTGGAGGGGACTTTGCTTGTGCTTTCTCCACATGCATGGATGCATGAATCTATCAGATGCCTGTCCACACCAGTCTTCAAAGCTACGTCATATCAGGAATAAAATAGGGGAGGAAAGCAATCCTGTTCCTCCATTAAGTGTTACTACAATAATGCTAGATACCATATCTGGCTTATCCTGTTACACATGCTACTGTAGAATGATGTGCTTGGGCAATGAAAAATCATAGTACTACGTAGGCGTCGTACAATTCAAAATGTCAGGGCAAACGAACCAGTAACCTGTCAAACTTGTACAACGGGATAACAAGTACACTTGCTCCTTGATGGCAAAAATTGTACTCATACTTTAATACTGTGGATTGATGTGCAGCATTTTAGTTGTATCCAATCTTTGCTTTCGTGCATTATACTATCTAGCTATCTGGCTACATTTTGGCACCTGAACTTATTTTAGTAGAATTAATTGCTTAATTGTAGTCTAACAATGACATCGCCACTAATAGTTTAATGCCTGTTTCCTGATGGATTAACATATTAACTAAGCTGACGCTGACGGATGAAGTCAACAGGCTGATGCAAACTTGTAATCAAGTTGTAAGATGTGTTCATGATTGAGCTTTTTGCATGCACTGCAGTAGCATGTATCCTTGTAACCGAACACCATACTTTTTTATATATAAAAAAGCGAACAGCGTACTGATTTATCCTTTTGGCTAACTACTCCTAGTATCTAGCCTAGTAGGCAGCAATTTTTAGGCGAACAGTTTATTCTCTGCACGCCTCATATGTGGGATAAATTTGCATTGTTATGTGTAGAACGAGTAAATTATTTCATTCTTCCCTGATGTTCCCGTTTATTCATTCCAACCTT
>KE372750.1:160461-182074 GCA_000418225.1 Zizania latifolia | reverse complement strand
AACGAACCGGAGGCAAACAAGAAAAAAGACGGAGGTGTGCACCCACATCTGGGCCGGCGGAGACCAGGCTGCAGGCTGCAGGGAGAAAAGGAGGAGATCGAACTTGCAGCCGTCCTCCAAGTGGAGAGACGAGACGAGCTACAAGCCGAATGCAACGTACGTCTGACCGGCTTCCTCTGCGGCCAAGCTGCCGGTGGGTTGCGTCAGCTCGAGTTCGGGAAGACTGAGGAGAAGAGAAGAGTAATGGAAGCGGAGAGAAGTTGGGGCGCGGCTGCGGCCTGCGGGGCGAAGGCGAGAGCGGCTCAGTCCACCGCTGCACTGTTGTCTTGTGTGTGCGTGGGATAAGAGGCTCTGGGCTCTGAGGGACCTAGCCGAGCGACGGGAATGGACAAGCAGATAAGACGCAGCAGCAGTAGCAGCCCGGTTCTCTGCACCCGCGACCTCCCGTCCACGGTATGCAGTGCATGTGTATCGCTCCGATCTCACAGGTTAGCACGTGTCAGCAATCCGAGCTCGGGCTGCAGGGGGGGCGCCCTGCAGCCGGTATGTACACAAATTTTTCCCCCTTTTGTTGTTTTCCTCCTTGGAGGCTTGGACGGACGAGAGCACGCTGCTCCTTCTCCGGCTCTCCACTCTCCGGCCTGAGTCTCCTCTCCTTGTACGCAGGACCTGCATCACGGTGAGTCGGTGACAGGTGACCACCGTTACTGCCTTCTGCAGACGAATTAAATGGATGGTTGGGTTGATTGGCGGGGACCAAGCCGAGAACCCCCGACTTACCCAGCGGCATCTGCAGATAAATGATGAGGAAGCACCGGCACCGCCGCGGCTACTCTTCTCGTGTCCTGCCTCCTCACTGCGGTCGGCGGCCTGCACGGCAGCATACGCGCCCATGCGTGTGCGTCTGTGTACTTGCTGATACCAGCTCCAGGTCCAACATCCGTCGTGACCATGTCCGGAACTGGCAGGCTTGAGCAGCATGCACCGCCAGAGCATGAAGCTAATAACTGCAGTGAGGCTCCTCTTCGGGAAAGCCAAAAGCTGTAGTGCTGTACGTGCTGCTGCTGCTGCCAAAGCGACTTTGCTCGGCGGAGATCCAGCCCGCCCAGCTAGGTGAGTGCATGGCAGCCCTGGGGTCGGTGCAGGTGCAGTTGGTGGTGGCGATGGCCGATGGATGGTAAAGAAAGCTGCCCCTGCCCCCTCTCGCGTCA
The DNA here is from genome assembly GCA_000418225.1 of Zizania latifolia. Lineage (NCBI taxonomy): Eukaryota > Viridiplantae > Streptophyta > Magnoliopsida > Poales > Poaceae > Zizania > Zizania latifolia. Next base: position 180,863 of record KE372750.1, on the reverse strand, counting down.
CACATGTACCACATACCTCCACTAATGATTGACCCTGCCGCCAGATGAGAGAGAGCAGCAGCAGCAGCCGCCAAGAGGAGATTTATGCTTGCTTTGACCTGGGCTGTCCTTGGCTTTGATTAATAGCTCGAGACCACCCCGATCATTTGGTCCTAACGACACTGCTAATGACATCACCCTAGTCTTGCTGGTTGCTGCTGCAGCCAAAGCAGGCGCAGGATATCTCTGATCGCCTCCATTCCTCGGTGACTTTCTCGGGAGCCGGACATGTGTACGCGCTGCAGGCATTAATCAACATATGGCAACATGCTGAGCTATCGGTATCGGGGAGGATGGGAGCTCTTGTCGGCTAGCCTATTTTTTCCCAACCGGGCCGTCAGGATATATACTACATTTGGAGGCAACCAGGTAACGTAATGTGCATGGCTCATGGCGGCTACTAGTATTATATATAGTACTCGTACTATGATTTTTATTCGGTGTCGTGTGCGTTCATACGAGACGGCCCTCTCTCCCCTCTCGTAGTAAGTGCACTGGTGCTGACTCAACTGAATCCGGTGCATGCATCTGCTACAGTTGATAGCTGTACTCATCACTAGAGTTTTTTCACACGACAGCTCAAGCTTGCCACTGGGTTTCTATTCACACCGTACGGTCAAGCCATACGCCGTCCTCGTGCAGTCGTGTTTGAATAAACAAGCACACGAGTTTTTTTTAATACGGTTAGGTATTGGCTATGCTATTACACCCTCTAATTTTAAAACAGTCTATTTTTGAGAATGCTCTAATTATAGGACTATTGGTACATAATTGCACCTTCTTATGTGACAATGCACTGCATGAACTTCGTTTTCCATAATGTGATCTGATGTGCTCATCATCTTAATAGACACCGCAGCTTTCTTCGCGTGCACACCGACTTTATTCTATCCTCTTAGCATAGACAAGATATCTTGAAGTCATAAGGGCAGTCTTAAGCCATTGTGTCTATCAGTCTATGGGTAGTGTGTCTTACTCTTTTTTTTCCTTTAGAAATTACTTATAGATATTATATTCCTAATGTATAGTTTCTTTAAAATAAATTTGTATCTAATCACCTATCTTCTCTTTTCTTTCTCTTTCAGTCCCCTCTTTTGCTTCCTTGAATATCGTGTAGAATTAGTTTCTTGCATAACCTCAATTTTTGGCCACAAGTAGTTCAAGAGGGACATCAATATGCCACTTGTTGCCGAAGAGTTTTTCGTAAAAATGGCAAAACTGCCGGTCTCTAGTCCACTTTGTTCAGACTATCAATGTATGATTACCAATAAAGGGCTCCAAAAAAGATCTAAGCAACATTTCATTGAAGACAAGGAAGTGAGGAGACGATGAGAATTCTTGAAAGAGGCTAGGCTAGATTGTGACGTCAATCTAGATCACATTGAGATTGCCCTGATGGCAATTGGAATGAAGTTCAAGCTGGGCAAACTATTTTACATTGAAACTGAGTTTGATAAACTGCTTACTCAGATGAGAAGAGTAAACAGGTGGTACATGGAGTGGGCGGCGGTGGATGAGAGTATATTCTCTATCTATTATATAGACAAAGACTTCAACCATAATGATGGTTTGTTCTATGTTCCATTTGAAGAACTATTTCGTTTATACCATCACATGGATCTTAACATGACTACAATATAATTGTGGATATTGCAAGTTTGTATAATACTTTTTTGTTTGATATCTAATCATTCGATGCCATTTGGTTAACAATCTAATATATTCCTTATGCAGAATATGCTCACTCGAGTGTAGAACTACGTACACTAGAGTGGGAATCCTAGACCCAATGCTAGTCAACAAGACATGTGTCGAACAAAATATCAAAGACATTGTTGACTACATCTACAATGTGTTTATAAAGCTGCAATACATGAACTCAACCTTTTTGTCATATAACTTTGAGTACTTGCAATTTTATCTTTCTACCTGTTATTCTTGAAAATAAATCGGCACTAATTGTTACGATATATTACGTGCAATAGTCACTAGATCCTTCTTGTGGTATATTTAGATATTAATAAGATTACTCTGCTTCAAGAGAGGAAGGAAGGAGCAAGTCTAATGCCTATCCATCATAGACGTGGAATGGGGCATATAAAAGATATATCAAGAAGGGTATTTGGTACGTTCTGTTCACAAAGTCATTTAGGGTCTATGCACACCCGTGTTGCTTAAGGCAAGAGGCAAAAAATAATCAATATGGCTTCTACCTTGATGGAGGGCGGTGTGCCTGATCTTTCGTCAGGTGGAGATAAATGACAATTTGGTGGAGTAGACACACATGATCCAGCTTTCAATCAGGGAGATCAAGAACCTTACAATCACAGCACAATTTCTCTTCTGGTTATTAACCATGCACAACCTATTGACCTCACCACAAAGGCTAATCCCTGTTAGCAAATTGAAGAACACAGGCAAGAACACATAAAACACAATTGAATCTGCTAAAATTCAAGATAATTCTATGAGCTAGTTGGGGTTCACAAAATCGGCGATGATGGCTATTCATACACAGAGATGCAAACCCAAAAAACATAGATGGTGGCAGCTGCAGAATATATACTCCTCTAGACATACCCAATTGGATGCACAGCTCAAAGACCCCAAAAGACGGCAACATATATAGCATCCTAGTAGATTTTGGACGTTCACTTGTTTTGATGACTCTTGTTGATCTAGAAGAAATTTTGATATGTACCAGTGCCATTGAAAAACTTATAAAATTAGCTTTCTGTGCATATGTAGAATGTTAAAAATAGAGTTTGGACATGACCTGGGAGACGATTTTAGTGGATGTTGCTCCTAGAATCTGAGTTGGATTCGAGCTCGATGTGGGTTGGGCTTTTAACTCAACTTGGAGCCATTGGTAATCTTCTTGACATCCTTACTTGTCTCTATGTACTTCTTGGTTCCCTATATGGTTTCTAATAATAATAACATCATTAGGTAGTAATTAGGAATGAGCTCACTTAGAGATTTAATCGTCGTACTCGAGCTCTAGTGATTAGACCTTACATAGCAACTTAGGAGGTATCGTGTGTATCTATAGGAGTGATGTTCTCATCCCCCTCCTCATCTTGAAGCGAAGTCATCCTTGATTCAAGCTCTTCTTCTTAAAGCAGAGTCGTCCTTTTGGAGCCATGAGATCTAAAATAGAATCCATGCACATTAATCAAGTTTGGAACTTTGGTTATCCACTCGATGATATTAAAACCATTGGGTATAAATGGGTTTTCAAGAAAAAAAGATAAAAGATAGACATAAATGGAAACATTCACATCTATAAAGCACAATTGGTGGCCTACTATGATGAAACATTTTCACCCGTCGAAATGCTAAAGTCTATTTGGATCATTCTAGTGATTGCTACATATTTTGATTATGAAATATGGCAAATGATTGTCAAAACAACTTTTCTTAATGAAAACTTGAGTAAGGATGTGTACATGACACAGCCGATCAATTTTGTCGATCCACAATATGTTGGAAAATTATGTAAGCTGCAAAAATCCATTTATGGATTAAAGCAAGCATCTCAAAGTTGAAATATTGCTTTTGATGAAATGATCAACATGTTTGGTTTTATCAAGAACGAAGAAGAGTCTTGTATTTACAAAAAGGCTAGTAGAAGCACACTTGTATTTTTGATCTTATACGTGGATGACATATTATTGATCGGAAATAACATTACTATCTAGAATCTATTAAGTCTTCATTAAAAAATAGTTTCTCTATGAAGGACTTAGGAAAAGCAGCATATATTCCGGGCATCAAGATCTATAGAGATAGATCAAGGAGGCTAATTGGATTATACCAAGATACGTACATTGACAAGGTGTTCAAGAGGTTTAATATGCATGATTTCAAGAAGGGTTTCCTACCTATGTCACTTAGCATAAATCTTAGCAAAAGTCAGTGCCCTAGTACATCTGACGAGTGGAATAAGATGAACGTGATTCTATATGCTTCGATAATTGGGTCCATTATGTATGCCATGCTTTATATACATCTAGATGTCTCGTATGCTTTGAGTGTTACGAGTAGATACCAATTAGATCCAGGTAAAAGTCACTATATAGCCATAAAGAACATCTTGAAGTATTTGAGAAGAACTAAAGATGCGTTTCTAGTCTATGGATGTGAGGAATAGCTCGTTGTAAGTGGTTATATCGATGTTAGCTTCCAAACTAACAAAGACAATTTTAGATCACAGTATGGATTTGTTTTGTGTCTTAATGGTGGAGCAGTGAGCTAGAAGAGTTCCAAGCAAGATATGATTGTTGATTCTACAATGGTTGCCAAGTACATAGCAGCTTTTGAAGTTACTAAAGAGACTGCTTGGATAAAGAAATTTGATTCTCAACTGTGTGTGATGACTAGCACCTCTAGTTCAATGGACCTTTATTGTGATAATAGTGAGGCTTTGCACAAGCCAAGGAGTCTAGGTCACACTAGAAGTCTAAGTATATTCTACGGTGATATCATCTTATTCGTGAGATAGTGGATAGAGGCAATGTGAAGATATGCAAAGTGTAAATTAATCTAAACATTGCAGATCCGTTAACAAAACCACTTTTGTGGCCTAAGCATAATGCTCACACTAGGGCTATGTGTATTAGACACTTACATGGTTTACTATAGTGTAAGTGAGAGATTGTTAGTAATATATCCTAGAAGTAACATGGAGATGTTGTATGTGGTATACCATATTTATGAAATATAGTTCTGTTTTTTGAAATAGATATAATCATTATTGATCAATGAGTATGACTTATTCATGATACTTCTAATATCGAATGTTACTATTTCTAAATGATCTCTAATCGTATGCTATATGAGGAATAGATATGATTGAGAGATCAACATATGTATTGATTGATGATCATGTCTCATAGATCATAAGTATAGAGATACCAAGTCAATAATATGGACGTATGTTAGAGAACATATGTTAAGATTTGATGTGTCATTAGTTGGTCTCAAGTAGTGTTTATGTAAAATCCTTAAATCTGAGATCATGGTTCTAAACATACGTAGTAGTTTACTTTGAGTCTACTAAACGTTATTCTATAATTTGGTAGTTATAAAAGTAGTCTTTGGGTTTGCTATAAAACATATAGTGGGACGTAAGTGGTCAAGATGGAATTTGCCCCTCCTAGTTTATGTGAGAGATATCTCTAGGGCCCTCGATGTAATGAATTATAAAAGTGTATGGTCATGCCGAGGTGATTGAAGACTCAATCATAGGTTTATAATCCAGTACGAAATTGAGAGAGGGATTGAGCTAAAAAGAGGATGGCACAAGTCTTACCTTGAGCTCAATCGGTATTGTGAGGTAAAGGGATTTATATATGAGAACATTATAGGTTCAGTCGATATGATCTTTACATATATTTAGGTTAATATGCTTTGCTAGAGACCACTATTAACAAGTTAATCAGAAAAGAGTTTTCGGACATAACCAAGTATGCATAAACTTATAGGGTCACACACTTAACAGGTTAGAACACCTAAATCGAATAGGATTCGATTTTAGCTCAGTTCGGGTTCACAAAACTAATGACGGCAACTGTTCATACATAGAGATGCAAACCCAAAAACCATAGATGATGGTGGTTGTAGAATATATACTCCTCTAGACATGTTCTTAATAGGCTCAACTGGATACACGACCCAAAGACCCAAAAGACGGTGACACAGCACCCTGCTAGATTCTGGATGTCCACTTGTTTTGATAATTCTAGTTGATCTCGAAGGAATTTTGGCATGAGACTGGTGCCATTAGAAAACTTATGAAATTAGTTTTCTGTGGATATGTAGAACGTCAAAAACAGAGTCTGGATGTGACCTGGGCAATAATTTTAGTGGATGTTGCTCGTGGAATCTGAGCTAAACTCGAGCTTGATGCGGGTTGGGTTCTAACTTGACTTGGTCATCCTTGCCGGTCTTCTCCACCTCCTTGATTGTCTCCGTATACTTCTTGGTTCAGTCCATGGCTCTTAATAATAATAAAAATATTATTAGGTAGTAATCTATTCTCATGGTTATAAAAAAGTACTTAGGAACAAGCTTACCTAGAGATTTAATCATCATACCCATGAGCTCTAGTGATTGGCTATTGCATAACAATTTGAGGGATGCCATGTGTATACATAGAAGTGATGTCCTCATCATACCTTACAAGATTTATTCTCTATTTTACAAATGACTATCCTAGGCTCAAATATGCCGAGGTAAGATATGCGCTCCACATACACAAACATCAAAAGCCTAACACAAAATAGGTCCTCACTTGCCTATGTGTCTTTACGTAGAAATTGAACTTGCCAACAAGTATATTTTTGCCACATAATGTCAATGCTCTTTGTCGAGCAATTATGTGCGTTCATTGTCAACCAAATCATCAGAGGAACGACACATTCAACATCCATAAAGCTCCTAGTGGCCTAACGAGCATTCTAGATCGAAGTCTAGCAATAAACGAATTAACTAGCAGTCATACTACGACAAAGGGTATATAGGCTAATGACTTGTTGTGTCATAGGGCAACAATGTTCTTATCAAACCATTTTATTATTAGCTTGTAAATTAATAAATAATTAGATGTGAATTCAATGTAAATTTAACCATGAGTGCATACTGATGCTTTTATTGTTTTTTAATCAAACATCTAACCATATATTATGTGTATATTATTTTACCTAATGAATGATCATCACCACGTTGTGAGGACGAGATGATCAAGTCTACTCTGACCATCTTAGTAGATTGTACCGATTGTGTGATATATCTATGCACATCCATAAAAGTCTCCCTTCATTTGATTACTTAGTGGATTAATGGACACAATAGAGTGAATTGGTAGAAGTACGAGTAATCACTTTTGCTAAATTACTCTATTGTGTCTTTAATCTGCTATGCTATGGTATATCCAACAGTTGGGAGACTTTGATGAATGTGTATGGTATATCCTATAGTCTATAAAATCAAATAAGGTAAGCTTCAAGAGCTTGTTGGTAAGATGCATGGTATGTAATCCCTCTTCTTCCAATTCCAATTATTATGAAATAAGATAATTTGAATGTGTGATATAAAATATGGATGTGAATGTCAATGTCCTAATGTGGATTTGAATATGGATATGTGAATTTGTGACTAGATGTGGATATGTAAATTTGTGACATAATGTAGATCAATGTTTGAAAAAGCGCTCGGTGATAAGCGGGTGGAGACCCAGCGCCCAACACCTAGGCCATCTAGGTGAGCCTAGGCGGTGTATATTTCAAAAAATACATGTATATATATTCAGTTATAATGATATCATGACATTAATAATAAAATTGTATTGAAATAAGAGAGATTGACAACATCACATACCAATTTAATGCCTAGAGTTCTCTACAACTTCAACCATTAAACATATGGTTTTTTTTAATTCATTATGTATTTAGGCAAAAAACAACAGGCTAATCAGTGCAGTAACCATGTCATATTCATAGATCCATATGACCACCATGTCATATTCATAGATCCATATGACCATATCTAGTATTTTTGAGATCAACAAGGCACAAGCTCTATTCTTTTCACTACTAGAGAAGTGGCCTTTCATCCACCTCTTTTAGTACCCATTCCAATTCGACCTGACACCGATAGTCATCTGCAATGGTCAGAAAAGAGAGAGAAAGTCGTGGGTAGCCACAACTGGTACTAATAAAGAGTTTTAGTATCGGATCAGAAAACCACATGGTACTAAACTTATCAGTACCGGTTGGGGTACCCAACCGGTACTAAAAGCTAATGCATTAGTACTGGGTCGGTATGCCAACCGGTGCTAATAACTTTAGCACCGGATGGTATCCCGAACCGGTACTAAACCTTTCTCCTAATGTATCCGATATCCCTAAAAATCTCCTATTTCTCATTTCTGCCTTTGTTCTTTAATTCTTCTTTCACCCGTGTGACCAGTTCAGGGTTTAGGGTTTAGCCCTACCAACCGCTCATCGATGATCCAGATCGAGCAATGACATGGCAATCCTCCCAAGTGGTGCCACCAGACATCATGCTTCAGCAGTAGACCCGTCACCACCAAGATATGCTGTTTTTCTCATTTTTTGGTTATTTTAGGGTTGATTGAACACTGTATTATGAGATGTTATTTGGCTGATCTATACTACAAATGCTATGTATAAATGTAGTAATCCCTGTCAATAATCTTAGTACTGCAACGCACATGTGATTTCCATTTTTACGCCGGTCGACCAGTACGCCCTCACTCAAATATGCAATGGAAATGCTGTATCTTTAGTACCGGTTATGCAATGCATCTCAGTTTAATTTATAAATGCAAATGACATAATACAGATGAATATACAACGTGGATTAGTTCGTCAACTTTTATATAATCTCAAGTGAAATTGGTTTGACAATTGCTTATTTTAGGTGTCGGCTTATGCGCCAAAGGATTGCCTTCTAAAAATCAATCATTGGCAATGGCTTCACATCGTATGTATATACGTTGCATTTTCTATTTATGTGATAACAAAATCATAACAAACTGATGTGATGTTATCTCACTATTCTAGTTTCTACCAAAAAGCTTTGTCAATCTCCACAACATTCATGAGGGTAACACTCTTGAGATATTAACAAGAGATGGGGTAAATTTTATTACCGAGTCTGTCTAGTAGAAGGGGACTTTGTGATACTAACAATGGGAGCTCCGCTATTTGCCAGGGCTATTTTCAATGATTATGGCGAAGAGAAAGCCCCACAAGCCATAAGAGTGGACTCAAGTGATAGCGATATATATATAACGAACTCGCATTACTTATTATACATACATGCATATTTTGTATATGTACTTATCAGCTTTTTTATAATAGCAGATGATGCTATTGGATTCGCACGGCCAGCTGAGAAGAAGAAAAAACAGAAATCTAGAGAAGGCAACAACAACCAACTGAAGACCATCTGTTTTTTGGCAATCCAATAGATCTAACGGCAGAAAGGAAGGCTCTCCTTCAAGACATCTCGACTATGAAATCCTTCGATACTCAATTATATATCAGCACAATCAATCCATCAGTCATCAAGTAAAACAGGATGATAAGTACTTTGCACATGTCACAATTGCAAACATCTATACCTAGCTATATGCACTTGACTCGGCTAACTAGTTAACGGAACATTTAATTGTAACAGTACTTTTCAAGGCAGTATTGTGATAAATACGTCACACCTCACCTATACCAACAAACCATAGAGATTCAAGTGACAGCAGCAGAAGGCACACCAATCCCAATAACATATCAGTTGCACATAATTAAATAACAAGACAGTTAAGGAGTATAATACAAGGTATAAACATATTCATTCAACACAGATTTAGTTCGTCATGCACTTGTCTTAACTGTAGCGATAACTTGGATTTTCACTCGCTTTGTTGGAAGACTGCACACCTAAATTATAAAACAATACTTAGAAACTATCCCGCATATAAGCTCTACTATTATTCGGTATAAAACTCTAAAACTCAAAACATCGGACGTCCCGATAAAATGCTAAAAACATAGGCCATTCGTTGTTTTAGATGTAACTTTTAAACCGCTAATCCAAACTTAATAAATAAGTACATCTTGAGCATTTATAGAAAATAACCTACAACTTTCATATTATGCTTCGGGAAAATGATGCATCCATCATCTCCAAATTAAAAGAAAATGATGTGCTGTCCCAGTTTTAGACTCGGACAGCAGCACTATTTTTGCAATAACTTTTAAACCGTTTATTCGAATCATATGAAATCAGCGCCGTTAGAAAGGTATAGAATAACCTACAACTTTTATTTAGACCTCGAGACCTGATTCCTAACGAGTCAATACCAGTTTTAAAAATACAGTTTCAGCCTACTCGGAGAATCAATTCCACATTTATTTGAAATTTATACATCTAGGGACTACAAAGAGGTTACCCATGTAGCTAGAACCTTTAATTTGAGAAGAATTGAGGGTTGCCCCAAAACCCCAAAAAATCCCCAAATCTCTTCCTCGCTTCTTCTTTCCTTCTCCCTTCTCCCCTTCTTGATTTGCTTGGCAGCTGGGATCCAAGAGTCGGCGGTGGCTCGCTGGAGGAAGGAGAGCGCGGCCAGAGCAGCGGTGATAGGATGGAGGCTAGGGGCAGTGGCATTGGCCGAGAGTGCAAGGAGGAGCGCGGCGTCGGGCTGGGCGATGGGAAAAAAGTGGAGATCGATCTCTGTGGACAGACTATATAGACTTACCTCCTCCCATCTAACGGTCCATAATTAATCATTTGCTACGACCTCATCTGGAACCTGATTTTGACAAATAAATATAAAAATGGAACCTACTCGACGAGCACTACGCAACCACGGAACCCGATCGTCCATCGGAGCAACGGTAAAAAAGTTATATTTTTAGTATTTTTTTATGAAACCCTAGATATTACACTCTCCCCCCTTCAATCGAATTCGCCCTCGAATTCGTCCTATTGTCTCTAGAATAACCAAACCATAATTTTTTTTATATAAGGATCAAGGATAAGAACTCACCGGACTTGAACAATTCTACGCATCTACGACTCCAACTCCCAAGTCGCTTCTCGTTCAATTTGATGTTCCCAAAGATCTTAACATATTTAATAGTTTTGTGCCTCAATACCTTTTTAGATTCTCGCAGTATTTGCATCGGACGTGACTCAAATATTAAGTCTTGCTCAATGGTCATAGGATCTTGGTTAATGTGATGTTCTAGATCTTTTTGGTACTTACGTAACATGGAGACATGGAATATATTATGCACACCTTTTATGAACTTTGGTAGCTCAAGGCGATAAGCTAATGTTCCCACTCGAGCCACTATCAAGAATGGACCAATGTATCTCGGATTTAACTTGCCCTTCGTTTCAAATCTCACCACCCCTTTTGTGGGAGATACCTTAAGAAGTACCTGATCACCCACTTGAAATTCTTGCGTCCGTCTTCTAACATCTGCGTAGCTCTTCTGTCTACTTTGCGCTGCAAGCATGCGTTGTCGAATGTCTGCTACCTATTCTGTAGTCTGTTGAACCTAATCTGGTCCTAAGACGGCTCTTTCTCCCACAACATTCCAACAGAGTGGTGATCGACATTTTCTGCCATATAGTGCCTCATATGGTGCCATCCGGATACTAAAATAGAAACTATTGTTGTAAGCGAACTCAACTAGTGATAAGTGATTCTCCCAACTGCCCTTTCAAGAGAGAACGCATGATCTTAGCATATCCTCTAGAGTTTGAATAGTATGCTCTGACTGTCCATCTGTCTATGGGTGAAAAGCAGTACTGAGCCTCAATTATGTGTCAAAAGCTTTCTGCACACTTTCCTAGAATTTAGAAACAAACTTGGCATCCCTATCAGAAACAATCGAATGGGGCACACCATGTAACCTTACAATTTCACACATATAGATTGGTGCCAAGTTACTAGCTGAATTTGTGGAGCGAATAGGAATGAAGTGAGCTGCCTTACTAAGACGATCTATCATAACCTAAATGTCATCATTTCCTCGTAGAGTATGAGGCAACCCAACAACAAAATCCATAGCAAGGTCATCCCAAGGCCACATGGGAACTTCTATTGATTTTAGTTTTCCGGCAAGGCATTTATGTTTAGCCTTCAATAGTTGGCATACTCCACATGATGCCACGTACTTTGCCACATCCACTTTCATCCTTTTCCACTAGTAACTTCTTTTTAAATCATGGTACATCTTGTTTTCGTCAGGGTGCACTGTATAGGGTGTTCGGTGCTCTTCTCTTAAAATCTCATCTTTCACTTTAGCTTTTTGTGGCACATATAAATGATCATAAAACCACATAGCTCCCAAGGCATCCAAAGTGAAATATCTGGTTTTCCCTTCTTGTATACACTTCTTAACTTGTAACAACCGGTCATGTTGTTGTGCTTCGAGGACTCGCTTAGGCATATCAGACTTAAGAATAACCTGGGACTCTGCACTTGCCACTCCAGCATAACAATATGAAATACCCATTCGTTCAAAATTAGCTATCAAGCAGTTCAATGTAGGAGGAATCGTCTTGCAACTTAAAGCATCAGCAACCACGTTCGTCTTACCAGGAGTATACTGAATATTGAGGTCATAATCTTTGATCAACTCTAACCACATTCTCTGCCTTAAGTTTAAATTCTTTTGGGTGAAAATGTATTTGAAACTCTTATGATCAGTGAAGATATCACAAGACTCCCCATACAAGTGATGCCTCCAAATTTTAAGTACAAAAACCACAACTGCAAGCTCTAAATCATGAGTAGGGTAATTTTGTTCATGATTCTTTAACTGTCTCGATGCATAAGCAATGACATTTCCCCCTTTCATGAGAACACAACCAAGACATACTCGCGAAGCATCGGAGTAGACAGTGAATCATTTTCTAGGTTTAGGTGTGGTCAGGACAGGAGCAATCACCAACCTCTACTTCAACTCCTAAAAACTATGCTCGCAATCATCAGTCCATTGAAACTTCACGCCCTTATGAGTGAGCATCGTCATGTGCTTGGCAATAATAGAGAAGTCTTTCACAAACCATCGGTAATACCCAGCCATCCATAAGAAGCTCTTTACTTCCTTAACATTTGTTGGCCTCTCCCATGCTACCACAACTGAAACTTTGCTTGGATCAACCAAAATACCTTGTTGATTGATTACATGCCCCAAAAATGCAACTTTAGAGAGCCAGAATTCACACTTCTTACTTCGCATAAAACTTGTTCTCTCGCAGAGTTTCTAGCACCATCCTCAAATGTCACTCATGCTCTTCTTTATTCTTAGAATAAATCAAGATATCATCGATGAACACTACAACAAATTTATCCAAATAACCATGAAGCATGCTATTCATGGTCTCCATAAAGTAGGCTGGGGCATTTATTAGTCCAAATGACATTACCTTAAACTCATAGTGTCCATACCTCGTGGAAAATGTGGTCTTCTCAATATCCCCTTGTCGTACCCGTATCTGATTATACCTAGACTGCAAATTGATCTTACATAAAATTTTCGCTCCCTTTAGCTGATCAAACTGGTCCTCAATACGCGGCAATGAATATTTATTCTTAATGGTTATAGCATTTAAAGCACGATAATCCACACACATACATCAGCTCCCATCCTTCTTTTCTATAAAAAGAATCGGTGCCCCCCACGGTGACACGCTTCGGCGAATTAGTTTTTTAGATAATAGATCATCTAGTTGTTTCTTCAACTTCTCTTGGAAAGGATGGGCTAACCGATATGGGGCTTTCAACATAGATCGGGTGCCAGGAACAAGGTCAATTCAGAACTCCACACCACATTTCGGTGGTATACCTGGTAACTCAGCCGGAAAAACATCTGGATAGTTACAGACCACATGAATACTTTCTAGCAACAAAGGCTTAGTTGTCTTCTCAGCTAGAGCCCATATCAAGCCTGTCTTCATCAAACGCCGATCAGGAAATAATCTTGTCACCATGAAAAGGGAATGTAGAGATGGACTCCCTTGGAAGACCACCTCCTCGCCTGTTGGAGCTTCTACGGTAAGCGTCTTCCAGAAGCAAGAAATTACAGCATGATATCAATGTAACCAATCCATGCCCAAGATTACTTCGAAGGATGGTAAAGGAATGACTATTAGGTCTGCCATAAACTCTATTCCATCTATGAAAATCACACATTCAAGGCATACTACTGAACTAGAAATCAAACCCCCTGGGAAACTAACTTAGACTGACCGAGAAACCTTCTAACTATGTAATCTAGCCTGTTTTGTAAACTCAAAAGAAACAAAAGAAAATATAGCACCAGAATCAAATAGGACTAGTGCATCATGCGAATCAACTGAAAGTATACCTGTAACCATGTCTGGACAATCCTGAGATGAGGCTGTAGGCATGTTGTAGATACCAACCATAGCCGACATAGAAGGTCCTGAGGCTTGCTAGTGAGATGAAGTCATAGTATAAAGCACGGTAGGAGGAGTAGGCAACTAGAGTGGAACAGGTGGTGCAGGAAGCTGAGGAGTAGGCTAGTAGTGTCCTGGTGGTGGTGGAGGGTAATAAGGCCCAGATAGCTGATATGGAACTAGGGGAGTTGCCATCATTTGAAAAGAACCACGCGCAACACTAGGAGTTGGATTTCATGGAGAACTAGCTGCAAAAGACCCTGCTAAATGGGAAGTAGACCTTTGCCACTTAATGATAGAATCTAAGTTGCGCTTACTGCAAGATCGAAATACACTAGCCACGGCAACCAGAGGGGGGTGAATGGTTGCAGTACCCCAAAAACAACCATAAAAATAAAATCAGAAAGCTAATTCCCGACCAATCAGTAAAATCCCCGACTAGACTAAAATTTCTGAGGACTCAGAAAATTTCCCGAGGAGTTCTCGAATTTTTCGAGGGCTTTCTCGAGGACTCAGCAAATTTCTCGAGAGCTTTCTCGAGGACCGAAAACAGCCTGACCAAGCAGCGGTAAAATAAGCGTAATTTTAAAACCGTAACTCAGAATAATCTAAAATTTTAACACAATAAACTAGACTTCAATACAAAACTTTCTCGGGAGATTTCACTCAAATCTGAGTTCCCAATCAAAAGTTATGTTCCCCGAGGGTTGCAGTAGCGTAAAAACAGAGTAGATCCGTACTAAAAATTAAAACCTTAATTACTCATAAAATACGAGGAATTAACCAATAAAACTTTTCAGATATCTTTCTTAATGTCCTAGTAAGGTTTTAGATAAACCAATTTAAATTAAATCGTAAGTTAAAGTAAAATCACATAATAAGCCAAAACGATGCAAACCGATGAACATTAAGAAGAAAGAACACGATACTAATATTCCTTGATGCTTGAAGATAAAACTTTATTGCATAAGAGTGTTTACAAGATGCATCCAAAGCACCTCTCACTAAATCACATACAAAGCCCTAGATAGAGAGCAAAAGGCTAAACCCTAATTTTTCTCTTGATCCTCGTACATCTGTTTTGCTCTCCCCTCTAGTCTATTTATAGTCTCTCATGGCTACCACCATGAGCCACGAAATTAACAACTTTTAAAATCCTAATCCAACTAGGAATCTATATCTCTTACTAATCCAACAAATCCTAAATCCTTCTGAATTTGCCTCATTTCCATATCTGCACACATCCCGTGTATGCCATATAGAAACCTCTCTTTCTATATTCACTCACATCCCCACGTACGACATATGGAAACATCATCTTCACGTGCCGTATCCTCTAGCCTAAGCGTCACGTATAGCATCCTAGACCGTTCTAAACCTTAGCTCCTCCTCGAGCCTAGTTTCGATCCCGTCATCGACCATGACTCGCCCTTAAGTAATGCCTGCACGTGAACAAACCAAGAAACTTTTTTCTGAGCACAAGTTCTTTCTAACTTGACTCAATCAGTCTAATCAATCATAACCAGAAACCCTTTCCTCGAGCACAATTTCTTTTTAACTTCTCTCAATCAAACCAATCATAAACATGATGTATTTATTGAATAAACAATTTAAAGCATATAATCCAACTCGAACATAAAAAATCTAAGTGATCCAAAATCCCGAGGGTTGAATTCTCGGGTGCAGAATTCTCTCGAGGGCTAGATTTCCGCGAGGGCTATCTCTCGAGGGCTGAATTTCCTGAGTGCTATGTGCTATGTGCTCGAGTGCTAAATTTCTCGAGTGCTAACTGCTGAGTGCCCGACAAGAGTGCTCGATAACTCGACCAAAGTGTTCGACCACTCAAACCAATCAAAACCAATTTGTTCAACATATATCAAGATTAAAATCAATTTATTCATCATAAATCAATGATCATACAAATGATCTTACACTTACATACAAGCTTCATGTGTCTAACCATGTTATACCTCTGACATGTCCCAGTAAATCCACACTCTGAAGAATGATGATTCTTCCTACATTTGAAGCAAATTAATCCTTGGCCTGGTACCGGACGGAGGACCTGAGATTCTGAGGAATGAGATGTTGAAGACTGCGGACCTATCTGCTTGGGTTTGAAAGGTGGTTGTGAAGTTTGATTCTTCTTAAATTTCTTGAACATGAGGCGTTGAAAGGTCTCACCTCCTTCCTGAGGAGCCCTCTTCTGATCATTACCGGTGCCACCGGTGTTTGTAGAATGAGTCTTTTGTGCAGCGGTAATTTGGATCTTAACCTCTATCCCTCTAGCCTCGTTAACTGCCGTGAGGTAAACAGTGGGTGGGCTCTTCCCCATAACCTCTCTATACCGAGCATTGAGCCCTCTAAAGAATCTCCTGGCCTTCTCACGCTCATCACTTTCCACACTAGGCATAAATCAAATAATGTTGTTAAATTCCCTTTCATACTCATCCACGGTCTTGCTTTCCTACTAAATATGGTTCAGCTCATCATTTATCTTGTCCCTGAATGACTCAGGATAGTATTTAGCCTTAAACTGCTGTAGAAAATCCTCCCAAGTAATAGCACCACGTGATGTGCCCTAGGCATCGGTAACGCCCTCCCACCAGATATCAGCCTAACCAGTCAATTGAAAATGCACAAAAGTAACCTTCTCTTCGAATGCCATTCTGGATCCGTTCATGTACTTTTCCATCTTGCGCAGCCAATCTACCGTATTAACTAGAGTACCAGCCCCATCAAACGTGTCTAGACACATGGACGTCCACTTGGTGAGTGTCATTCCCTAAGCAACTGGAGGGGCAACAATGGCCTCAGACACTGCAGCCAGATGATCATCATCGACATCATCTCCTAAATCCTCTGCCTCCATTGGGTTTGGGTAAGCTTCTTGATTATGGCGTCCTCTCCCATGACCTCTACCACGAGCTCTACCATGGCCCCCATTGTTGGACACCTCGGGCTCGATGACCAAGTGGTTGCCGACCTCTTCACCATCCTGATTCTCATAACCCACTTGCGGATCTACTTCTTGATGATGACCTCTACCATGGCCTCTACCACGGGGTCGACCACGGGCTCGGCTAGCTACGCGAGCGCTCGCTCTAAGCATAGTTCTATCAAACAGGAATAACAAAGGTTATGATATTAACAACAAATATCGATAACATTAGAGAGAAGCAGTACAATCAAATTTGTATACAGGAAAAATCATAAATGCAATGTATGACCCAAAATACCCATCCTACTGTGCACCAGTGTGTCAAGTTTAACTTTTTTTTGTTGTTGTTTTTTTTATGAGCAAAGTTTTATTTGGTTAGCAAACCTATTATATTAAGTTAGGTTCTAATACATTATGCCTATTGACTTCCCACGGACCTACAGCCCACTCTGATACCAACTGTAACACCCTAGGTATCCACATACTCAAGATACCACACCAAATCCTAAAATAACTTAAGTCTAAAATTTGTTTAAAATTTTGGTAGAGTCTCTCCTGTAATTTAGACATCCACGATAGGCAGTTAATAAGATAATAACATACTAACAATCACAACTTCAAAACCATCACCAAACACCACTTACGATCCCATGAAAGTAACCATAATATAAATAACGTCTCAAATGTCCAAATATGTTAATTAAGTTACTTTACGCATTAAAACTAAAATATGAAGTAAATATTGTACAAAGTGACGTATGGTTGAAGCTTCTATATACCGACCCCATGTTCTTATCGATGAGTACCTTAAAAAAATGCAAGTGTGAGTAAAGAATACTCAGTAAGTATAATATAGAACTAAATATAATTAATGCAGCACAATCACACCAAGAATTAACAAGAACACTTTCTTTTCATTTGAAAAGCGAGAAAGCAAGAAACAGTAGTTTCCATCCTGGGCAATCATGAATATCCTTTTAGCATTACCGGTAAGCCGAGCAAGTGGGGCTAGCGCTTACTCATAGGATCCTGAATGAAAAAAGGGCAAATAACACTCCATGGTTATGCATGAAACTTGAACTTCCATAATAAGGGATTAAAAATATGAATACTGAATGCTGGAATACATATTTTGAACAATTTCAAGAAAACATATCAATTGTAGATAATTAAACAACGAGACAGTTAAGGAGTATAATGCAAGGTATAAACACATCCATTCAACACAGATTTAGTTCGTCATGCACTTGCCTTAACCGTAACGATAACCCAGATTATCACTCGCTTTGCTAGAAGATTTCACACCTAAATCATAAAAAAATACTTAGAAACTATCCCGCATATAAGCTTCACTATTATTCGGTATAAAACTCTAAAACCCGAAACATCGGACGTCCTGATAAAATGCTAAAAACATAGGTTATTCGTTGTTTTAGACGTAACTTTTAAACTGTTAATCCTAACTTAATAAATAAGTACATCTTGAGTATCTACAGAAAATAACCTATAACTTCATGTTATGCTCTAGGACCAATGACACATCCATCATCCCCAAATTAAGAGAAAACTACGAGCTGTCCTGGTTTTGGACCCAGACAGCAGCACTGTTTTTGCAATAACTTTTAAACCGTTTATCCGAATCATGTGAAACTAGCGCCGTTAGAAAGGTATCGAATACCTATAACTTTTATTTAGACCTTGAGACCCGATTCCTAATAGATCATTATCAGTTTTAAAAATATGTTTTCAGCCTACTCGGAGAATCAAATTTCTAAAATATTCGGCGATCAATTCCATATTTATTTGAAATTTATACATCTAGGGACTACTAGGAGGTTACACATGCTGCTAGAACCTTTAATTTGAAAAGAATTGAGGGTTTCCCCAAAACCCCCAAAAATCCCCAAATCTCTTCCTCTCTTCTTCTTCTTTTCTTCTCCCTTCCCCCTTCTTGATTTGCTTGGTAGCTGGGATCCAAGAGCTGGCGGTGTCTCGTCGGAGGGAGGAGAGGGTGGCTAGAGCAGCGGCAGCAGGATGGGCACTAGGGCGGCGGCATTGGTAGAGAGCGCAAGGAGGAGCAGTGGCATCGGGCTGGGCGATGGGGAAAAAGTGGAGATCGATCTCTGTGGACAGACTATATATACTTACCTTCTTCCATCTAACGGTCCATAATTAATCGTCCACTATGACCTCCTCTGGAACCTGATTTTGATAAATAAATATAAAAATAGAACCTACTCGAAGAGCACTACGCAACCAAGGAACCTAATCATCCATCGGAGCAACAATTAAAAAGTTGTATTTTTAGTATTTTTTATGAAACCCTGGATATTACAATGAAACTCAAATTAGTGGTGGAGAATTTCAATTGAAATAAAATCCAACTTAGTTAAGTAGAATTTCAATTGAAACGAAATTTAACTTAGTTTTGGAGAATTTCAATTGAAATAAAATCCAACTTAATTGAGTAGAATTTCAATTAAAATAAAATCCAAATTAGTTCTAGAGAATTTTAATTGAAATGAAATCCAAATTAGTTGTGGAGAATTTCAATTGAAACGTAATCCAACTTAGTTGAGTAGAATTTCAATTGAAATGAAATCCAACTTAGTTGTACAGAATTTCAATTAAAATAAAATCCAACTTATTTGAGTAGAATTTTAATTGAAATGAAATCTAATTTATTTGAGTAGAATTTCAATTGAAATGAAATCCAACTTAGTTGTAGAGAATTTCAATTGAAATGAAATCCAAGTTAGTTGTGAAGAATTTCTATTGAACTGAAATCCAACTTAGTTGAGTAGAATTTCAATTGAAATGAAACTCAAAGTAGTTGTGGAGAATTTCAATTGAAATGAAATCTAACTTAACTGAGTAGAATTTTAATCGAAATAAAATCCAACTCAGTTGTGAAGAATTTCAATTGAAATAAAATCCAACTTAGTTGAATAGAATTTCAATTGAAATAAAATCCAAATTAGTTGTGGAGAATTTCAATTGAAATGAAATCCAATTTAGTTGAGTAGAATTTTAATTGAAATGAAATCCAAATTAGTTGTGAAGAATTTTAATTGAAATGAAATCTAAATTAGTTGAGTAGAATTTCAATTGAAATGCAAATCTATGCTTTTTTTCATAATCATGTATCTTTAGTACCGGTGTTATTTATGGCCCAATACTAAAGGTATCTCTAGTACTAGGTAGGGATGGACAATCGGTTTTATCGGTTTTTTTGGTTCGGTTTTTTTGGTTTTTAAAAAGTTCGGTTTTTGAAAAACAGGAACCGAATCAGCTACAAAATTAAACAGAACCGAACCAAAAAAACTGAATTAATTCGGTTCGGTTTTTTGGTTAACCAAAGTACATCTGAGCACACAAAAACTTCATGAATAGAGATCAAACCAGATCTGAGCAACCAGCGCGACGAGCAGGCGCGGCGCGGTCGAGCGCCCGAACGCGG
>KE372750.1:125987-139371 GCA_000418225.1 Zizania latifolia | reverse complement strand
GCGCCGCCCCCGTCGATCCCGCGCGCCGTGCGCCGCCGCCACCTCCACCAACAACCGCCGGTCTACAATGGCGTCATTCCTGTACCACGTCGACCTAAACCTGCTAGTCTATAGCGTGGATTTGAACGTGAGCACGGAGACCGACATCAGAGCGCGGTGCCGGGGGCGGCGGCGGCGCACAGGGCCGAGGCCTAGGGCGGTGGCGACGCGCGGGATCGGTGACCGGTCTAAGAGGAGAGAGGGAGAAGCTTCGGACTAACAGGGGCAAAAGAGGCATTCCACGTGCTGGGAAATAAGAAAAATAATTAAAATACAGTGCAATTGTAAAGTGGATCAAATCAGTAAGTATTCCTATAAAGCATGGGGCAAATCTGCAAAGTGGACGAAGTATGGGGCAAATTAGTAAACCTATTTCAACTTTGGGGTAAATCTGCTATTTTCCCTGCAAGAATCCACGCTGTATATTTGCTTCTTTACATGTATGACACATGGTTTATGAATTAGGACAGACATATTATGTGGTGCCTAGCACTAAGAATACCTAGTGAGTTTCATATAGATCTAACACTCTCAGCTAGCGGAAAAAGTTTAAAAAGCAGATTTAGGTAGTGATCATCATATCATTCCAATATTGCTCACACGCTCAACTGGACATGGAGCTCAAGGACGACTTCGTTGTCCATTTGATTATGACATCGCTCTCTAAAGACTTTGAGCACTTTGTGATTAACTATAATTCGCAGCCAGAACGCTGGAATTTAGAAAAGCTGATCTCAAACTACGTGTAGGAAGAGGAAATGATTAAGGAGGCACGTGGTGATTCAGTTCACCATGTGCAACATAACAAGGGAAATAAGCACTATTCCCCTAAAAAGCATTATAAGAGTTACTCTAATGATGCTATGGATTCCTCTTCTAAGCAGAAAGGAAAGGCTCCTGTAAAGGAACATGACGTCCCAAAGGACGTCTACAGACACTGCAAGAAGGAGGGGCACTACATGAAGGACCGTGTGAAGTTCCTTAAGTGAATGAACAGGAATGGTAAGGATGTTATTACATCAATAGATGAATCTCTATACTTAGAATATTCTACTACTTCTTGGTGGATTGACTCAGGTGCAACTGTTCATGTTGCTAATTTTTTACAGGGATTCGTTACGACGAGAACGTTAACAAGAAGAGAAAGAATAATTAGAGTAGCGAACGGCATCGAGGCAGAAGTGGAATCCATTGGAGAACTCCCATTAGAACTTAGAGATGGCTTTACTATTTTTCTGCATGATATACTTTGTGTGCCTTCCATGAGAAGGAACTTGATTTTAGTTTTATGTTTAGTTATTAATGGTTATGATTGTCATTTTGGTGACAAACAATGTTTCATTATTTTTGATAATAAAGTCGTTGGTCTTGCCTTCGAGCATGATAAATTTTATTTACTTTCTCTGAATGACTCTGTGAATATCATAAGTTCTGAAAATATTTCCTCGTCGTTGAATAAGAATAAGCGCAAAAGAATTGATGACGTATCTTCAAAATTATGGCACTGTCGTTTAGACCATATTTCGAGGGGAAGAATTGAATGTTTAGTAAAAGAATCAATTATTCCGCCTTTAGAATTTTCAAACTTTGAACAATGCATTGATTGCATTAAGGGCAGATACGTCAAACAAATTAAGAAAGGCGCAAAGCGAAGTATAGGAGTTTTAGAAATAATTCACACGGACATTTATGGTCTATTTCCTGTGACATCTGTAGATGGTTATGATTCATTCATAACGTTTACAGATGATTATTCGCGTTATGGCTATATTTATCCAATTAGAGAGCGATCAGAGGCTCTGGATAAATTTAAGATATTTAAGGCTGAAGTAGAAAATCAGCATGATATAAAGATTAAGATAGTAAGATCTAACCGTAGGGGGAGTACTACGGTCGTCATACCCCATATGGCCAAATACCTAGACCTTTTGTAAGGTATCTGCAGGAGAATATCATAGTAGCCCAGTATTCTACACCAGGCGAACCTCAGTAAAACGGAGTGGCAGAAAGGCGCAATCGCACCTTAATGGACATGGTAAGAAGCATGCTAAGTTATTCCACTCTGCCGATTAGTTTGTGGATGGAGGCATTAAAAGTCGCCATTCATATTCTTAATTGGGTCCCTACTAAGTCGGTGCCTAAAACATCGTATGAACTGTGGACTGGACGAACACCTTCTCTTAATTATTTAAGAGTGTGGGGCTGTCCTGCTGAGGCTAAAGTTTTTAACCCAAATATTGGTAAGTTAGATTCTAAGATAGTGAGTTGCCATTTTATTGGCTATCCTGATAAGTCTAAGAGTTTTCGTTTCTACTGTCCTGATCGACATACTAAGTTTGTAGAAACAAGACACGCAGTCTTTTTAGAAGACGCTATGATTAAGGGGAGCACGGTGCTTCGAGAAATTAGCCTTGAAGAGAAGAGGGTCTGTGTACCCACTCCTCTGATTCAAGAGCCAATTTTTTATGTACCTGTGGTAAAACCAGATTGTCCAGCACTTGCTGTTAGAGCTCTATTAGCAGCACCTATGGTTCATGAGGCTCCTGTTATTCAGGAACTTGAATTTTCAGATGTTGCTAATGAAGAAGAAGAGCCTCCACAATTAGAAAATGATGTACCAATTCAAGAGAATGTGAGAAGATCACAAAGAGTAAGAAGACCAGCTATTCCTGATGACTATGAAGTCTACATGAGTGAAGAAATTCAAATGGAGGGCGATCCCGCCTCTTTTGAAGAAGCTATGAGAGATCCCCATTCATCTAAATGGCTTGAGGCTATGGAAGATGAAATAAGGTCCATGAGTGCCAATAAAGTCTAAGAATTAGAAGAGATTCCTAAAGGAGCCAAAACAGTAGGCTGTAAGTGGGTCTACAAGATCAAACGTGACTCTCAAGGGAATGTTGATAGATTTAAGGCCAGACTTGTGGCAAAAGGCTTCACTCAGAGAGAAGGAATAGACTATAATGAAACATTTTCACATGTCTCATCTAAGGATTCATTCAGAATCATTATGGCCTTAGTGGCACATTATGATTTGAAATTACATCAGATGGATATAAAGACGGTATTTCTCAATGGGGATCTATATGAGAATGTCTATATGGCACAACCTAAGGGTTTTGTCATAGAATGTAAGAAGAATTTGGGATGCCAAATGACTAAGTCCATTTATGGACTAAAACAGGCCTCTAGGCAATGGTACCTCAAATTCGATGAGACTAAGAAAATTTGGGTTTAAGGAAAATGAGGAGAATAATTGCATCTATGCTAAGTTTAAGAATGGGAAATTTATTTTTCTAGTTTTGTATTTAGATGACATTCTACTTGCAAGTAGCGATGTCAGTCTACTATTAGACACTAAGAAGTTCTTGTTCTCACATTTTGACATGAAGGATCTTGGTGAAGCTTCCTATGTATTAGGAATAGAGATTCATCGAGACAGAACTAAGGGGGTATTAGGATTATCGCAGAAGGCATACTTAGAAAAGATTCTAAGGAAATATAGTATGCATGCGTGTAAACCTTCGCTTGCTCTGATAGTCAAGGGTGATAAGTTTGAGAATTTTCAATGTCCTAGGAACCAGTATAAGATCAATCAAATTAAGTCAGTTCCATATGGTTCTGCTGTCGGAAGCTTAATGTATGCTCAAGTCTATACTCACCCTGACTTAGCTTTTGTTACCGGGATACTTGGCAGATATCAGAAAAATCCAAGCATAGATTACTGGGAAGCAGTTGAGAAAGCCTTGAGATATATACAATACACAAAAGACCTCATGTTAGTATATATGAGAGATCAGATACCCTCGAGATAGTGGGTTATTCAGATTTAGATTTTGCGGGATGTGTGGATACTAAGAAATCTACGTCAGGTTATATATTCACACTCGCAAATAGAGCTTTATCATGGAAAAGCTTCAAACAAACTATGACGGCATCTTCGACGATGTATGCCAAGTTTGTTGCATGTTATGAGGCCACCGGATAGGCACTGTGGTTTAAGAAGTTTGTTCCCGGTTTAAGAGTGGTCGACAGCATCGAAAAGCCACTTAAGCTATACTGCGATAATGAGTCAGCAGTATTATACTCTCATAACAACAAGAAGAGTGTTGCTGCTAAACACATCAACATTAAGTACTATATTGTTAAGGAGAAAATCCAAGATTAAACTATAAGTCTAGAGCATATAAGTACCAAGCGAATGCTTGCGGATCCGCTCACTAAAGGCTTACCACCTAGTGTGTTCAGAGAACACTTAGCCGGCATGGGTTTAAAGGAAAGCCTATGATCCTTGTATTTTGAGGGGCCCAAAATAAGATAAGAATCTGTTTTGGAATGGAAAGATGTATTATAGTTGTTGAGTCATGTAGTACGTAATTGACTATTGCGATGAAACATACTCTATACATTGATCCGTGATGGAACAGATATTTGGTTAAGTTTAGTGTAATTATTAAGTAGAGATCTAGGGGAAGAATGTTGGTAACAGATCTCCCGGGAGGAGAGGGGGACCAAGTCCCTCTCCTCCCCGCGTGCACAACGGCCATGCGTGTGCGCCCCTGGCCTCATGCGCCCTGATCGGGGGCGCCCAACCAAATTCGGTTAGGGGCCCCCGTCACGCAGCGCCATATAAAAGGGGAAGAGGCCGCGGTGTGTAGGGTTCCAATCCCTGTTGCACCAACTCTCGATCCCGAAATTTTCCTAAGCTACCGGATCTACTCTTGGCGCTGAAGCGATGGGAAGTCCCTGCCTCCGCGCCGACCTCCGCCGCCACTGTTAGCCGGACTCCGACGCCACCGACCACCGTGGCCATGGCGTCTTCCTCATCCAACCAAGGAAAACCAGAAGGTATACTTCAGTTGTTTCCCCGGCTAACACTAACCCTATTCATCCCCTAAGCAAATTGTTTAACAATATTTGCTTCTTAACATGTATGACACATGGTTTATGAATTAGGACAGACATATCATGTGGTGCCTAGCACTAAGAATACCTAGTGAGTTTCATATAGATCTAACACTCTCAACTAGCCGAAAAAGTTAAAAAAACAGATTTAGGTAGCGATCATCATATCATTCCAATATTGCTCACACGCTCAACTGGCCGGTATAGTACAAGGAAATGGAGTTGAGTTCGTTGGTAGCTTGTGATCAATTCACTTGTACCAAGGATTCACATTACCGCTCGGATCAAAATTTACAATTCGAATTTTGACCGATTTACCATAGTTATGCGATAACCGGCCTTTACACGGGATTGCAAACCATGCTTATACCTCATCATCACTCATCAGTACGCGTCTCTGCTTTCTGGTTATCTCTACTTGCCTTGGAAAACAGTACACTACATCGGCAATAATAACGACAATTATATGCCACAACGACTACGTACTCGATCTAGCTAGTAACACTCCACTGCTGCCTTGGCTACCATCGATCGTTTCAGCCAAGCAGCAGAGGCAGAAGGTTGTCGGTCTGAATTGCATCTGCGTGGGGCCTCCTACTCATGACCACTCTCTATGTTTTATCCATATTGATTCTTTTCTAAATATAAATAGTTATAAAATATTTATACAATTTTCTAGTTTTTTTATTTTTGTTCTTATAAATAAATAATGTATCTTACATAAATAACTCATCTTTTCTGATGCAGAATAAAGAATGGATAATAAAATCATTTAAGTCGATTTCTTAACCCAGGTTAGCAAGTCTAAAACCGCTGATAGCTAGCCGTCGTGCAACTGTGCAGGTAATAAGAGAACGGATCGGCGTAGATCGATAGGTCGATAGATGTGCCAATATAATAGTAAGAGGGCAAGCAAGCAAACACAAAGAGGAAGCTAGCTAGCTATGTGTTGTTGTTTTTTTCTGCCTTGCTGCAGGGAAGGGTAGGAGAGAACAAAGAAGCAGGCAGCTGCAGGAAGCTTACTGGTAAAGCGTAGGCGAAATGGTCTCCCTTTGTCGCCGTCGCTTGTCAGTTTGGAAGCTGCCTGCCTGCCTTTTCACCTAACGCTAAACTAATCACATCGTCAAGTTGAGGGACTGACATCGACTACTTGTATTCTTGTATAACCTAGTTGATGGCATCCATGGTTTTCTTTTTCTTCCAGAAGTGCTCGCGTGCATGCTCCATATGGAAGAAAACAGTGTATGTGTGCGTATACACACACACACGCAATTTTTGTAATGTGGAAGCTTCATTAATTAATAGTACGCCTGCATGCATGAGCGAACAATCTTGCACCACATTATTGTCGTCTAGACGTCTATCAGACGATTTTCTGCATAACAATCTTGAAGAGTGGAGAAAAGTTGGGGGCGCAGTCGCGGTCACGGGGCGCCAATTTTCCATGGCAAACTGGACGTATGTTCGACTGAGAAAACGACCTCGATCCATGCAAGTTGGGCCGGTCGGGCAATCTAATCTGCTCGATCGATCGATCGATCGCGCGCGGCGACGTCGTGAAGTCTACACCTCTGCATAGGACGACGCAGAGGACGGCGCCGGCCGGTGGCGACGTAGCTGAAAACGAGTGAGCGTAGTGGTAGTTGTAGCTGCGGTAATAAGAGGTGGAGGAAGAGATAGAATTCACGGGGGTCGATCGCCGAGCCGCGCGTCTCGTCGATCGGTGTCAAACTGTCGAAGAAGAGAGCGGCCGCGGGTTTGTCCCCTCCCGTGTCGCTTGCCTGTATCCCCATGCCGCGGCAGCAGGCGTTGCCCGGCCGGCTGTTCATTATGACCATAATTCACTTCGCTAGCTAGCGATGACTAATTACCTAACTACGACCATGTCATTTACCACGGGGACATCCGAATTGCCCGTCTTTTTTGCTTCCTCCGGTTATAAACGAGGCTGTTTCAGAATCGATCCTTGATACTGAACGTTTGCTAACTTTAACGATAAATATCGCTGAGAGTATAGATTTTTGGCATACGAAAATGGCATGTCAAGTTTTCACTATACTAATTATACTTGTGCAATTTTGTTAACACTACTGGAGAGCGAAGTTTTCCTGTAGGTTTAAAACCATGAAGAAAATAACAAAAACTGACACAAAAATAGGGGTACTAATTTTCCTATCGGTGTGCCGACGTACAGGAAATAACCGTCAGACCTGAAGTGATATGAAAATTTAATTTGCTTGACAGCCAACCGTCAGAAACGATTTCTTTGATGTTTTATGATCGATAGGAAAATTCAACGTCGTCGGGTCTAGATTTCTATCTCTGTGAAGTTATGCCGACAAGCTATCTCTTTTGTCTATCGGTGACTAAAAACCATCAAACCAAAGTAAAGCCGACAGGAAAATTTCATTTTCTAGTGGCATAATATATGTAAAATAATCGAGTAGTTAAATTCATATTTTATTTACTTTGCAAAGTTAAAGAAAGACTAAATTTTTTGGATAAACTGAATTGTACCATACATGTAACTTAACACACGATGTTACAACTAATTGGTCTCTCGTTCAAATGCTGACTTATTGTACACTGTTGACCTTGTGACGGACCGACCGACGATCAACATATACATGTATGGATCGTATATGCTGTTGCTTGCTCCATTATTTCTAGCGTGCACACATGATTGATGATTGTTTGTGTATGCGTGCGACCGGTTTGGCCTCCATGATATGATTAGGAGAGGAGCGAGCAAGCAAGCAAGCCAGTCTTGCTGGCCAGAACAAGGGGCTCACAGGAGAGAAGAGAGATTTTGGTGGTGGTGGTGGTCACATCGGCCTGCACTCAAGTGTATCCCATACCAACCCAACACGTCCGCTGTCACGCATTGGGGGCAATCTATTGGGTGATCAATTAGTTTATGCTTAGCACTAATCGTACTGCTCCTCCTTGATCGATTATTTATTTAATTGCCAGCCTTAATTTATATAATATCTAGTGGAGATAGATGAAATGTTCGTCTCATCGCAAACTACGTGCGCTTGAGAGTAGTTCTGATGGAATCAGCTGATCACAAGTTCTCTTAATTATTGAGCACATTTAAGCATTCTACTAGCAACAATATACTATAAATAGAATCAATTTTGATCGTCGATCTAGAAGAATAATTTAATATTTTTGGTTGATCATAATTTTGACCACTGATTTTAGTTAGGATTAAAAGTAAACTAAAATTAAAAATACTTGGTAACCGGCTGGTAGATAATTAGAAAGTCAGCACAGAAAATTAGAAAGTTTACGTAGAAAATTAAAAAGTTAACACAGAAAATTAGAAAGTCTATACCAAAAAATTAAGAATGATCAGATGAACTGTTCATAATATTTTTGATATACCGTAAAATTTGCTTTGTATTAATCTCTCTCTTTCGCCGTCTCCCATGCCGTCGAGCACGTGGCCTCCTCTCCAATTAATACATATGTTGTATAAATTTACATTTTTATTCATTCACGTGCATTACTCATTTTGGGACGATTTCTATTAGCACTAACTAAAATGGCACTAGAAATTATTTTTTTAACCCTTGTACAACAAAAATGAGATTAAGGGTTAAAATTTCTCTAATTATATGCATGGAGTAGTAGTATATATATAGGTGTTGATCGATTTGTTAAAACGGTTGGAGTTGTTAAAAAAAATAAAAGACCTGATAGTGTGTGCGTATCCTGTTCTAGCAATCTAACCAGTTGTGTCCACCTGGTTAGCAGACACAAGAAAGAAGCCTTTATTTTTTAAGGAAAAAATATGCCAAAGGAAGACAAATTGTTCCACCATTCTTTTTGACTAATTAATTGCCCTCTAGCTTTAATTAATTCTCTTCTATGAGCACAAATTTTTAGTTCAGCACCGTGTTTGGCACTTTGGCTTTTCCAATCCTCACCACAGCTATATATGCACATCTCAAGCTAGCTGCACTCTTTCCTTTGATTCCTCAATCTGGCGATCGAGTAGAAGACCAGCAGCTAGCCGGCCAGTTTTCACTCCATCCCTCTCCATTTTCTACGTATATCCATAGCGTGATAGCGAGCTAGCTAGCTACCAGCTGGCCATGGCAGAGTGCATGGGCAGTGACCGGCCGTCTCCTTCCTCCTCCATGGACAGCAGCACCCACCCGGCGCTCTCCACGACGTCGTCGGCTTGCCGGCCGCCGGCGAGGAGGGACCTCAGCACTGATCTACAGCTAGGGCTTTGCCTGTCGACGTCGTCGTCCCTCCAGGCTGCTACTGAGAGCATCCCTTCTACACCAAGGTTTTCTTGGAAAATAGCTATATACTTTTACCCTCTCCCTGCCATTCTGAATTTCTGCATATATATATGGTTGTGTGCTAGTTCTATATATGCATGGATCATGCATGCTATTTTGATAAATATTAATTGTTTGATTTGTTCTTCATTCAATATTCACTCTTAGATAGATGGGAACGCACAGCAAGATATATACAATAGGAGATTAATCGCATACATGCGTAGCAGCATAGGCAACCATGCACGCATGCAGTTCTTGATGTTCTTCAGTTCTTAGGTCGATTTCATATTTTCCTCTTTCTCCGAAACTGACGATGAGTCCATCTTTTTTTCCACATGGATCGATCCTGCTTACTTCCCATGCATGCAAATCCGCTGGAGCTTTTTCTATAAGTTCTTATAGTTAAGACAATTTGGTCTGAATTAAGTTCTTGTGAATCCATGTATATGCTTAAGCTGATCCATCTGTAACTAAATCTTTTTGATCTATCATTCATGCACTTTCTTGCTTCTACCTTGATATAACAGATCTTGACCACTACAATCATTTTGCAGTGCATAACTATATATGTGTTAATCGATCTAGGCTACTACAAGCAAGACTTGCACTCTTTATCAAAAACAAAGAACGCGTATTAGAACAGAAAAATCGTTGTGATTATACCAATCTATTTGATATTTCAATGGCCTACTGTGCTTTTGCTTTTATCATGGACTTGTTCAGTACAAATAATAGCACATGTATCCTGTCAAATTTCTCTTGGAGCCAAACCTTAACCTTATTTGATATATTATTATTCCTATATATCTTTGCAACCACTTCACAATTCCTGTTGCCATTATTGTCTTTTAGAAACACAGTGCATCCCGAATTAATTGCACAACAGTACTCCATCTAATTGGGTCACTTGTACCCATCATCTACATTAACTAACAACCCTTTCGACATGAATGGGCGATATCGCGGCATATGCAGGAACCAAGTACTCTCCGATTGGCCGCCGATCAAGCCGTTCCTGAGGAGCGCCCTCCAGAAGGCGTCCGTCGGTGGCGCTCGCCGCCGGCGGACTCTGTTCGTGAAGGTGTACATGGAGGGCGTCCCGATCGGCAGGAAGCTGGACTTGCTCTTGCTGGACGGGTACGACAGCCTCCTCGTCAAACTCTGCCATATGTTCAAGACGTCCATCACCTGTAAGTATGCATCCATCCAAGCTGCATTTTACCACAATTTTTAAGGGTTAGAAAACTGAAAACTAGTACGAAACAGGAGAAAGCGAGCATATGCATGCTTAACCGATCAATGTAGTAAATACGAACTGATCAGCATTATTGAACCGTACGTAGCTTCATTTGTAGCTTTGAACTCTTCCAAAACTGCATTAGGCACTAACTAGTAGCAACTTGTACTATTTACTAGCAGACTGACAACCCACCAACGAAGTCTGAAATCTTTTGTTTCAAGAGTTCTTGTCTGGCACGTCAAATTTGGTAGATTAATTCAATTCATGTGGTCACATCTTCCTTTGTCATGACAAACAAATGGCAATGGTTGTCGGGTGATGTATGATCATTTATTTGATATGATTAGATGCTGATGTTATGGAGTGCCATCAACAAGTTTCTGGCCACAAGGCTGCCCATGTCCTCACCTATGAAGACCAGGACGGAGACTGGATGATGGTTGGGGATGTACCATGGGAGTACGTCCTGATATACTTTACTGGTCATTTGCATTTCATTTTACTGCTTATTTAACTTACTCATGCTTATTGCTTTTACAGACTCTTCCTAACCAGTGTAAAGAAACTAAGGATTGCAAGAATGGATAAATGCTGAGCCTTGGTTCAAATTGGTGCACTTGAAATTCTTTGTTCTCCTTTCTTTCCTTGGGTGGAGGGTATTTTTATGTAGGTTAGTTGAAAAAGTTTTTTGCTCAAGCTGAGGTTATACTAGCTATGTACATTATAGTTAAGAAGTATAGCCTTATCACCTCCCTAGCGTATGGCAAAACTCACTATTATTTTTCTCTACATGTTTATCTGGTTTGTAAATGTCACGTATTTGTCAAAGAAAGTAGAGAATTTTATAACACAAAATTAATATATTCATTTTAACTCGATGGAATTAAATTTTGTGGCCACTAATATTACATGTTCCTCCTCTCTTGAAGTAACAATTAAGTATTTTCCATATTCTCCATGTTTTCTGAAATTTTGATGCACAACACTACTGAATAGTATTAATATCACATTATTCATATTAAAAGTAAGATATTATTTAGAAAATTTCAGGACGAAAAAACTAGGCATGACTCCAAGGCAACCAACTGAATTCGCTCAAAAAAAGGAATATACCAGAATAATATTATTGCAGGTTGTCCTTTTGATATTGACTTGGGATATAAAGGTCAGTTGTCTCCATCCCAAAAGCCTTGTTACCCTGTTTCTAGCTTGACGTTCATCAGCAAATTGCTATAATTCCACTACTGAATGGTGAAAGCCTGAAACATGGAAACACAAAGTTTAAGTGAGATTAGTCCAGAATTTCAGCCGTGGAATGCTACAGCTTAGTAGGCCCAACCCCCACAGATGCGGGAATGCAATTCAAATAATGGCCCCATATTATGAATGATGCTCTCCTGCTGCCCATCATCCAACGGTGTACATCAGCATATCTGCATAAAGCAGTAAAGCAATTACAAGGAGCACAACTGTTATAGTAGCGATCATATGTCAGTTAATAAATTGGTTTGCATTCATTATGTTCTGCTCTTCCTAACATGATATCAAACTTGTCCACAGATTTCCCAAGTTATATGGTCTGAACATCTCCTGAAGTTTCCTGAAATTTCCCAAGCTATATTCCTCAGTCTGAATAAGCTGCTTAACTTTTGCAGGGATGTGCACATCTCATCTCTGTTCTCTAAAGTTTTCAGTCAAAGCACCTATCGAGCTTTCCTTCCGGATAAGTCATCCCGGAGCTCTGAGATCTCATAAACCTCACCTGCACTTGCTCAATGCAATTTCTGAAACATCGAGAAAACCATTGATCTTGTTCTCGATGTTGACTAAACTGCATCCCTTCTCCTTCATTATTTCCTGGTACATCATCCATCTCTTGACCTCATTTGCTGCCTGCCTCCAGTCTTCCGTGTGAATGTGTGAT
This sequence comes from Zizania latifolia, assembly GCA_000418225.1. Classification (NCBI taxonomy): domain Eukaryota; kingdom Viridiplantae; phylum Streptophyta; class Magnoliopsida; order Poales; family Poaceae; genus Zizania; species Zizania latifolia. The sequence continues at coordinate 126,962 of KE372750.1, read as the reverse complement.
GGAAAGATATTAGCAAGGAGGACATAGTTTCCAGAACTGCCTGGCTCAATCTCAAATAGCTCCTTAGCAACCTTCTTTCCCAGCTCAAGGTCATCACAGTTCAGGGATGGTGGAACTAACGCACCTAGCACTGATGCATCCAGCTTAACTGGCATCTGGTCAATGAGTTGCTTCACCTCGCAAAGAAGGCCTGCTCGCCCAAACATGTCAATCATGCAAGCATAGTGCTCACTCCAAGGCGTGATCCTATGAACCTGAGTCATCAAATTGAAGCACCCGAGCCCTTCCTCAACAAATCCACTGTGGCTACAAGAAGAGAGAACAATAACTAATGAGATATGATCTGGTTTGATTCCTTTCTCTAGCATTGTCTCAACCAGATCAATAGCCTGGCGGCCTCCATGTCCACGCTGCTGCAGTGCAGTGATAATGGCAGTCCATGACATTACACATAACTGGTCTTCTGCCTCCTCAAACGCTCTTTGAGCATCGTCCAAGCAGCCACAATTGGAATACATGGTTATGAGAGAGCTAGAAGGGCCATGTCTAGTCAAAAACCCTGTCTTCAGAACAGAGGCATGTATGCTTGCTCCTAGAACACATGATGCTAGGCATGCTGAAGCTTGCAATGCAGTAGCAAAGGGCACATCATCAGGCAAGACGCCACCCCTGAGCATGGACCTGAACTTCACACAAGCTTCCTTGAAGCGAATTTCATGTAGGTAACCTACAATGACAATGTTCCAAGTGACAACATCCTTGCAATCCGTGGCATCGAAAAGCGCCAAAGCTTCCCATCAGCAGCAGCATTTCGTGTACATGTCAAGAAGAGCGTTGGTGACACACAGTGCACTGACCTCCAATCCCACCTTGATGATGTAAGTATGGAGCTGACGACCAAAGCTGATGTCCCTTGCCCTGGTGCAGTGGTGCACGCGCTCAGTGCACTCGACACGCTTACCTGATCAAGCTGCA
>KE372750.1:94261-123496 GCA_000418225.1 Zizania latifolia | reverse complement strand
ACAGCTAGCCTTCCTGATCGATCCAGGGTGTTTTGTTTACGGTGGTGATTGCGCCTGCACGCGTCAGAGATTAGGATGCATGCATGCTCACTTTTCCACGTCTGTTGTACCCAAATTTATGCATCTATTTTTGAAGAGGTTTGTGTTTGGCATGCTCTAGTATATTAATTTTGTACTACAACTAGCCATGCCGACTTACTTTGTACCCCATTTCTCTCTCTCACTAGCCAATAACTGTTAGAAACTATCCTCTCAAAAGAAAAACAAAAGAAGTCCATTTTAATGCCTTCAACTTTTTAATCAGAGCACTAAACCCGCTCAACTATTTTTAGCTTTATTTTACCCCTGACCCACACTTTACTCCCTAATAATATTTCTAGTTTTTACTCTTTATACAAGTTGTATTTTACATTGAAATATTTAGGATCATCGATCAATTACACCCTGCGTCTCAACATTTTTATGGATTTTATTTACTGTTTGCATAGGTTAAGTAACACCTAAGACTAATTTAAAAGTGATATTTAAAACCGCGTGCAATATTTCATAAAAGAATTGAAAATTTATTTTTTCAATAGATAATAATGTTGTCATCTATATCTCTACAAAATTTTAGATAAAATACCACTCATACAAAGAGAAAAAAATATAATTATATAAACATCGTCACTAATGATAAAAATTAGTGATTTTCAATAATTTATGGTGTAAATGGGAAAAATAGTTGAGAGAGTTAAAGGAAACAAATAAAATAGTTTGAGGGAGTAAAATATATTTTTCTCAAAGAAAAAAATATGACCTAAATCCATCATCCACAAACTGAGGCATTGTTCAGAGTGGGATAAATGAAATTCAGGCCCATCCTCGAACTAGAATGCACATCGAATTTAAACTAAATTACTAGCCCTGTGATTTAGCACATGCCAAATGAGTCCAACATGGCAATATTTTTTTTTCCAACTCATGCAAACTGTTTCAAATCATAAGAAAAATCCAAACAAATCATTAGAAGAACGACGAGTTTCTACAAATGCCTCATCACCGTTGATTATATGTGGGCACCCTAAATCACTTCTCGTTTGCTATTAGTGTTAAGGATTATTTTCAGTTTTATATGCTCGAGAGTCAGATCATGAAAGAAGTCCCAATGCAATGAGAATATGGTAAAGAACAAATTAAGGCACGACAGTATAGTGTTCACAAACAGAGTTGTGACACCCTGCCACGTATCGACTTAGCTAATACGAGACAGGTTGCTACGATTCGAATCGTAACAATATCATTAAATATATTTCATGATCCAACGGTAGCACATTATAAAAAACATAAGTCTTACAAACCCAAATTCATTACAAAAGCTATATGAGGCATTTCTCACGACGAATTAACACATCATAAAGTCTTTCAGCGGAAACAAAATAAACTAAGTCTTGGCGGAAGCAACTTCATCTCCTAGTTGAGAACTAGGCTCAAGACCCTACGCCTGGTGATCTTCATCTTCTCCCTGGACTTCTTCTTCTTCTTCGGAGTACCAATCTTCATCTTCAGGCTGAATTTCACCTTCTAGATGAGGGTTAGCAAGAGGGATGAGTACAAACGTACTCAGCAAGTCTCGGGAAGTATTTATAGATGTAGGTCAACAAAGGCGGCTGAGGTTTATTTATATAAAATGACTTTAAAGTACTAAGTGTCCCATACCAGTTGGTAGAGGTCCCGACCTCCACCAACTACTAAGTAGTAATGTTTAGTTTTTCAAAGCATCCGTCCACACACACCATCAACTCCTTTCCATAACAATCCTTCAAATTTTTTTCATAATAATTCTTCAAATTTTCTCCACATTAATACTTCCAACTTTACATTCTTAACTTTACTTCGGTACTAGCCTGCCCCTCCATCGAGTAGGTTTTTCCCGCTTTACCAAAACACATTTTTTCTCTCATCCTAGGGTTGAATCTCACCCTCTCTCTATGAAGCCTTTTCTCTTCCCGAACTACACACGTTTGTTACCAACCACAAAGGCTGGCCGTACACCCCGAGGGCGTACTCTGGTAACGCTTCCTAACCCTTAACTTGTTTTCTTATTCAAAACCAAAGCCAAACACTACGCATGGGCAACTATCATGGCACGCGCCTATAACCATGGACATGGTTGTTCGAACAATTTATACTTCTGCAGAAGGTGTACACTTTACTCTTACGTCGCAAACTTACTGCTATACCCATCGACATAGGAGGCTCGCTACAAGACATTTCCCTAGCCGACCTAGAATAACCCATTGCCACATAGACGGGTCTAACCAAGGATCCGTTGGCCCTTGGCCCCCTTTTCCTCTGAAATCCCACGGGTGCTCAAATCCCCTCGCTTCCTCTCCCTACCACCTTTCTCCATATCCATCACAAATCCATACGGCTCCTTAAGCCCATAAACAAACCATGGAGTCACCCTAGGCATTTTATGTCTACTGGCAATCGAGCGATCCTAAGCCCACTAGGTACTCAACCAATGACACCCCATAATGCACATAAGGTTACACTTTGGTGTGCATGATGTTTTTCCTGAGGAATCAGTCATCATGCGTCACTTGAAGTCGAGCCTCGAAAGGCGATGACGACTCATGACAAGTTTTACCCAAAACACCCTTCTTTTATATTCATTTTCAACACACTCGGTACTCTGTACCGGTTTTCAAAATAACCTTACAAATCCCATTTTCAACCCACACGCTTCATTCATTTGCAATCATGTAATATAGTAAGAGTAAATACAAGTTTTTATTACGGACAACCCGCATCGCAATACTAGGATGGGGACGTCGCAATATAGTAAGAGTAAATACAAGGTTAAAAGGGTTCTCAATTTTTAAGGATAGGCTAAGTGCAACAATTTTAGGTTTAATTGATGTATTCGCGAGGGCGATCGTCATTAACTTTAAGTGTATATGTGCATATGTTCTAAACATATATTTATACAAAATTAAATTAACAATCATGGGAGCAAGCAGATTAAAGAGAGACTTGCCTTGATCCGGATAGTACTCGGAGTCTTCGGGGTTGAACTCTTGTGGGTCTTCGGCGTCGGCAACTACGGTACAAACAACATCACATAAATAAAAACATACAAAAGTTTTGGAAAAATATTTTTATTCTAAGCTAAATAAATTTTTAGAAATTTAGTTAACAAATTTTATATGAATTGTTAAAGGTTTATTATTTTTCAGAAAATGGAAAACTGTACTATGCAATCCTGATCACGCGGGCCAGCCCATGGGAAAAATCCTGAAAAATGGAAAAAGCTACTGTGCTGAATGGGCTGCGGCCTGCTTACTTCTTGGAAAAATAGGAAATACTACTCTGCAATTGGGCCAGCAATTCCCGGCCTCAAACAGCAGTAAACAATTGCAATCAGCAAGTCGGCAGCCTCAAACAGCAGTAAACAATTGCAATCAGTAAACTTCTCATTCTTCTTCATCACTACTATCTGGTTGCTTTTCCTGTAATTTTGATAAAAAATAATTGCACACACATTAACTAAAGAAGCAACATACTAAAATCTGTAAAGATTTATAAGAAAAATATAAGTGTGGCATACCATATCTTCAAGGTCCTCAAGTGTCAAATTTGCATCTATGGTCTCCATAACTTCCAGATCATCGAGAATAGATCCAACTCTTTTATTAGAATCTGTAAATTATAGATAAAGTTATGTTAGCAAATAACATAAAATGATTTTCACAATAGTATAAATGACATAAGTGATGACCTCTAGATCCAGCCAACCAATCCTTAGTACAGATTAATGCTTCCACTATTTCTGGTTCAAGACGACTTCGAAATGGATCAATAACATGTCCTCCAGCACTAAAGACAGATTCTGAAGCAACAGTAGAAGCTTGCATAGCCAAGACATCACGGGCAAGAAGAGATAGAATATGATATACATCTTTGTGAGCTTTCCACCATGATAAGATATCAAATCTATCACCATTTGATTTAGGATCAGAAAGAAGTAGGGGTGGTTCAGTCATATATTTATCCAAGTCATTTGTATCACCTCCACCATCCATACACGAGGCATACACATAATTCATAAAATCAATATATGTTTCTTCTATAAAATCACTTTCTTTTGGCTCGGAATCAGCATTAGGAGGGGTTGGGTTAGTACCAATCTTTGAGTGAGAAGCATATTCTTGATAAATATGTTTAATAGTATTGGTGAACTCTTGAAGATGAGAACGATATAACACCTTTCCATACATCCTTAGCACATTAAACTCTATTGCCTTCATCTTGAACCTAGGGCCAAGAAAGTATGCCACAGCAAGAGCAAGATTTGATCTTTTTCAGTACTCGTCAAACTTAGTATTCATAGAGTTGGCCATTTTTTTGATGGTAACATCATCACTTCTAGTCCACTCAGAAATTAAAGACTTAACTTCACAAAAGCTTTAGTAAAATAGATTTGTCATTGGATATAAAGTACCTAGCAATAGCTTAGTGATATCATCAAACTTCTTTAAGCATTTGCAAAGTGTAGTCGCCTTATCCCAATCATCAGCTGATGGAACTAAACGCTCATATAGACGTTTTTCAATTTCATAGAGCCTTTCAAAAGCTTTTATATAATATATGGCATCTGATAACATATGGTATGTTGAATTCCACCTTGTTACAACATCTGTTGAAAGTCCTCTATTTGTATCCAAATCACACTCAGACGCTGAAAGTGCATCTTGGTGCATCTAGGCCCCTAATTAATTTTGGTGTATTAATGACAATGATGATCAAAAGCTACTAATCGCATTAATGAGTTGTACGCAGAGAAGTCACGAAAAAAGGCATTACAATTGAAATAAATTTAGAGAAAAGCTCCGGTTAGTCCAAAATAGGCTCAAAGGTGCAAAATGTTGTATTACTTTTGAAATTGAGTCTAGGACCACCGTTCTATAAAGAGGGATACGTTGAAAGTTGTTCCGAAGCTTTGTGCTCAAAGAAAAATCTTTTTGAAAGCCTTTTGAATTGGTTCAAACTAATTTCTGAATTTTTCAGTTGACCCAGAACTTCCAGTTAAGTCCGAAACTTCCGAAATGAACCTTCTGTATCGGAATTTTATTTGGCCCGGAACTTTCGGTTAAGCTCGGAACTTCTGAAATAAATCTTCTGTATGTGAATTTTATTTGGCCCGAAACTTTCGGTTAAGCTCGGAACTTCCGAAATGAACCTTCTGTATCGGAATTTTATTTAGCCCAGAACTTCCGAAATGAACCTTCTGTATCGGAATTTTATTTGGCCCGGAACTTTCAGTTAATCCCGGAACTTTCGAAATGAACCTTCTGTATCGGATTTTTATTTGGCCCGGAACTTCCGGTTAAGCCCGGAACTTCTGAAATTGCTGTTCTGTTTGAATTTGTTTTTCATCCCGGAACTTTCGTCTAGTACCGGAACTTCCGGATGAATAGTCGCAAAATGTCTTCAAACGATCATTTTCTGTGTGCGGGGTATAAATACCCCCTCACCCTATTTCAAACAGCTCTCTCTCACCTGAAGAACTCCAAGAACCCTAGAGCTAAAACCCTAAACTCTCTCTCTTTCAAAGCTAGATCTAGAGCAAATCTTTGAGATTTGGTTTGAGAGTGCAAAACAAATCTTCTAGCAAACTCCTTGCTCTATTTTTTGAGAAGATTTTGGGTGGTTGAGTTCGTTGATTTTCTTGATAAATCTTGAGCACAAAGATTTGGCCCTACAAGTCTTTCAACGGATTTGATACTCTTGGAGGTGCCACCTCCTAGACGGCTAGGCGTCAAATCCGTGAGCACCCAAGGAGATTGTGGTGTGCCCGGAAAAGTTTGTACAATCTCTACCTTGGCTTCGACAAGGTAACTAGTGGAAATCCAAGCTTAACTTCGGTTAAGGCTTGGTGAGGAAAAGGGTTGAAATAGACTCGGCCTTTTGGGGCCCCTCAACGGAGACGTAGGATCGGTGGATCCGAACTCCGAGAAATATTCTCTTGTGTTCATTGTGTTCTTCGTGTTCTTGCTAGCTCATATCTTCATATTGCTCGATCTATTTGCTAGCTAAGTTATAGAATATATTTCTATGTAAAAGTTGTAGCTAACAATATTGCTCATACTCGTATTCATTTACTTTGTTAGCTAGATTAAATTTAATATCTGTTATGTACGAAACTTTCGGTTACAGTCAGAAGTTCTGGTCCCCAGAAGTTCCGCAAACCTCCGGTGACCCAGAACTTCCGGTTACACCCGGACCTTCCGGTCTTGGAATTTTTTGAACTAATCATTTCCGCAAGAAACTTTCAGATTGCCTATTCACCCCTCCTCTAGACAACTTTCAATTGGTATCAGAGCCCAACTCTTCTCAAAGGCCTAACCGCTTGAAGAGAAACGATGTCGGGCGAATCTTCACAGAGGAATGCGGGCAGATCCGGATCGAGGTCATCATCATCGGTCTCATCCAAGGATAGCAACAATACACTAAAAGCAGCAAAATATCATTTTGATTATTCTAAGCTTAATCCTGTTAATAATTATATCTCCGTGCCAACCGGTCGTGCACCCTTCTTTGATGGTACACATTATGCGACATGGAGGCATAAAATAAAATTGCATCTTATTTCCATGCATCCAAATATATGGAAAATTATATACACAGGTTTAGATATTGAAGATACCCTTTCGAAAGCCAAGAACTTGACTACCGAAGAAGAGCAAGCCATCCATCGCAATGCTCAAGCGGCTAGTGTCATACTTACCGCATTGAGCCCTGAAGAGTTTAACAAAGTTGATGGGATTAAAGAAGCCAAAGAAATATGGAAAACTTTGCAAGTTGCCCATGAAGGTACATCAATTGTGAGGGAGTCCAAGATAGAGCTTTTCGAAGAAAAGCTTGGAAGATTTGTCATGGAAGATGATGAGACTCCTTAAGAAATGTATGACCGCCTCATGGTCTTGGTCAACAAGATAAAGGGACTTGGAAGTGAAGAGATGATCGATAATGTGGTGGTCAAACGATTGCTCCGTGCATAGCGCCAAGAAACCTCACCTTGGTCACCTTGATTCGGGAGCGCAAGGATTTCAAGAAGATCACTCCAAGTGATATGCTAGGAAGAATCATAGCACATGAGCTTATGGAGCAAGAAGCTAAAGAAGTTAAAGACCTTGCCCAACTCCATAGAAACAAGGGCAAGGATGTGGTACTAAAGGCTAAAAAGAAGGAAGAATCAAGTAACGAGAGCGATGATGAAGAACTTGTTCTATTCATCAAGAAGTTCAAGAAATTCATGAGAAAGGGCGGATTCGACAAGTACAAGAGAAGATATGATAAGTCCAAGAAGAGGCAATTTAAGAAGGGTTGCTATGAGTGTGGCGATCTTGGCCACTTCATAGTCGATTGCCTCAAGAAGAAGAAAGATGAAGATAGCAAAGAAAGAAACAAGTACAAGAAGGGGAAGAGGAGTGGCCATGCTCACATTGGTGAATAATGGGATTTCAATTCCGAGTCCGAGTCGGAATCGAAGTCCGATTCTTGCAAGAAAGGAGTTGCCACCATCGCCATCGCCAACCAAACACCTCCAAGACCTTCACTCTTTAGAGAGTTAAGCGACGACGACGACATCGTCTCCCCCAAGTGCTTCATGGCTAAGAACAAGAAGGTACTACCTAAAGCTCTAGTTAAAGATGATGCAGTGATGCTAGTGATGATAGCGATGATGAGTCTAAAGCTAATGAAGTAATGCTTAAAACCATGAGTAAATAAGCTAGAATCAAATTTAAACAACTTATGGAAACAATAGAGTCGCAAGAAGCAACTCTTGAAAAACAAGAAGTTTTGCTTGTTCTTGAAAAAGAAAAAAATGTTGATCTTGAGCGGCTTTTTGCTAAGGAAAAGAAGAGGGTAGACAAATTGACTAATCTTAATAGTTTAGTCAAGGAAGCTAATCTAGACTTAGAGGAAACCCTCAAAACTCTCAATAGCGAGCTTATGATTCTAGATGAATTCAATAAGAGTCTTGAAGAGAGGATTGAGTCTCTAATGTCCCAACCTAACTCTACTCCTTCTATTGCTTCTACAAGTAATGGTTATTCAAAATGCTATAACATTGATATTATTGCTTATGAGACTAACATGAAGAAAATAGAGGTCCTTAGAAAATAAAATAAGAGGCTTGGCACATTGGTAAGTTTTGGGTGCATGAAAGCCTATAAGTCAAAGGACGCCCTATACAAGACCCTCAATACCCAAAGCAATGTCGAGAAGCGTGGGCTTGGCTATCACCCAAATGAGACCAAGCTCACTCCTAGAAGAACGAACAAAGGTAAAGAGGTAATTGAGTTTGTGAGAGAATGCCAAGCTCCAAAGAAGATGAAGAACAAGCCTTATGCCTCACAAACCACCTTATATGCCTCATACTAGATTAGGAGGAACCACCGTGGTAAAGTGGTTGCTCAATTTGTAGGCAATAAAAGTAAAAAAACCATTAAGATGTGTATGGATTCTTAAAGTACTTGTGACTAACATTGAAGGACCCAAAAAGGTTTAGGTACCTAAAACAAAGAACTAATTCTCTTGTAGGAATATTCCTCCGGTGGATCAAGTTGGGTGATGGATAGTGGATGCACCCACCATATGACCGGAGAGAAAAGAATGTTCATATCCTTTGAACCAAACCAAAATCAACATGAGTCCATTTTGTTTAGTGACAATGGAAAAGGAGAGGTAATGGGTATAGGTAAAATTGCTATCACAAATAATTTTTCAATTTTAAATGTTCTTTTAGTTAAGTCTTTAAGTTACAATTTGTTTTCTATTTCGCAATTGTGTGAGATGAGGTATAATTGTATTTTTTCTAATGAGGGTGTAACCATTTTGAGAAGAAGTGACAATTCCATGGCTTTCACGGGTAGGTTAAAGGGAAAACTTTATCTAGTTGACTTTAAACAAGATAAGGTTGAACCTAAAACTTGCCTTATGGTCAAGTCTAGCATGGGTTGGTTATGGCATCGTCGATTAGCTCATGTTGGTATGAGAAACTTATCAAAACTTCTCAAAGGGGATCACATCCTAGGACTAACAAATGTCTTATTTGAGAAAGATAGGTTGTGTAGCGCGTGTCAAGCCAGAAAGCAAGTTGGAACGCCGCACACCGCAAAGAACATCATGACAACGAGAAGGCCACTCGAGCTCCTACACATGGATTTATTTGGACCCGTGGACTACTTAAGCATCGGCGGTAACAAATACAATTTTGTAATTGACGATGATTATTCTCGTTTCACTTGGGTATTCTTTTTGCATGACAAAAGTGAAACACAAGGAATATTCAAAAGTTTTGCAAGAAGAGCCCAAAATGAATATGAAGTCAAGATCAAGAAAGTAAGAAGTGACAATGGAAGTGAATTCAAAAACACTCAAATTGAAGACTTTCTTGATGGAGAAGGCATCAAGCACGAGTTCTCCGCTCCATATGATCCACCTCAAAATGAAGTGGTAGAACGGAAGAATCGGACCTTGGTGGAGGCGGCAAGAACAATGCTTGATGAATACAAGACTTCAGATATCTTTTGGGCCGAAGCAATCAAAACCGCATGCCATGCCATAAATCGTCTCTACCTCCACAAGATCCTCAAGAAGACGGCATATGAACTCCTAACTGGTAACAAACCTAACGTTTTATACTTTAGAGTTTTTGGGAGTAAGTGTTTTATCTTGTGTAAGTGGCCAAGAAGTTCCAAGTTTGCCTCTAAGGTAGATGAAGGGTTCTTGGTCGGTTACGAGTCAAATACGCATGGCTATCGTGTATTCAACAAAACCTCGGGTATTGTTGAAGTCACTAGGGATGTGACATTTCATGAAACTAATGGCTCTCAATTAGAGCAAGTTGATCCAAGTGTTGTAGGCGAAGAAGAACCTCCATGTGAAGCAATCAAGAAGATGTAAATTGGAGACATAAGGCCAAGAGAACAAGCGCCTACGGATCAACAAGAACCTCAAGTAAATAAAAGTCAAACCCAAGAGACTCAAGAGCAAGGGGTGTTGGATAAAGATCAAGAAATCTATGAAGAGGTTGTTCAACAACCCGCACAACACCCAAGAGTCCACCAAAGCATTCAAAGAGATCATCCCGTGGACAATATCCTTGGAGACATACAAAGAGGGGTAACAACTCGCTCACGTATTGCTAATTTTTGTGAGTGTTACTCTTTTGTGTTCTCTTTAGAACCTCTAAGGATAGGAAGCTCTTGAAGACACGGATTGGGTGATGGCTATGCAAGAAGAGCTCAACAACTTTAAGAGAAATAAAGTATGGAAGTTGGTGGAAAGATCGAAGCAAAACGTAATCGGCACCAAATAGGTCTTCCGCAATAAGCAAGATGAGCACGGCATGGTCACAAGAAACAAAGCGAGGTTGGTTGCTCAAGGTTTTATGCAAATCGAAGATTTGAACTTTGGTGAGACTTATGCTCCCGTTGCTAGGCTAGAATCAATTTGAATTTTATTAGTCTATGCAACTCACCATGATTTTAAGCTATATCAAATAGACGTGAAAAACACATTCTTAAATAGGCCAATTTTTGAATTGGTGTATGTGGAGCAACCACCCGGCTTTAAAGATCCCAAGTTCCCCAATCATGTATTCCAACTCCAAAAGGCGCTCTATAGGCTTAAGCAAGCACCTAGAGCATGGTATGAATGTCTTAGAGATTTTCTCTTAAAGAAAGGCTTTGAAATAGGCAAAGTCGATCCCACTCTCTTCATTAAGCGTTTCAATAGTGATTTCTTTATTTGCCAAATATATGTTGATGACATTATATTTGATTCTACTAATAAATACTTTTGTGAAGAGTTTAGTAGAATTATGACTAAGAGGTTTGAGATGTCGATGATGGGTGAGTTGAAGTTCTTTTTGGGATTCCAAATCAAGCAACTCAAGGAAGGCTCCTTCATTTATCAAACGAAGTACATCAAGAATATGTTAAAGAAGTTTGACATGGAAAGTGCCAAGCCCATCAAGACCCCCATGCAAACCAATGGCCATCTTGACCTAAATCAAGAGGGAACCGATGTTGACCAAAATGTATACCGCTCCATGATAGGTTCTTTATTGTATTTATGTGTATCTAGGCCGGATATAATGCTTAGTGTTTACATGTGCACAAGATTTCAAGCTGCACCAAAAGACATTCATTTGGTTGCCGTTAAGAGAATCTTGAGATATTTGGTTCACACTCTAAACCTAGGATTTTGGTATCTGAAAGGCTCAACCTTTGATTTAATTGGCTATTCGGACTCTGATTATGCCGGTTGCAAAGTGGATAGGAAAAGCACTACCGGAACTTGCCAATTTCTTGGAAGATCTCTTGTTTCATAGTCTTCCAAGAAACAAAACTCAGTTGTTTTATCCACCGCCGAAGTCGAATATGTAGCAGCCGATAGTTGTTGTGCTCAACTCCTTTGGATGAAATAAACCTTGAAAGACTTTGAACATAACATAACCAAAATCCCATTATTGTGTGACAATGAGAGTGCAATCAAAATACCCAACAACCCAGTCCAACACTGAAGAACCAAACACATTGATATTCGCCATCATTTCTTGAGAGATCACGAGATCAAGGGAGATATTAGCCTAAGCCACGTGAGAACCGAAAAACAACTCGCCGATATATTTACCAAGCCTCTAGATGAGCAACGGTTTTGTGAGTTAAGAAATGAGCTAAATATCCTTAATTCTCGAAACATAGTTTGATGAACTTGCATATTGAAACGCCCATGTTGAAAATGGGAAGGTAAACCAATTGCCTTCCTTCTTATGTATTGGGCCACATTATAAATAAATAAATAAAGCTTATCTAGAGATGCTAGCGATTCCCATATTCTAGATCCTAGTTCATTTTCAGATTCTACATACTGATTCTCACAATCTAGATCTATAATCTAGACTATTTGTTTCAGCTTTATATTTTAGAAATAGCTGCAGCTACCAGAAGTAACGATATATCATAGTCAGCCATAGCTCAACTAAGAGAAAATGGGAAAATTCTTTTAGAAGGTACTCCTCTAGTATAGAAAAACAAATTGTTTTGGCTTTATAATAAAGTCATTTCCTCACAAATTCACAATGCATCTTACAGAGAACAAAATTTGCACACACAAAATATTTGTGGCACTGAATATATGTAATCCTGTATTCTCGCACAAGAAGCACCAACTAATTGCAATCAATGCTACAAAGATCCGCTAAGAGCAGACCACACTATAACAAATTATTATGTTTGTAAGATTGAACATGGACTGTCATGCATTTGACTTAAACAGTAAAACAGTCAACTGGTCGTTAAACATGTACCGAAGCCTGAATTTGGCATCAACGACCTAGGAGTATCAATTATCAAATTTTAAAGATGCAGTTATCTAAGTGACAGCATTTTATCTCAAACGCGCAGGAGAGCTGCGTATCATTTCATTTAAGAATAGAAAGGAACCAAATACAACACAACACCCACGCAAACTTCACCTAAAAACACAAAACAACACCCGAACCAATCAAAACATTAAAAACACAACAAATTATCAGAGAGCGACCCTCTCTTACAAGATCTATCTATCCAAAAGACCATGAAGATCTTTAGCACCAGGAGCACCCCAAATTTCCCCCTCACAAGCCACAATCCTGACTAGTAAGGTAATATTTGGGGTTGCGCCATTAAAAAGAAAGTTTTTCCAATGCTTCCACAGCTCCCATGCAACCAAGATTATCAAGGAGTTAAGTCCTTTTCGAAGATGCTTGTCGACCATCTTGATACTCGATACCACAAACCTGAGAAGACAGTAGTGTCAGTTTGAGGAGCCAGATTTTATAGCCCAAACCGTTGAAGGTGTTGAACCACACCTGCATAGAAAATACGCAAGAGACCAAAATATGTTGAATGCCCTCATTGGTCTGGTCACAAAAGGCATGCATCCGGGTGTGGAAGGCCGCGCTTTGCAAGCCGGTCAATCGTCCAACAACGATTAAGAATTGCAAACCAAATGAAGAATTTGCATCGAAGAAGAGGAGCCCAAGACTTCCAAATGTGCCTCAAGGGGTGAATTTGAATGAACCAAAAACAACAAACTGTAGGTAGTCTTACTTGAGTAAACACTAAAATTGGATAATTTCCAAACATGTGGGTCCTCCACTCCTTGCTGAATATTTATGTCCTCGACTAGATCCCAGAGTTGCAAATATTCCACAATAGCATTGATCGAGAGAGTTCCATGAAGGTCCAGCACCCATCTCCTGTCATCAAGAGCCTGTTGCACCGTTCTGAGATTGAATGCTTATCAAGGAACATGAGGAATAAGATTAGGGGCCAGTTCAGAGATTGTTTTGCCAAGCAACCATCGATCTGACCAAAACAAAGTGTTTGCCCCATCTCCAACAAAGGACATCACAGCCATATCAAAAAGAGCCTTTGCATTAGAATGAACCTTGACCGGAGAAGCAGCCCAAGGGCGAGTTGGTTCAGTCTTACATAGCCATAGCCATCTAAGTGACAGCATAACAAGGGGTCCACCTTAAGTGCTGCTAATTTACTTTTCCACCTTGTTTTCTTGGCAATCTAATAGCCATACATTAGAATATGAATGACTCATTCTAGATATTGTTTAGTTTAGATCTTGTTTACAAGAACAAATAATGATCACATGTGTTGGCTAACATAACAAATATTCACGAAAACAAACTGATTGTTATAATTAGTTAAACGACAATAGAGCAATTTTTGCATGATGAAATAGAAATATCATAACCTATAACTGTACAATTCCACTGCTTCCTGCAAGTATTTCCAGGTTCTCATTCTGGAGTTCCTTCCTCACCACTGACACATTGCTCCAACGACCAGCATCAGCATAGAGGTTCGACAATGCTACTTTGCATGCTCCATGGTTTGGGTCAAGCTTTGCCAATTCTTCTGCAGCCTTCTCTCCTAAAGCTACATTTCCTTGTGTCCTTGCAGCTGCAAGGATACAACCCCAGACTACCACATCAGCTTTCATTGGCATCATCTTAACAAGTTGTTCTGCTTCTTCCAAGTACCCAGCTCGACAAAGAAGATCAACCATGCAACCATAGTGCTTAATTTCTGGTTCGATTCCATATTCTCTCTTCATGGACTCAAAATGGTGCCTCCCTTCAGCTACCATCCCAGCATGACAGCATGCATTTAGGACACCAATGTATGTGATTGAGTTGGGTATAATATCGGTGTTCTGCAACTGTGAGAACAGTTCAAGTGACATGTGCGCATGGCCATGGATAGCTAAATTACAGATAATAGCATTCCAAGGAGATACTGAAAATGACTTATCCTTAACATGACTAAATAATTGAACTGCATCAGCAACGTTACCACACTTTGCATACATATTAATTAGTCCAGTGCTCAGGTTATCAGTAAGCTGGATTGATCTGCTGGTTATGTAGTCATGGATCCATCTCCCTTGCTCCAAAGTGCCAGAACTGGCAACTGCAGACAAAGCACTTGCCAAAGTGATCTCATTCGGTTCAATACCAGCATCTAGCATCGACCAGAATATCTGCAAAGCCATGTTTGAATGCCCACTCTGGACATAGCCAGATATCAATGTACTCCAAGAAATGGTGTCCCTCTCAGGCATCTCATCAAACAGCTGCCTTACTTCATGCACTAGGTTCCTTCTTAGTAGACTAGCCATGAGGGCGTTCCAGGAAGCTATGTGCGACTTGTCTGACAATTTGAATTGCATCCAGGCAAGGTCAAAAAAATCACAAGACCCATAGAAATGGATCAGGGTGGCTTGTACAAATGCATGGGCATCAAAACCATTCTTTAGAATGACTGTGTGAAGCTGCTGCCCTTCTGGGACAGCACAGTGTCGAGAACATGCCTTGACCATTCCAACAAGCATCACCTCATTGTCCCTTACCTCCACTCTACCCGACATCGCAACATATGTCCTGAGAGCCTCCAGTATGAAATCTGCACGGATAAATCCATCTATCATCGTCAACCAAGAGACCTCATCCCGCTCTGGGATCCTACCGAACACCTCAGCAGCCATGTTAATCATTCCTGCCTTCACATAGCAATTAAGCATTGCATTCCAAGTGACGGTGTTTCTATCTGGCATTAGTTCAAATATGGCACGGGCAGAACGAACCTGTGCCACTATTCCATATGCATGTAACAGGTTGGTGGCCACAATGACGAATCCGTCAAGCCCGCGCCGCACGGTGACGCCATGGGCCACACCTATTGCCGCCGGTGCCCCGTCGCAGGCCAACGCCGTGAGCACTTCCGCAAGTGTCACCTCGTTGGGCTGGACGGCCTCGGTAAGCATGCCACGGAAGACGGCCAGGGCGTCTTCAGGGTGGCCAGCGCGCGAGAGCGCGGTAATGACGGTGGTGTATGAGACGGCGTCCCTGTGGGGCATCTCCGCGAGCAGGGTCCGCGCGCGGTCGAGGCGGCCCGCGCGGGCGAGCGCGGAGAGGAGGATATTGTGGGTGAATGCATCGCAGAGGGGCTGGGGTATTTCATCGAACAGGTGGTGTGCGAGATTGGGAGCGACGCGGGAGTAGACGGCGAGGAGGGAGTTGCGTACCAAAAGTTTGGAGGCGAGGAGGCCCGACTTGGCGGCAAGCGCATGGAGCTGCTCGCCGTGGCGGAGGCTTGCGGCGGACTTGAGGGACGCGACGAGGAAAACGGCGAGAGGTGCGCCGGCACGGGTCATCCACGACGGCGTGAGGGAGGGACGGGAAGTGAACACAATGCTCCTCCGTCCTCCCTCCCTCCCTAGTCCCTACCTCTGAGCTCGGATCAAACCAAACATGCCGACCGATAATCCGTTTGGTTTGATGAATCATATGCTCATTTGACCAGCGTCTCCAAAAAAATACCTAAAAATTTACTCTCGATTATATTTATATAAGAAGTATTCTAATAAAATATTAGAGGGCTATTTGACTATTTATAATATATTTAAAAGATGTCTAAAAATTCACTTTTAATATTATCATATGGGTAACTTTTCATAATATAATTCACTATATATATAATTTCTTCCTCTTGAACAAATTACCAATGTCATACTTTTATATTTTGTTTTTATATTACCGATAGGTTAACCTTACTTATCTTATCTTTTCTCTTTCTTTTTTATTTTCTTTATCACTAACGGATAGAGCCGGAAATAAAAAACAAGTCATTTTTTAGAAGTAAGAAGGATGGAGGGGTTTTGAAATCTCTAAAAACTATGAACTAAAATATAAGAGTTGTTAGAAAAATATTTTAAACCCAAAATTTCTAAAAATAAAGGTAGTGAGTTATATTAGGTATTTATTGGAGATGTTCGGTGTATTTGATAGAGCTCTCTAACATAGATTCTCGTGAAAAATCTAGGAAGTTATATCTATACCACGTTAGAAACTGACATAGACGTTCTACTTTTAAATAATTTACATAGTGTTTTTTTAATATTGTAATTTTTTTCCATTACAATACTCAACTAGTCAAACAATAATTTTCTACTCAGCTCATTTATAAGAAGCACCGAATTGATTCCCTTCATTTGCACGGGCGCGAGGAGGGGAAAAACCATGCTCCCAACCCGATTCACGAATCCACGTTATAACCAAGCAAAATCTCTACCTACACGTATGATCCCACACCGTAGGCGATTGAATTATGTACATCGCTGATATATGTAGTTGGTGCACTTTGATCCTTTTGGTGGCGACACATCAATTAAGAGAACTTTTTAGCTACGAGTCTTATGGAGATAGATTAGCGCAATAAAATAGAGGATGGGTAGCTCAATGACTCATTGATTTGTTATGACAAGGAGATATTCTAAAGTATTGACGATAAATAAATTATAACGATTTAAAGACATGAAAGATTAGCAAATGTTAATTCCTAAATCAAATTTAAGGGTATGCTTATTGTATTTCATTGTTTATAAATCATAAAATTTTATATAATTATTATATTGGTAATTTGTTATTTCGAATGTTTCATAGATTACTCCACGATTGTAGTGAAGAATAATCGGATATCATTAACTTATTATTATCGATATGTTTGGTATAATATTTTTTCTAAATCCTTATATATTTTACTATTTTGGCTATGATTATGACTTTACATACAACATTTATTTAAACAAGACAATATTTTCTTTACAACTATATATATTATGATTGTATAAGACCCATTATACAACTACATATAATGATTGTACGAGACTCATAAATAGTCATCCAGCCCTTAAATTTATGTGTGGATCTGCCGTTGCATTACTAATACAGTCAAGCAGATTATCTTTATCACGCATACTTTCACGAATCAAGGTGAAAGACAAGTCCGCTTCATCAGATTATACATGGTAGGAAAACTTGTTTGGTATCCATACTTTTCTTAACACTGCTTGCGTATCGTAATTTAACCTTTTTGGCCTATCGAACCTATTGCGGCAGACGCAGGACCTTCAAATCAGAAAGATATGATCACGGATGATAAATCATGCATATAGGCCAAGACGACCAACACAACCTCAGCGGCAGCATAAACACTACGTTATTTTCATTCTCCCATTATACAATAAGCTTGTCCTAGCCTGTCATTTCAACATGTTAAGTAATTTGGCTTTGCAGACACAACAGATTCTGGAAGTGTAAAAGATGCACAAAGCATCCATTTTCCAGGAGCAACAAGCCGCACTCTGTGCATCTCAACATCGGTCACGGTCTCACCCAAAGTCAGATTTATACTCTGCTGTTCAAGGGGCAGTCGATTCATAAACAGAACTATGTATAAGGTTTGGGGGAAAAAAGCTTGGGTAATGCTCGATGCTTACCTCATGGAAGTCATATTCAGGATCCTCCGCTTTGGAGAATCCATACACGTGGATCTTTGGCATGACACAAGGCAGTCCTGGCTGATTGTTCCGTGAGATTCCTCTGAACACGTCTGAGAAAAACCAATAAAATCAATGAACAATTGGTCCTATGCTTTCTACAAAGGTCTAACTGTCAAATGCCATCGGAAAATCATTGGTTGCATGTTGGCGATTAGAATGGACAGGTCAGTAGCTGCCACTAGGTTCAAGGGAAGGTATTCAGGTTTTCCAATAAAAAAAGAAAAGTGCAGAAAATTATGAAGCCTGATAAATGACCCAAGCCCCTGCCGCTATCTTAGGTAATGTTTGGTTCGTTGTATGAAGTTGAATGTTATGAAATCGTCCTAGATGGATTAAATCTGAATGAGATGATAGTATGGTATTGGATGAGATGGTACAAATAGATTATTTGGTTAGATGTATGAGATGATACATGAATATGTTTGATTGGCTGTACGGGACGATGTACACATGCATTTAATTGCTTAGAAAATATCTTGTATCTATATATAGCTTAATTATTTTTTCGTAATAATAATTTTTATATTTGTAACTATCAATAAACTATGCTAATTAATATTAATCTTTAGTGATTATCGTTAATGATAACTTAAGCCATCACTATTTATCACAAAATATCCATAATAATAACTAGTTATAACTAATAACATCTAATTATAATTAATTTTTAACTAAAAATCCTTAATAACCACTAATCTTAACTAATAAATAATTAGCGTAGTTAATAAAACCTAGACGGCACCATTCGCTTGTTTTTGCTGCACGAAATGGTTCAACATCTAGAAAGAATATTCTGATAATCTGAACCAACTCATCCTAGACGGTTTCGTACAGTACAGCCAACCAAACAAACTCATTTTTCAAAGCTGTATCGAACCGTCCTGGATGGGTTTGATACAGCCAACCAAACACTGCCTTATCATCTCTTACCATCAGTGTTTCCCTGTCCCATCGAGCTCCAAGGGCCCTGATGTGCCACCGTTGTTCGAATGGGACACTCCATTTCCCAAGTGTGATTTGCGACACCAGAATGGCAGAACTGGCTACTGGCGAGGCCACTCATGTGTTTTGTTGGATCGAAGGCAGCGGCAGTGATATAGGACAGCAAAAGATGGCACTGGAGTGGGCAGTGCTTGTTAGCGAGAACTGGAAAGGCCATCCATTGCACTGGTAGGGAAGGGCGGCAGCCTGTCTTACCAGCCATTCCCCAGGAAAATTAGTAAGGGTATTTTGGTTCCTCATTAGCACCATTAGCTTATAGATGGAGATGATGTAGATAGAAGATTTTGACTCGCTGAAAGGAAAATTTGTGGTATTAATTGGTGCCAAAGCAAAAATTGTGGTATAGATACAATTTTCTCTAAAAGATAGACCTACTATAATCATTTATTGGGGAATTGGGGTTGCTTAGTTTGTGGAATGCTGTTTGCTAGACAAACTCATATTGGAAGAGTAACATCTAGCAAATTTAGTGTGGTCTGGTGCAACCAGATATACATCTGACAAATTAGAATGAACATGGTTTCAGCTCACTGCTGGAGTCCATCGGAGTCAAAACCAGAGTAAAACGATCTAAGTTCGAGGTATGGTTAGGTTTAACTGGTATTGAGAGCTGGGGATGAGTTCTAGCTGGTTTTGCAGATGAGAGATGAAAATTAACCAGTAAAAGAAGGGCTGACAGACCAAATATGGAGTTATGGACTTGTATTTCCTATTTAGTTTCTATAAACAAGGCATCTGGACTTATACCATTTTGTAGAAGAAAGATATTCTCGGAAATAATGTTCCTTTTTTGTATTACAACACATTTAATGATCATTAAGATGCTTCAACTCAAATCTACTTTGCATACTATTTATTTCATGATATTCTGCAAATCTGCAATGTGTAACACAGTATAAACAATGTTCTAAGCTGTGGGTTACAAATTACTACATTTCAGCTTACCATAATCCAATAAGCATTGTGTGCTCCTGCTCTTCTATAATCGAGAAGTGAGAGAGGAGATAAGACATCAAATCATGCATAACCTTTGTATCATGCTTCCCGATAATTCATCAATCACATATTAATGGATGCTTCAAATAGAAGTAATAAAAAGATTACCGCAATACAGCTAAACTAAAATTTGTTCTCTAATATAGTCTGACAAACTCAAGACAATTATTTAAATTGCAAAGCAAGTGGTGAAAACTCACCTAAAAATTCTGCAGCATCATTGGGCAAATTCATTACTACTTGTGTGACTGGATGCACATGTTGGCTTGAGTATATTGAACTGATAAACCTTCTAGCATCCATGTTAAAAACCTGGTTCAACAAAACAAGTACCAAATTTCACTAAAAGTTCATGCAGATGGGAAAAAATCCACACTAAATCATTGGTACATTTGAAATAAGCCATTAACAAAAGAACAGGAGTACTAAAATTGTATATTTTCTAATTTCCAGAGTTTCAAAAGGAATTCCACAGAAAAGGTTAAGCTTTGGAAACAGTGTTACACAGATGCATAATCCTATTAAGGATTGATAGCGTGCGCGCAGACACAACATCACAACCAAAGGCTTTCTGAGACAGCAGTAACCCTTGATGCTAGGTTGCTGGCACTGAACTTTAGGTAATTTTTAATAAAGCTAAAAGCCAACATATCAAATTTATAAAATAAATAGAAGTGCATGGTACTGCTATCTCGCTTAGCTCATAGTCAGAGCTACCTCGATTTTTCTCTCGAGCTTGTTAAGAACAATGTTTCTCTCAAGGTACTCCACTGCCGTTGGGTTTAGGTCGTTTGCGTAGACATATTTGACCTTTTTTGCAGCTGAAATTGCTATTGGACCAACACCAGAGAACACATCACCTGCATTCAGGATGTTGCAACAATTGATTTTTCACTCTCATTAGGGAAAAAATAATATAGTTAAAAACTGCTTAGCTTAACAGAAGATGAAATAGAAAGTGTAAAAATTATTGAAAACTACACCAGAGCCAGTGGTGATCAACTATGCAGACATAGTAAAGATCACTGGACCCAGATGCTCAATCATATTACGGCAGGAGTTATAAAATTAAGTTTATTCAGCACAAATACTGATTTTATGGGTCTATTAGAGCACACCCCATAGACGATACTTGTCCCATTTGATTGTCCACAGAAGCCAAGCATGATGAATAACATGCACACACACACAATGATTATGGTAGTTAACATATGCTTATAATGAAAACAGCTAATTCTTTTCATGTTCATGGGCAGAGAACTACAGGAAAAAATGGCATCAATCTTTTGCTATGTTGTGTACATAAACTCCCAGAACAGTACAATACCCATGCAGAATCACTGCAAGACACAACATTTCAACGCTCAACAGCAAATCAATATTTGCGTAACCTATGGTGCATTTATATTTAATTTATCAAAAGTGCTAGTATGCTCCTGAGTAGGTATCAGGGCCAATACATACCAAAAGTACAAGTATGAACATTAGCATGAGAACTGGCACATGACAATGTGTATCTTTTCAGCAAAAACATTGTGTAGTTATATGTTCTAACTTTTAAATTGAACAGATAGATAGCTGCTAAATGGGACAGGATTAGAAAACAACAGAGATGGTCAGTCCTGATTCCACATGCTACAAAATCCTCTATTATAAAAATGGGCAGTGCTAGAACTTACAAACAACATCAGAGTTTCTGAAGACATTGTTGACAAGCCTCTGTCTTTCTGTTGATAATCTAGAATTCCAATAACTGCATGGGATAGTCGTTAGACATTCATAATTGAAAAAGAAAAAGCAATCGTACAATAAACTATTAAACAAAACAAACATCAAACAGTTATGTATGGTGGTCCTAAGACAGTGTGAACATATCTATCTAATAGATCCTTGAAATTAGACAGAACTAGACAACAAAGCAATAGAAGTGATTAGAGCATCATTTATTAAGATTTAGTGATTAAGTTCAATAGCATAGAGCATTGTATTTTCAGTGTCGTGGTTTGCACAGCTGAAACAACTACAAACATATGCTTGGTAAGGAATAGAATGGCCGTACAAAAAGTACTTTCTGAAACAATGACCCCGACATCCCTGCATATCACTCCATTAGAACATGCAACACAACACCGCCAAGGGAACATGCAAACTAAGCATGCACATCTCATGGAAAATAAACAAATGAGATCACTTCCTACTGCCATTAAACATAGTTTTCAAGTACAATTCAGAGTAAATTGATAAAACACAAATACTAACAAGATATAATTCCATGTAATTGAGCTTTGTCAATGTGTCTAGTTTGTGCTTGGATCAAGGTTTTAAAAGTCAGTATTTACAAAAAAACCTCCTGGGCCAGACAGGTAAATGGACGGTTATCACCGATTACTGGAACTTACCCGACAAAATTTCAAGTGAAATATTTGAATTCAAATTATGGCTATCAGCTGGTAAAAGGTAACCATGCCACCAGTCGGAATAAATGCTCTTGACAAGTGCAGATTTTTATGAGTTTTTGACTTTTTGTAATGGTGCTTCTCAAATCATGTACCAGTGTAGACATTTCATTTCATGAGCTTTTTTCATTCTTTTCCTTTTATTTGTCTTAAAAACATAAGGCATCAACTAGCAGTACTTTTTTCAGCTTATGAGAATTGAGAACTATGCATTTATTAGTGCAATTGATACTGCAGTTAAAAGATTACTACCCCAAAACCATCTTAACAAATATAGAATAAGAGATAGGGACAAGATAGAGCTTTTGATGAAGAGTTATTAATGGAAAAAAGGTTATCCGTAGCAACTGAACTATGGCTCAGGGGCACAACAGTACAACTCTTTAAAGGCCTAGCAGGCTAGCACAACAACAAACTACAACAGCTTTTCCTTTCAATATTAACAATGAAGTCATTTTTTTGTTATTTTACAATGACAAATAATCAGAAATGATGTGAGACAAATAAGAACCAAGTGAGAACAAGAACATACACTGAAGCAAGATCAACTTGGAACCGAAGACCACTCTCAATGACTGTAGTTACAAGGGAATCATTACCAGCTAAGACTTCAAGTCGCATAGTCCTGTAATCATTTTGAATAGCCTCAGTTTTATTGACAACAGTTTGGATCTTTGGCTTGTTTTTGTCCAGTACCACCTGCATGTCAAATAACTCTATATTAGAGTACAACAAAACACACTCAAGAATGGGAAGCCAATGTATCATACTATCATGCAATTAGATATCACCTGAGCAATAAGTTTCTTGTAAGGTAAGTGTTCATCCCTCAAGTTCAAATGTGCAATATGCCCTACTGTCTCAAAGCCTGCTGGAATGATTATTCCTTCTGGGAGTAATGCTTCTAAAACCTATACAAGTTAAGATGATGATCTAAACAGTTAAGCACCAGAAGGTTAAGAAAAGACTATGAGCATGACTTTTTCATGTGAAGCATTGTAGATTAACATATTTAATAGACCCCAGAAGTAACAACGTGATGATATGTAATACAGTCCTCATGCTCCTTAGAACATCTAGTTGCATCTCCAAATATTTTCGTAAATCAGAGTATCAGACCATCATAGTACATTTTGTAAAAGAAATGCTGCAGAGTTGAAATATGCGCTGTCCAAAAGATAGTACCACTGTAGCAATCTGATTAGGGAAGGGTTTACCTTCCATTATAATAACATCTATTGCTAAATAATATGTTAGGTTACTAAGATAAAGATATAATTATTTGGTATAATATCTATTAGTTAGGAAGCTCCGGTATAATTAGGAATTATAGATTAGGAAAGAAGAGATTGTATTCTTAGGGGTAGAGGTACTATTCAGTATTCACGGTACTATAGCAAGGGACCCTCCCAATATAAGGGACCATGTATCTCTATTATAATTAAGCAATGAAGAATCCTAAAGTTAGCCCTAGCTTGATCAAACTCTCCTAGCGTTTGGGACAAGCCTGGTGTCGATGAGAGCGATCTCGCCTTTATCCCGGTCTTTGGACCCTTACCCTACCCATGAGCCAACGACCATAACAATTACAGCATTTCATATGTATGCCTTGACAATAAATTGGTACAGAAGAGTTTTCAATTGCATTTTCTATATCTTTGAAGCAACAATAAACCAATCATCTACGAGAAAACTGGGATCAGACTCTCCCATTAAGACAATTCAATCTAACCTGGACAGACTGAATTTTTTGTCTGTATCTGGAATTTGCAAAGGCAGTGCTACCTGGACCAGTATACAAGCATCAGATACTGACACAAACGAGAGGTTTAGAACATTAGGGTTCTACAGACTTGCAAACTTTGAAGAATTTGAAATATATTGGGTAATTAAAACAAATATTACATCAAATTTACAGCAATATGCAAAATGGACTATTTTTACTCTAGAACAAAAGATGCTTCATGAGGGCGAGTATTGTTAGTACTGAAATAGGTTTCTTAAGGGAACTGTGCATAGCCCAGTTGGTAAGGAGGTACCAGACTACCAGTGCACCTTACACACCTAGGTTGGACTGACCCAAGCACCCAAGTGTCAGCCATTTGTGACAGATGTCAAACAAGATAAGTGGTCTTGTCAGGTCTAGGTAACACTGCCTGTAAGAACTAACTCATATTTTCTTTGTTCCTGGATAAAGCCTGTGCATCTGTGCATTTATTCACAAGTGAGATGCAACACTTCTCCTGAGATAATTTTATGGATTGTTGGTTGCAACAAAGATGTATCTCACATTGGCAGGGTTCAGCAATTGGAGCAGTGAGACATTTTTCTTAGCATATGATAATGTCTGACTTCCAGATCAACAAATAAAAGGTTGAAAAGACAAATGAATGGCTATTTACTGCATATAGTCAAACCAACACAACTTCACTTGTCATTAGAAGGATCACTCAACAACCCATGAAATTATTAATTGACTGGCACTTGTGCTAACTGCTAAATGAAAATTCTTTGCATTGAAATCAATGTGTATCCTAATTGTTCAAACAACAAGACTCGACTTTAAAATTGTAAGCTGAAACATTGCATCTAAGAAAGGTGTTAGGGATGCAACTTGAGATATGAACATCAACAGTGGCATTACATAAGAAAAGAATCCTTTGGTGTAATATCCTAACCAGGAAATGCACTGGCACAAAAAAATAGCAAATATGTAGACAAATCACAATAAGGGAATTGGAAGAATACAACATTTATACCATCAGGTGCAAACAGGTGTCAAGATACCTCATTCATTGGCCAGTAATTATAGAACAAGGTTATCTGACATTGCACAAGCTCATAGGCCGAAGATCCATCCTGGTTAGGTTCATGATCTAACACAACCTGGAATTGGAAAGGTAACTAATTTGAACTTGTAAACATGTTTTCACATGAACATTGTAACATACATAGGTACAAGCAGGGAACATTTTACTAAATACTAAGTATGAAAGCACACAAACTATATTATGTGATGAGAAGATATCTATAGATATTACATATTTTAATGGATATATGATAAATTATTGTTCTAACTGATCCTTGATCATACATGCTCAGTCAATGTCTAATCAAACGCACCATAGAGCATTGCAAGAGAAAATCTATAAAAGTAAGATATACAGCATTTCTTCGTATCTCCTCTTGGTATACTGTAAACCTTGAAGATAATTTTGCAAATGAAAACAATCCTTCCTGGTTCAAATCAAGTATCATTTTGACAAATACAAACAAAATACAAATATTGAAATTTTAAACATGCTAAAAGTGTGATTTTCCTCATTAGTTCTTGAAAAGAGTAGTTTGAAAGCAATAGTGGTCTGGTCTGGATAGTACTTCTGAATATCAGGGAAAGTGCTTAGTAATTTATAAATGAACACCCCAATCTTCATTTGATCATAGTTATATCCGCAATCATTCAACCAGAAACTCTTCCTAACCTATGATTAGTTCAACAATTGCAACTACGAAAGGCTACTTAGGCACCAGAAATCACCACCTTGACAGCCTCCGGGAGCTCATCAACCCTCCTCTTGGCGTAGCTTTGGTCCAGGAGCAGCAGCCGGGTGGGGGCCCCTCTCCACGCGCTCTTCCCAAACCCCTCCTCCGAGATCAACCCCATCCACTCGTCGCCGTGTTCCTTTCCCTCTCTGACCACCTCCACCACATAAACATTGTTTTTACCACCCTTTGCCGTTGCCACAGCCTCGCCGCCTTCCTCCTTCTTCTCCTTCCGTTTCCTCGCGGAGGGCCTTGACATCCTGGCAAGGTTGGGGAACTGCACGAAGCCGCGTGCGTTGAACTCGCGGGCTAGCTTCTCGCGGCGAGCCACCGCGGTTGGCGGGGAAGAGGGATTGGGGCTTGCAGGGGAAGGGAAGAAGAGGGTGTCGTAGCCGTCGTCGCCAGGTAGGCGGGCGACGTTGCGAACGCGGGGCCAGTTGAGGAGGTGACCGCGGAGGCGGCGCTCGAGGGGCGCGCAAGCGGCGGCTGGGACGCGGAGGGCGGCGAGGTCGAAGATGCGGGCGAATGAGAGCGTACCGTCGAATTCGCCTGGCAGGGGGCGGCCGCGGCGGAGCGAGGGGCCATAGACACTATGCGGGACTTGCGAGGAGGAGGAGGAGGAGGAGGAGGAGGAGGGGAGAGGTTTCAGGTGGAGGTGAAGGACGAGGCGGGCGGAGGTGGAGCAGCGGAGACGAGGGAGGAGGCAATGCGGGTATAGGTCAAGGAGTGGAGGCGTCATGGAACGGGAGGTGAAGCGGGGAGGAGAACGGTGCCAGGGAGTGTATGGTTTCAACAAGCGGGTGGGAATTGTTACAATAAACAGACGAACTCATCAGATCGCTCTAGTAGTCTAGTAGACACGTCCCCTGTTGTTTTTTATGTAAAGCATCCATTTATCATGTATACTATGTAATCAATAAAAATATACAAAATTCACTCCGTTATGACTCTAGGTTGAAGGAGCCGCGGGATTGGTTGTGATGTAATTGTGCCTAAGAAAATTTTGGAGAAATCGAAAGTTCCGGCTGTAGCCGGAAGTTCCGGGTTCTGGAGCATCCGGAAGTTCTGGTAGGACCAGAAGTTTCGGGTCAGTCCCAGTGTTCGATTTTCTGGACGAACCGGAAGTTCCGGGTTCTGGACGAACCGAAAGTTCCAGTTGGACCGGAAGTTCCGGGTTGAAAATTAATTCGATACAGAAGGTCTATTTCGAAAGTTCCGGATGGGATCCAGAACTTCCGGTGGCCGGAAGTTCCGGCTATAGCCGGAAGTTCCGGACCACGCGAACAGATTAGATCTGTTGGGCTTTAATGCAAATTAAAGGCCCACGATGGTGTACTATATAAAGAGGGATGGGGCTAGCACGTGAAGACTGCTAGTCATTGCTACTTTATCCTAACCCTAACCGCCACACCTCTCCTTTCTCCACGATCACAAGTGTTGTGATTGATCTTCCGGATCTCGCGAGTGGTGCTAGCACACCGACACGAGGTGATCCCATCCATGTACGTGTGGATACCGTAGAGGCACCGTTACTGCATCGGTACTGTTCTTCTTCCTTGGAGATCGCCGGATTACGCCGACTTCGTCGCCAATGAACGGACGAAGCTATGAGGAGCAGATCGAGAACGCGCTTTATCGACTCTACTTTCGCTGCCCGAGCGCGTCTCGAGGCTCAAGGTAACGATTCATGATCTTATTACACGCATGGTTCCTAGGCTAACGGGGTAAATTTTTAAAATTAAGCACTAGCGTAGCCTCCCCATAACCCAACAGTGGTATTAGAGCCTACATGCATAGTGTTCGATCTAGATCGATCACATATGATGATATGTGATGGAAATAGATTGGATCTATTATTTTTATCGTCGGATTTCCGAAAGTTTCGGTTGGACCAGAAATTCCGAGCCGAAATAATTTTCGATACAGAAGGTTATTTTCGAAAGTTCCGGGTGTGACTCGAAACTTCTGGGCCAAAAATAAATTCGAGTCAGAAGGTTGATTTCGGAAGTTCCGGCACTGAGTCAGAAGTTTCGGTCCCTTCGACCGGAAGTTCCGGCTGAGCCGAAAGTTCCGAGTCTATTTTCAGTTGCGCATAGTCTCCGCCTAACTTGTTTTTGCAGAGAATGTTGTGACTGGTATGGCCTTGCAGAATATATGATACTCACTTGTAATAACATGGCCTGCGTGTCATGGTGATTTACAGCCCAAGACTGTTCAAATGTTGTACGACCTGCGCGTCGACATGTGATGCTTCAGCTCATGTAATTAGTACAGTGCTATTAGATGTAATAGGCTGATACAGGTTCATGGAGGCCTGAAGCGTGATGACCCGATGGACAGGAATTATGGAGATGGAGATCACCATGCGAAGGGGCCATACTATGTCACAATCAATATGATTGCCTGCGATGTTTACTTTTGTTCCTGTCATACTATTCTTTCATGTTCTGTGTGCGGTAGGTATCGTTACCATGTTAGAATAGTTTTCCTCAGAAAATTAAGTATTGATGCTCTTTCCAATAGCTGCACTTATAAAGGTTGTGATCATTGTATGGTGGGTCTGCCAAAGCAGGGTGCCATCTTTTATCTCAATCAGTTAGGGTGGTGTCGGACACCACATGCATAGTATTGGTTTGCTTAACAAAGCTATCAAAACGGTTTTGGGCTTTGGGGCATGGAGTTGGGTGTCGGGCATAGGATGTCACCCCAACGAACAAGAGTCACATAGAGATGTGATTAGCAAAGTGTTGCTTACCTATGTCACTAATCTTCTAGCAGTGATGCCAAATCTCACTAGGAGTTAGATGAATATGAATCTTGTCCCACAATATGTCGTTAGAAGAAAAGCGATCATTTTACATATTGTGGCATATCTTTTATTTGATAGAAGATTAACATAGCATAGGGCTGAACCTTGCATTGTTGTTGTAGATCTTTGCACCTACTGCTAGTAACACTTTCGGTTTTAATTTGTGATCTATTCTTTGTGGAACAAACTTTATTGATTGGTATAGAAGTTTGAGAATGGTTCTCAAACGAGAGAAAAAGGAATATGTTCTAGAGGAGCCCCATCTTGATGTACCAGCTAATAATGCATTTGTAGCTAATCGGAGGACTTATGAGAAGCTCACCAATGATTCGCTCGATGTTAGCTATCACATGCATGCCAGTATGTCCTCTGAGCTTCGGAAGCAAGATGAGAACAGGGATACCCATAATATGATTGTGGGACTCCGAGGCATGTTTGAGAACCAAGCTCGAGCCGAGAGGTACGGTA